>WHYT01017490.1:227613-256269 GCA_009806455.1 Tetrax tetrax
TGAGGCCTGATTTTCTGTTTGTTTTATAAAGTATAGGTATGATAAGTCGTGCTGATTTTCTGTGGTGCAAATATTTTTCCTGGAAGATTGTTTGAATAAGTAGATCAGAATTCTGTCAGTACAGGTACAAAGAAAAGAAAATATGAGAAACAAAGCAGATTTTTTTTCTGATTCTTTACTTTCTCCTCTTCGTTCACAGTCTAGAAAGTTTGTGTTTTGCTCATATTCAAACAAGCTCAGAGACACCTGCTAAATTTAAAAAAAAAAAAAAAAAGATATGGAGGGTGTTTCAAGGGTCTTAAAGAAGGTCTTGAGCAGACTTGGAAAGAAATTCTACTTTATTCACTAGATCTTGCTGCCACTCTAAAAGCAAATTAAGGGCTCAAACTAAGGTCTGAGCTATTACTTCATACTTCAAAGCTAGACAAAGTAAGAAAGGTGAAAACTTGGAATTCCCCTAATGTTTATGAAGACTATCAGGAAGAAAAGCTTTTAGGATTTCAATAACAATAAGCAAACCACACAAGATATGTAACTCACTTTTCTCCTTTCAATTCAACCTCCCTTTTCACGTCTTTTCGCTTTGCCTTTTAAGATATTTGAAATAGTTCATAGTTACAGATAACTGCACAGTCATATGTTGTTGCTTTCAAGCCCCTCAGAAAACAAAGCTTGTAAGTTGAGTGTCTAGACATGGCCAACTTGTGTAGCTTATTCTACTTTGTTTAGAAAAGTAAACATTACATGACTAGAAATATCACCAGTCAGCAATAGTAGAAAACATCAACTGAATTACTATGGAAAGCAGAAGAAAGAATCTGTTAGCATCTTGCTAAGCATTGCTTATGTATAATTTTGAAGTAAGTACCAGGCTAAGTCTTGCCAAGTTCCTTTCAGCAGCAGCCGGCACAACGCCCCTGGTTCTGCACCAGACTGTGACCATGCCACACTCAGTTCACACCCTTGTTCTTGGAGAGTTTGAAGCTGAGAGACAACATTGCACTCAAGACCTGGGAGTAAATATTCTAAATTAATTGCTGTGTGCAGGTTTATTCTGTTAATAGTGTGAGATGCTATAAATGCTTATTTACCACTGTAGAAAAACTGCCTGATGTTTTACTGTATAATTGGATTCCATGATTTATTTCATGCTGTATGAAATAAATAATAAGCGTAGGCTGGCTTCAGCTCTGACTTATGCTCTCATAAGCCTAGAGTAATTTGTTTGACTGCAGTGAAATTACTAAGGAGTTGCAGAGAGTTATAAAATCAACAGAAGAATCTGCTGTAAGCGTATTGCACATGGAAAGGAAGGCGGAGGGAAGTGCTACATTCAGCTCTGAGGATCTTTACCTGACTTTCATATATCTAGTAGAATTTTTCCTTACAGGTTGGCTTCTTTATTTTCAAATAGAATTCAGTAGTGGAAATTACTACACTTTAGAACTAAAATATCCTTGGAATCCAGAAGAAATCGCTTGCCAATACTGAGACTAGTAGTATTTTCTCTCTTGTTGCTGATAAAAACATTTCTGCTGTTACACGGAAATCCAGGTCCCCTAGTAGAATTTGACTGTAGTTTAAGTATTAAAAAGTCTTGAAGGGTAAACTCATCACTGTTCTTTTGTCTGAAATCAGAAACACATGATTTTTCTCATATGTATCTGCCATAAGAGGAATATGAAAAATAAGCAAATTTTATTGGAATGGAATTGTGGAGTTGAATCTGGCTTGCATTTGTCTGCTGCCTCAGCGTAACACTGGGAAGACTGCGATACTGGCACATCTATCTGCCCCGTCAAACGTTCTGCCAAACTCCTGACTCTGTAGACAAAAGAAATCCCATGATACTCTTGAGAGAGGTTAGGGCTTGTTGGCATTGATATCTTATGGTCCACACATTGAACACATTGTATGAGTCTACCAAAAATCCCCCTACATCTCCATTTGGATACAACATTTTAAAATTGTATTTGTTAGAATAAACCAGTTGCATAAGAGGGCCAGTACGCTGCTGCAGCAGTTGTCATTAGCCAGCCTTGAAGGCACTGTATTAAAAGGCAGCATTCTGTTAGCATTTCTAGTTTACTCTTTACATGTTTGCTATTTTAGCAATAATTTCTAAAAGAGTAACTTAGAGACAATACCCTTAATGCAGCTGGAGTTAGGGCTGAGGGTAGTTGCCAGAAATTTAAAATGAACTGATTACAATACTGTTCTGTTTATCTCTGAAGCAAGCATGACTAATTCAAAATTATTTCTTCTTCCTAAAGCAAAAAATTTAAGGCTGTATTGATTGATTTTAATCAATAAGCAGATGAAACAGGACTGTGCTTCTGGTAATCGGAGTCTTATAATTCCTTAAGGAGTTAAATAAAGGGAAAGGACATTTCAGTACAAGATAGAGCGATCCCAAAAAATACCTTTCAAATTATTAAGACAGGAACCTCAAAATACAGTGTTGCTGTGTCCTGTCCCTTGTAGATGAATGCACAGAAGACGTAGAAAAAGCAGAAAAAAAAAATAATGCAATATAATTACATGAAGCTTACTTTCTTTGAAAAAAGAAAATTAATGCAATGTTGCTCTGTGTTCTATAACAAGGTTGGTAGTCTGTAGTCTCGCAGTCAAAGAATTGATAGGGTCCGGAATCCAGTGATTTAAAAGCATATGCAAACAGATTCAAGGTAAAAAGTAGGGTCAAGTAATAAAATTGAATGACAGCATCGTATTAAAAGTTTTATCTTTACAGTTTTCAGAGAGGGGAAAAAAAATCGTAAACTCTCAGTTTGTATAAGTAGCAATGTTTTTTCCTAATGTCTACACAGATAACATGGTTTACACTAGGGAAAGGGTTGCCCCAATAGTGTTTTTTTAATATTTACTCTTTCTATTTTCTTAATAAAAAGAGAGAAAACAGGTGAGCAGGACCTTTCTTCCTTTGGAGTTCTACTCCTGTTGGTTTTTTCCTCATGCGTGGTCATAATTTTCTATATATCACATCATAATTTCCTCTGCAGCAGCCAGTTTGATACCACAGAAGATTATGACTTAAAGTGAAAGAATAAGCAGCAGGAGCAGATGAATGCCTCAGTACAAAAACCATACAAAGAGGACCTAATTAAAAAGTAGAGGAAAATAAAAATAGAACATGTAGAAAGAACTCTTCCCCCCTGACACCTTGGCCAGTGTAAATTAGTTCATCTTTAAAAAAAAAAAAATTAAAAATTTATCCATAAAGTATTGGTCTAACCTAAGCAATATTTTGGTCAAAAAGAGTGCAGGATTGGAGCCAAACACAATAAAGATGAAGCACTTAAAGTAAAATGGTAGTATGTCATTTAAATTATTAGATCATTACACCCAATTACAGAGTAAAAGAATTTTGAAAGAAATACCTTTTTTTTTTTGCCTTTGCTATCTTGGCAGCTTGGTTTATGCAAATCAGGGACCTTGATCATACAAATTATCCTTTCCCTCACTGACTTGTGAGTGCAACTATTTAGACAAATAAACTTTTGTAGAACATGAATTGGAGAAAGGAGAATACAGGTTTCCAGTTGCAAGACAAAACCAGAACATTTCAAAGTACAACTCTTCAATCTGAAGCCCAAAAGATCATTTTTAAGAAATGCCATCAGATAGTTTTCTAGCTGATTATTTGAGAAATGGGTATATTTTTGAAGCCTGCATGTATAGTAAACGTTATAATAACATGGTAACTTGTGATGTCTGGTGCTTTTTAAAGGTTAAATCTATTATATGCCTTTTGAGTCTGCAAACCAATATAGGGCCCCTATTGAGAAACATCATTACATATGAAATTGCATTGTGAAACAAAATTCACATTTCAGAATGAAGATGCAGTAACAAAGACTTCACAAAGAACTGCTTGGAAAGCAGTGGCACTGTGGCCATCATGAGGTAAAGATACAATAGGCAAAGGTAATGTGAAGTGTGTATTCCTTACCTTTTCTGTGAGGAAAAAAAAAAAAAGGACACGCTTTCGAACAACCGTTCAGTACATCACTATCCTGAATGTATTTCTGTGCTTTGACTTAGTCATTTACTGGTGTCCATGTATAACTCATAACGTGTGCGCTTCACCAGAATATTCGACAGTACAATGTCCAGCCTCTGGGTTTACCGACTGTATACACACTCAAGTAATGGTGTGCGTCTTTGCAGGCCCAGAATAGTTTCTGAAGTACAAATGACTTCTAAACTGTAGTTTAAATATTAGAGATGACAAAGAGAAAAGTTTGGAACCAGACCAATATATTTTAAAACTTAATTTAAAATTTGGTAAAATATTAGTTTTTAGAACTATCTGAAGCTGTGCTGGTTTTTTTTCTTGTGAAGACACAGCTCTATATCCTAATAGAGCATTAATAGAAATTGGGGTTTTTTCCCAATCTGTATGAGATGCATCTGCTGCTTTAATTGGCCGAGCTTAAAATTTGTATTAAAAAAGGGCACCATATGAAGACAACAAAGCTAATTTAAGGTTTAGATTAAAGAATACCAGGTGAGCTATTTGCAAACACATTTCCTGATATCTGCCTATACTATGGCACAGCCCTTTGCCTGATGTAACTATATTTCCATAAATAATAACCTTACAGTGGTGACAAAAGTCAAAGTATTGGTGCATGTGTTTTAGAAATAATTCATTGGCTGTATATACATTGTTTTCATACTTTAAGCTGTGGCGTTAGTTCTTCTTTCCTGTTAACATTTTATGACTTAGTGGTTTCTCTTAGCGTTTAGTAAACTGGGGAAACATCGCCCTTTGTGAGCTGTAGTGAAGCATTTTTAAGCAGAAATGTGAATGCTCTCATTAAACTGTTCAATCACTGATCTCTTAGGAATAGCGAATGTTTATTTTAAAAGGTCACAGGAAAAAATTTCAACACAGCTTCTGGGAGGCTGCAAGCATGTTAAGTGTGGGAGTTCATAGAGCTGCTGAACTGCAAGGCAATAGTTGGATTGAGAACAAGACACGGCAACATGCTGTGGTCTTATTTTGACTGTAAATGATTTGGAGTTCGGTGAGTATTCTTGTGTGCAAAATCTGTTTCTTAGCGACAGAGCCGGGAGAAGCGAGTTGGTAATAAGTACATGGAGCGTTCTGAGTCAGAAACACGGTTCTTGCTTGGGGATGCAGCAAGGTGTCATAGCCTGAGCTTGAAGTGGGTAGTCAGGACCTTCAGAATTTTCTTCCTACACATGGTACAGGATTTGTTGTGGCCCTGTGCTAATGAGCTGAGTTAATCCTCTTGGGCATAAGAAGGCAGCACCAGGAGATCCTAATTATAGCAGTAGCCTGGGTCTGTGCTTCACCCAGCTGCCTAGGGTAGAGAAACAGCTACACAGGGTGAGCTCTAGCATGGGAAAGAGGTGGGGCAGCAAACTCAATTAAGGCATCTCTTTACGAATCTACCAGCCTATATAGTCCCATCAAAGTCTGGCACCTGCTTGGGAGGGATCCTGAAGCTCGTGTCACTCTAAATTTTGGAGGATATTATTGAGACGGACCATTTCTTCAAGTGAGATTTGTTTCTGAATGTTTCTGCCTTACTTTTGCTGTCTATGCAGCAGAAGCTGATTACCTACCAAACAAAAATGTTGTGTGGATAAGAATTTTGTCATGTATTTGAAGTAAGAGACTATTATGTACTTAAAAATACAGCATTTGTTGATATATAGCTTCTCTGACAAACCAGAGAGAATGGAAGTAAAAGGATACAGGAGTTAGATTTTCCTATGTTGTAGGATACTATCACACAATTATTTTCAGTGGAGTGCCAAATTCCATCGAGGTAAGGAACTTGGCTTATAATTGTTTTTTGGTTTTTGAACCCTTGCTTCCAAACTCTTACCCCACTCTACCTTTATGTTATTCTTCACTTACATATTTTATAGACAGTTCCTTATCAAGACATGGGAAGAAGCTTGACATCTAATTCTTTCAAGCTTCATTTTATAATGATTTTAGTTCGTTGATTTCAATTGCATTCTAATAATTTGAGGACCACATTCAGTCCATCTGATCCAGAATCAGTAATTCAGTTTCATTCTGCACATCTGTTTTGACTCACAAAACAGATGAGTCAAATACAAAATCATGTATTTGTATAACTTTTATAATAAAAAATATGATAAAAGGATACATAAAATGGTATGCTGGAATATTCCAGCCAAGTTAGGTTATTTTCTCTGACAATTTGGTAGACGTAAGCACTGAATCTGAACACCTGACTCTTATCGTCTCACTGTATTTTAGTGTAGAACTTCCTTTCATTTCAGCATTATGCCTACATTTCTCACTGCATCAGGATATGAGAGATTGATTTCTTTTATATTTCTCCTTTTTTTATAGTCCTTCCTTGACACAGAATCTTACCTTGAATTTGTCTGACTGTAAACAGATTCCAGTTTCACCCGTCTCAAAATGGAATATACATACCTGCAGTGAAACACAGTCCCCTGATGTCCGGATCATGTCCAAGAAGGAGACAGTCATGGCAGTGATGTTTTTCCTCTGTGCCATGTATCTTGGTTATTCTGCAAAACACATTACTTTGATAATAAATGTAATCGTTAAGATCCACCAACAATTACCCTTTCTCCTTTAGCTCCACTCAGCAAACTATCTGAAGTCCCTATATATACCCCTCATATATATATGTATATATTTATGAATATATATAGTGTAAGTGTATACACAATACTTACAATCCCTTTGTATGTATATATAGCATGTAAGGGGTGTATATGCCTCATAAATAGTATTAACAAGAATTGGAAGCTTTAGGAACTTCTTTTTGCAGAGCTCTGGAACACTTCATAGAGGAAGATCATATTATGTAGACAACCTTGGTTTTCATACTGAATATGTTACAGAATAAGGAAAGTAGCTTGACCTGCAGGTTTGTTGGGGAGAGAGGAGTGACGATAGAGTTGTGGATAACAAGGGAAAGAGGTTTGCTTTGGGGCCATTAAGAAATTGAAGAGGGAGGGGTGGTTTCTTATTTCGCAAAACTTTTACTTTAGTGATTTTTTTTCCCCCCAAGGTTTTGTTTTCATCCAGATTTTCCAGTTGATTCCAACTGTAACTCACTTGTAATCTCTACTTTTGGAAGCCCTGGAATTTAAGTTATTGGCTGTTATGTGTTGCTGATTGCCTGCTGGGAAAGGAAGTGGTATTGTCGATTACTGTAATAGAAGGCCTATTTTTCCTTTATTCCTAATCAATACATCAAATCTGATTTGTTATGCAGAAGGAGTTCCATACAAAGATTATGGTGTGTTATTTACAAAACCTCGGAACATTGTAGTCTATTGTAGATGCAGAGCAAATTTTTCTTTCAGCCATACAAAAAGAATCTGATAGTGGTATTAAATTTCAGATATAGAAATACAAAGAACATACTGTGTGGCAGAGTGAGTGCATGACAGAGTTTGTGACTGGGAGCTAGTTCTTCTCTCTGCTTTGTATGTTTTATTTCCCATTTTGTTTTTAAGTAACCTAAGCAATTTATTTTCTGTATTTCAATTTCTCGATCTGCATGACAGCAAGAGTAATTTACCTGGTCCACAAGGGTGTATGGACTAGCTTTGTAAAGTGCTCAGAACTTCTCTCTGGCAAAACCCAATGTATCTTCAGAGTATTATTTATTGTCTCCAGCAGCTCTGACTTGAACACTGAACTTCTTTACAACAACATTAGTGCCAGGTTGTTAATGCCTTTTGTTGTAGATGTTTTCACTTTCCTAGTTCTGTTGCACTAAAAGCTGCCCCTCAAGCATCTCTCTAGATGAATTCAACAACACTGGAGGAATGACTTCACTCTATTGGAAAACTTCATTTTCTATGATTACTGTTATGTTTGGGACTCTATGGTGGGTGTTGGTTTCATTTTTTTTTTTAATGTAACTCTTTGTTTTACAGATGAGGGCAGGAACGCAGTTGACCATGCAGGTGGTGCACATATTGTAGTAGACCATATAAGGTCACTGTGCAGTAAAACAGATCCAGCCAGTGAGAAGCTCTTGACTGTCTTTTGTGGCATGCTGATGAACTATAGCAATGAGAATGGTAAACAACACCAAAAATTTGCTTTGTGTCTATCAGGAGAACAACCCCATGAAAAAAAGGAAAAAGTTAAAAGTTAAAGTCAACTCTAGGTTTACTTTGTGGATACTAACACTAAGTTATTCTGAAAAGATCAAGTACTTCAATTCACATACACAATTTTATATTTCAGTAAAATTAGGTTCCCAAAAATACTAGATATCTTCCTCATGCAATTCCATATAGCATGTAGTATAAAGTTTTAAAGTCAATATCTGGAATTTACTTCTTTGTCTAAAAGCAATATGTGGAGATGTATCATACACCTTAGGAAAAAAAACAGATTTACAGGAGTAAACTAGAAGGCTACATTAAGTCCTCTCTTTTTCATTTAGTATCAAACAACACCATAAGTCTTAATTTGTCACAGGCATGCAGTGTTGCCTTGTTCATCAGTTGGGGGGGGGTGTGTATATACATATGGAGGACAGTTTTCCTTAATCATTTTTCTCCTTGTGAAATGTGTATAAAACCACATTATTTTCTTCTAAGATAAATGGGGAATAATTTATGTATATGTTCTGTGTCTAAAGATTATAAGTTTATGTTCTTTATTAAATAGAGATGTTTAGGGGCTGGGTCAAAACCACAAGGTAGTATCTTAAATGAGAAATCCTTGACCGCTGAGGGTAAGAAAATAGTATTCTACACTAGTTGTACAAACATACTGATATTTTAGTACCTATTTTGCTTCTGCATGCAAGTATGATAATATGCCAAAGTGTATTTTACAGTGTTCACACACTTCCAAGTTTTTCAAAATTTGAATCTCTAAGAAAATTGGGATAAATAGGGAAAGCTAAATAGAGGTTGTTCTCCTGACTTGTAATGGCATAGATTGTAAATGTAGTTAGCTAATCGCATTGTTTCTTCAAGTCATGCCCATTTCCCGAATTGTAGTGTTTTATCTCGGGAAGAAATAGCTTCTTTATTAGCTGCTCACCATTTCCTTAAGGTTATCACTTGCTATAATTCACTTTCCAAACCTGTGTCCCTGTGTCCCCAAAACTCTTCTACTTTTCAGAATGGTCCACAGACTTTTTTTTTTTTTCCACCTTTACTGTACAAATTTTTAATCTGCTTTATCATCTCTTCTAATTTCCTTGAGTGTTTTCTCTGCCATCTCTCTGGAGCTCTTAGTGTTACTTATCCACCTCCAAATATCACTTATTTGTGTGTCTCATCTCTTTCTCTTGTTCTTGCATTTTTTTTTTTCCTCTTTCCTAGTATTATCCAAGAATATTTGTTTACAGTACTTCTTCTTTCTTCTCCAAATAGCAACTTTCTAGTTCCTTTATTTCATATAATTTTCAGGACCTGTTTTGCTTCATGTCTGCATGAAACTCCATATTTTCTTTATTTGTTAAAATATTTGGAGCAAATAGATATTCTCACCTCTAAGCGGCCAGAATCCTCTGGATTAATGTTAAGACTAATGAGCATCCAAGCCTGTTCAGTAGCCCAAGAGAGACCAGCCCAAAAGCTCTCTGTAGAGATACTGTATCAGTTTTGCTTCAGTGACCAAGCTCCCAGCAGATCTTCCATAGGAAAACTAATTATGAGGTAAATCTCCCAAACAAGCAGCTTCTGAACAGTTTAACTGTTATGAACGTGGTGTAAGTGACTCATTCCATCTAGTAAGATAGCTTATTCTGATGCAATCAGTAAAGCAGTTCTGTAGTTCTGTGACAACTATGAGGATTCACTCGCTGCTCTCTATTCTGCTAAATGGCATCTTTCACCTCGCATGAACTAACGAACTGACGCAATATTCACAGGAGCCACTGGAGCACTGTCATTTCCAGCTCCTGGATCTGGGTGCGCACCACCACCCTGTCCTACCATCACATCAGGGAGGAAAGGGAGGAATGCTGAGGGCTTACCAAACCCTCGCCTTAGCCAACATACTTGATGGTCTCGCTGAGACAGGACCCTTTGGTAGGGACCCAGCTCCTGTTTGGCCCAGCACCCACAGGTATGCTATGTAAGACTTGTGTCCTGTAGTTCCATTGTGAATTTGCTCACAAACTGGGACTATCACTAAATTAAACCCCGAACAATCTGCCAAATCAATTTTTTTTTTTAAAAGGAGTTAGAGGATTCAATTTCTAGAAGAAAACTCGGTGACCATACCTACAGCATGTGAGTGGAGAGATGGGTGGTTGACCTGTCTTGCCAGTTTTGTTTTAAAAGCCACAAGTACAATTGGACCAGAGCTGTGAAGTGCTCTAAAAATATCACCTGCAGACCATTGTAAATTTTCAGGACACCAATCAATGTCAAATATGAGCCCAAGACAACCACCTACTTCCATGCATTGCAGCATCAGGTGGATAATATTCTGAGTAAATGCAGTTCTTTGCTGACCTGTTAAACACGAAAACTCAAAGTGCCCTAGCAGTTTATCATGCTCCCAGATTAGTGGATACCATTTTCAGGATTTACTCGCAATGGCTTCGTCCCGTGTTATTTATGAAGAAGATAAACACTGCATTGGTTTTGCTGAAGGATGAGGAGTATGGGATTGCAGCCTAAAGTCCCAGATTGCTTTGTCTGTAGTTATGGAAACAAGTTGGACAAAAATAAAAGGCAAAATATTGGAAATGTAAGAAGGAAGTGTTTCAGTCTTTGAAATAGTACTTCTGCCTTCTCCTCTCTTGTTTCTGTAATCTCTTCCTGCTTGGCATGCTATGTTACAAAATCACGAGTGGGGACTTTGAAGATTTCTTTACTGCTTTTAATAACTTGCGCTCTTTTAAGTTGCACTAGCTATCCAGATAAGGACGATTACAGCCCATTTGGTTATTAGTTGCATCTAGTTATCCGTAAACACCCTAATATTTTCTAGTCCTTTGCATTTTATGAGCAAAGAGTACATAAATTCTTTTGTTTGATTCTAAACAGTTCATCATTCCCAGTCAACTAATTGCCCTCTTTTTTCCAATAGCTACTACTTTATTTTTAATAGCTATCAACTACCTTATTTTTTTAACATGAGAAACTCATTCTTGAATGCTTTGAATTAACATAGGGATTTATCACACATGAGTATACAAAAATGGCAACTAAAAAGCAGCTACAATAATATTTTCTTTTCCTAAACAGAGCAAATTAATGGAGCATTCTTGTCTCTCATCTGGATTCTGGACGCTCAGTTGCAATTGTAACTCCATTCATAACACTGTTGTTTAAGCTTTAAAACTAAGATTCCGTTTACAAGGTTCTTGTGCCATCTGCTTGTGTTCAGGAATTATTTTTGCCTGCTGTCTCTCATTTCTTCCTTTGCCTCCTTGGTATCTTGTAGTTTCATTAATGGAACAAACTTGGCTTTGGCATCTCTTGCAGTTCTTTTAAGCTTATTTAAAAAAAAAAAAAAGTTATTTTGATTTTTAATTGGATTGCTAGCAATCAGAGGGTTTTTCTGGTGGGACACATCCCTTTGCCTTCAGCCCAAATTATCTTGACCCTCTCTGTTACAATTGTATTTTACTAGGCAAATTCAGTCAGACACAAATAGCTCATCCCTGCCTTCCAATACAAAGTTGCAGGTATGGCTGGGAATGAAACAAATGTGTCGCACACGTTTTACTGTGTAAACACAGAATGTTTTACTGACAGATTAATCCCGAAGAAGCAAGTCTTGACAATAAACTACAATAGTTCTTTTTTTGTCAAGCTATGCGAACTTTTTTTGTGCTTAAAGCTGCTGCTCTGGCACCTTTCAGTGGGGTCAGTATGTTGTGCTTCTCCCATTCCAGAGGCTGTTACCATTACATACAGTCTCTGCGTAGCTATCAATCTGCTTAAGAGCAAGAGGCAAAGCAGGCTTGGATAAAGAGTGAAAAACTAATAACTCATCTAATAAAACTAATAATCATATGCAAACACTCACGTGAAAGTTAGTGTCATGAGTAATTGTTCTGCAGATCTTGTAATCCTGTGAGCCAAGACTCACAAGTTAATGAGATCAGTCTATACGGTAGCTAATTGTCTCTTGAGATTTGTAAAACAAACCGTGAAAGCATTTTTAAAGAAATGCAGAAATGATGGAAGAACTAGGCCAATTGGCTTGTTAGGCAGTCAAATTGGAGATCGGAAGTTAACTGGATACAGTATGCATGTGTGAAAGTATACAGACATTTTTATATATGGGCATATATATGTAGATAAAAATAATTATGTTTATAGATTGCTTCTTCATCTCATTTCATATTAAACTTCAGTCTGTCAAGGTTGTCTTTTCTTCAGTGCCTTTGTAAAAATGTAACATTCTGACATCATACAACTGCCAAGCCTTCTTTATTCTCACAAAATCTTAGCGACTGGAATCAATGCTGGGGGCTGATTTGCACTGTTTACCATCTGCAGAAGCTGTGTAAATACACAAGAAATGAAAGGGAGATTTATGGCACCATTATTATGCTCTAGTAGCAATATTTCAGTTATGCTTCCTTCTAAGACTTACCTTTGCTAATTTTCATGCTTGCCATGGTTTTTGTTTCATTTACATCGCAGCTAAAGATGTCTAGCATGCTTTCAAGACCTAAATATAGTTAAATGCAAAGTAACCTAAAGCATGTAAAAGCAGATAAAAAATATGTTTCTTACAACAGTGAGATAATCAATACGATCACTTATATGTTGTATGTTGCTTTAACATAGATGTGGGGATTGCAAACAGGTTTCTCTAGGGTACAAAATTATGCCACCAATTTGTACAGAACAGGTTTTCCTTTAGCATTATAGTCACAGTTACTGATGAAACACAAAATGACTAGTTGTTTTCTGAAATTCTGTCCAAAATAATGAACTAGCCTAAATCGGCATTTTAAACTCAAATTCCCCCAGTAAAGTTCTCAATTTGGGATATTCTCCCCAGATCTTACTCTTTGGAGTTTCCATGTGTGTCACCGAAGGATATGGAGCCATTGAATTTCAAGTTTTAGGTAGGTAATTCTTTGTGCTGGCGCATGTATTGATTGCCTTTTATCTACCTGTATATGCATCTGTACAGCATCACTGTCAGTGCTTTTCACCTCGAGAGAACACAGAGGCGTCTTACAAGTGCAACATGTGGTAGCAGTGTAAAATTTGAGAGAATTCCTTCTGCAGCTTTAAGTCATAAATTCAGAAGAGGTATTCAGTTTTTCGTGCTTCCTGCTCATTCTGTGTAAAGTTCTGCTTAGGAAGCCAATAGAAATGCTGTGTCATCCCGAGCCGCGGTGTTGCCTGGCTTCATGGCTCACTTCAGTCCTGTGTCAGGCTCCTGCTCCCAGGAGAATGGATGTGTTTGTCCCCTGAATTTGTCTTCTGCTCTAGCAGGGCCTTAACATTGCCTGCAGTGAAAGGCTGACGTATGCAGTTATTCCAAGTTACCCAGTCTGTGGTCTTTCCTAGGAAAGCCTGAGAACTGCTGGCAGTCTCTTCAGCTAAGACTGAACTACTTATGTAGTTTTAATTTCTCTGAAGTAAAAAGTGCTGTAGGTCTCCATACCAGTGTCAAGCCTAATACTTTTCTCTTAAACTTCTCCTTAATAGGCTTTGCTCTTACATTGACTAGAGAAAGAGCCTCCTATTGGCAGTAATGACAGTTCAGAATTTGTATGGCAAGCCCCGGCTTAAATATAAACATAGCAAATAGCTGCTGGCAGCCTTTTATTTTCCAAAGTTTTGCCTCCTATGCAGCTTTGTGACTTACAGCATTGTCCTGTCTTTGGCAGAGGAGAAAATTTATCCTTCCACTTACTGCAGCTAAGACATCGATGTTTACCTTACTGGCAATCCTTGTAATCCCATGCCTACCACTGTAGGCCATTCCTGTGCTCAGGTGTCATCCTTCCTCTCCAGGGAAATGAGACTGGTGCGGAGTCAGGTCTAATACCTGACTTTTGACCAGAAGAATTTCTTTTTCTTGGTATTTTTTCTTTTTCCTTTTTTCTTACTCGGGAATTCTGGAGGCCCTTTAATCAGCATGCTCCATCCTCTCTTGAACAACAACACATCCTCCCATTTGGCTTTTAAGATTCCTGTTTCCTTTCAAAGATGGATAGAGTTTGCCTTTTTCCATTTGTCTTCCCCTCCACATTTTATATCTATTGTATTAAGAAAGCGGTAGCAGGAAAAAAAACCCTGCTCAAAATAGAGTTCATGTTTTTGATGTCAGAAAACTTTTGCCAAATGAAGCCCATAGAGATTAATTGTTTCTTTGTCCATTACAGTTGGATAAAGTGATTTTGGAGTGACTAAAGGCATAGTCTAGTAACAAAGCAATTTCATTATTTTCTATGGCATTTGTGGTTTGTGTCTTTGTTCTCCTACTCTCCATGACTACCCTTTTTCCTTCAGAATTGTTAAGTGTCTGCAGGGGACAATCACAAACCAAGGACAAAACCAGATTATTTACCAGTAACTTGAGTTCTCCTACACGATCATTTTCTCCGCAGAACCTTTCCAGCTGCCCCCTCCCGAATTTTCCTATTCAGAGGTTTTTTCAGAGATTCAGGTTTTTACAGTCAGTTTGGAATGAAGTAGGAGGGTATAGCAGTGACTCACACATCTGCCGAAGGTAAAATGGCATTCAATGCATGCGCTAGTGCAATTTGTACTTACCTAAAATTTGACAACTTCAGCAGCACTTTGATGTCTGATATGGTGTTCTCATAAAAGAGACCACAAATTTGTGGAAGAGGTAACGCCCCCCTCCTCTAAAAAAAAAAGGAAATTCAGTTACTGGTAAGTAATGCAGTTTTATATCAAGCCATAAGGATTCCTGCTCATCCCCAATAACCTGTAATAACCCTGTCATTTACTTATTTACTGTACCAAATTGATAATTATTATAGAAGTATTTTACGCTGAATGTAAATGAACTAAACATTCAAGAATCTTTTCATAATTTTTACTATATGAAAATTTCAAACACACTTGGCAGTTTTCTGAGAGCATGAGATGATACTAAATTTGCTAGACTTAAGATATAATATGTTTTTATCTCTCTGTAAAAACCTGTAATTTTTATGGCTCCAATTCCACAGACATAAAAACTCTGACTGACTTCAGTTACTCTGAATGAATTCCTTTTAAAAAAAAAAAAAAAGACTTCTGTCGGGCTTGACCCAAAGCTAAATGAAGCAATACAAATCTCTCTAATTCAGTGGGCTTTGGGTCCTTGTCTTTTGAGTCTGTAACATTTAAATATAGTTAAAGTGCTTAGAAACAAAGGAAAAAAGATGCTTAGGAAAATTACTAAACAACATCTGGTGTGTTCATGTCTGCTTCATTCTGTTCAACTGTGAAACAATGTTTTTCTTCTTTGCTATGTTATAGGTAAAATGTGTAAGAGAAAATATCATTATAAATAATCCTTTAAAACAATCATGTTTCTGCCTAACCATGAAAAGCATCTTTCTATTTGCAGACATCTAGGAGCAATAACTTTCTTACTTATAAATACTATAAACTTTCATCCTATGCAAGAAATTATCAGAATGGCTTCTAAAGACTTTTCTTAAACCTTCCATTTTTTTGTCTTTATTAAACTTTCTTTTTTTCTCAAGCTCCTCATAATCTACATTGTGACTTCCTGTGTTTATAAAACTTTTCATGTGACAGTTTATATTCATTCTAATTTTAATTTTCCAGTTTTGATCTTTAAGGGAAGACAGTGTATAGGAACATGCTCTCAGATAAATGATAATTTCACTGACATAGTTTTCTTTTATTTCAGTCAGCCAGCCTCAGTGAGCTCAGAATCAAACCCAACACGTATTAGGAACTTGATAACCACAATATTATCAGTAGCTCCTTAATTCACTATACCCTATGACCAGATCAGGAGGGAATATTCCTGGGCATACATCCCGTTGCCAGGGGCAGGGGAAATTTTGAGTCCATATCTCAAGTCTGGACCAGATCCTAGTGTAGAAGGGTAGAGGAGACAGGCATTTTAGTGCTACTTGGCCTAGAAGTTTCTTTGTGTGAAAAATGCTTTTTTGGTTTAAAGAATAGTACTACAAACAGAAATGCTAACTCACTGTTGCGCTTTCTTTTTATGTAGATACCCTGCAGTCACAGCTTATCAATATGGGTGTTATTCCTACGTTAGTGAAATTGTTGGGTATTCATTGCCAGAATGCAGCTTTGACAGAGATGTGCCTTGTTGCATTTGGCAATTTAGCAGAACTTGGTAAGTCCACAATATTGATCTCAAATTTACATCCAGTTTTTGTAAGTTAAATCTTAAGACTAACAAAAGCCTTGTGTTGATGCTTGTTCCGTTCCTTTTGGTACATTCAAAATTTAAAGTAAGCAATTTCTGCTTATTGTCTCTAAAATCTATAGTTCTCTTTTTTTTTTTTTTTTTTCCCCCTTCAGTAACTGAAATTTATTTGGGTACTTAGTACAACCTTATGTTTTATGTTGACATTCTTCAATGCAACTAAGCACATTTTAAATAATCTAAACAGTATTTTCTGAGCACTGTTACTTAGTGTGAATTATTTATTAATAATATAAATAATATATTCTGGTGTAGCTCCACAAAGTTATATTGGGATTAAATTTGACTCGTGGAAGTCACTGAATGAAACTGATACAGGCACAGTTCATAAATCTGCCTGTACAATATTCTTTTAGAGGTAGAGTTTTAACATGTTCTAAACTAAATACTTGCACGTATACATCATGAATAGTAAGCTGTAGATGTTCTTTTTAGCAAGTTTAGTTACAGGTTCATTTAAACCGAAGTTTGTGGTCCTGCTTTGATCCAATGTCTTTGCAAGTGGATTAGTTTTCACTGGAATTCCACAAAGAATAAACCAACAGGTTGTTAGGGCTTGTGTTTTATTATCGCTTGTGTTTTACATTGCTCTTCTTCTTTTGCCAGCATATTCAGTGAAATTTTAGTCTTTGAGGTTTTTTGCTCTGGAGTACAATAATATTTCTAAAAAGATTCAGCAATTCAAAATATGAAAAATACATCTGTGAGTTTGTGCTGTTTGGTGGCGTGAAGTTACGCACCACTGTCCTTCATCGATTTCAAAGCCAGGGAGAATATGTTCTCTAGGTCTGACCACATGATATGTGATCACATGCATAATAATAATAATTAGCAGAAAAGTCTGCTTAACAAAACAACAACAGAAAGAGTCATCAAAACAGCACTAAAGAAATTAATAGATTGGAGATCTTCAAGATTGGCACTCTGTATTGTGCCTGCACAGCAGAAAGTCTAATACAAGCCATATAGCAAAAATTCTAGTGCTAAAATGCAACTAAAGCTCTAAGGGTTTTAAATAGAATAAATGGTATCTTCACTGAGAACTCCATTTCCTTTCCCTCTTTAGAAAGATCCAGCTTTGTCCAGCTGAGTAATAAGAACCATGGGAAAGAAACTTAACAGCAGCTGCTTCCCTTCCTCTTCCCGTACGCTGAAAAGATACTCGTTCGTTCAGATTGGCACAAAATTAATTTAGCTTGTAATACTTTAATCTCCCTTAAGCAATAGCTTAGTCAATCACGTTGTAACTGTAATATTTTATTTTTGCCTCATAACTTCAGGGAATTTTATTGTCAGGTTGTCATTTTTTATCACTTAAGAGACAACTACATTCCACAGATCCCTTGAGAAGCATTATATGAAACTTCTATTCTGTGTCAAAGCAGGGCAAAAACCCAATAAAGAGAGTGATGGCTCTGCTTTTAAAAATAATGGAAAGGTCAAAAATACACTTAGAATATGCTATGCAGTCGTGCATATCGAGAGAAAACAATAATAGCATGTGCATAAAAGGGTTTAGGTCTGTAGTTCATGCTTTTTCCCATTTCCTGGGGCCAATTCTACAGTAAAATAATCCCTAACCATCCCTTAGAGCAGTAGCAAAGGTGGTGGAAGGTTTTCTAACTACAGATGGCCCTCAGGAGGTGGCAACTGGAGAAGCCAACCCAGTGGCTGGGCAGCAGCCCTACCACCTGCATCCTCTGTAATACTGCCAGCGAGGAGGAATAAGATACAGGCAATGGAATAAGAGATGCTTTTGTTGAATCTGCATTTGAAGAACTGTTATCTGCTGGCTAGCCTCCTGGTAGCAAGCTAGCCCGTCTGTAAAGCTGCTTTGTGATGTCTGTGGAGTATGAAATGATCGTGCAACAACCACGCACAGATTTCAATGGAAATGTCACCATTGTGAAACCACATAAATATTAAAGCGTTCAGTACTACCCTTCATCTCTCCCATAGAAAATGCAGTATATAATTGCTAGTCTTCCTGTTAAGCTGAGGGGAATCAAAGACTTCGTACATATTTTTTGTAATGTTACTGTTTCTTTAGCTACTTTCACATTCTGTTGGGCAGAAACAGCCCCAACAGCCTTGATGGTATATTTATGTATTTTTAACAGCCTTAATCATAATTAATTCAGGTCAGTACATTTCTTTTAAAGTGTTAGACATTTTTGTTTTCATTCAGTAACAAGCACGAGTCTATTGTTCTTGTCTGTGAAGAGCACGATTAGTCATCTTACTGAATAAACCTGATAATAAAGAGAAAAAAATAGTCCTACCTTTTGATGTGGTTTGTTTACTTGATACTGAATTTTTCCTTTTGCTTTGCAGAGTCAAGTAAAGAGCAGTTTGCCTACACAAACATTGCTGAAGAGCTTGTGAAACTGTTCAAGAAGCAAATAGAGCATGATAAAAAAGAGATGATTTTTGAAGTTTTGGCTCCTCTGGCAGAAAATGGTGAGAATTTGATGATGTTTTTTTTTTTTCTTACACTATTTTTTGTTCATTCCCTTTGTATTTATTTTGGTATATTGCTGTTTTTTTCAGGGACTAAATACAGGCTAACTGGCTGCCTTATTCAAAGCTGCTATGGCTGATTCTCGTGATGCCAATTTCATATAACGTGAATAGGTCTTAATTTCATATAACGTGAATAGGTCTTAATAGGTCTTAATTAATAGGTCTTAATGCTGTGAGCATATGACAGGAGCCAACAGACTGTTGATGCTAATTCCACCTCTGATTCATGCTGTATATGTGTATGTCATATTTTATTTGCCTATACCTGCAGTGGAAATATCAAAACTTGCTTTTTAGAGGGCTTTACAAGGTCTGTCTGCAAAACACTGGCTCAAGCATTCATAGTCCATTACAGGACCTGGACATCAGTCATTACGTCATTTACTGGGATCGTGGAACCACTGGCAGTTCCATTTCCTATGGACATATTTTTGCAAGGGGTATGTTAATTGCAGAGCTGAGAGCTGGATGCTCTCCCCTTATTGTTCACTGAGAGATGATATACATTGGGGGTGTTTAGTGGCATATATTACGGTTGCCCCAGGAGACCTGAGTTTCATTCACTGCTCAGGCCAGAGGGGGAAGTGATATGTGCCCGATCACTCCTCCGGGATGTTCCTCCCAAATGAGTTCTAGGTGGTTCGCATAATCTACCATCTGCCCTTAAGAGAAAGGAAGAAATGCGTTAGCAAGTGGAGCTAGGCTGACGTGCGAAGCAGTTCTGAGTATGGAAGACATCGTAGTATTTGATGACTCTATAACTTTGTTTTAATCACCTCAGCATTAAAGTTTGTTTGAATGTAATAAATTATTAGGTAGAATTGTAAACTCTCAGGATTTAGGTTTCATCCTACTCTGTTGTACACACGCACTCTCTGTCTGTGTCTGTTTTAAATAGTAGAAATCAAGATAAATTTTTACTTCAATTTTAAAAGTTATTTTGTTTTTTAAGTGGTATGTAAAAACAGGATTCCTTTTTTCAGTTCTAAATATGCACATTTTGCCAAAATACATTAGTTTATTATATAATAACTATCAAGTAGCTACAAGATAGTTCCATCCTTGGAAACTAACACAGAATTGAGTCCAGCCTTTTCTGTGTTTGATATATTTCAGTTCAAATGCTTTGCTTTTTTAGACTATGTTTTATAATCACAATAAAATTTGATAAGTTTGCTACTGCTGAACATAACTCAGGTACTTGCATGTTATGAGGTTAGTCAGCTGAATTCTTCCACTGTGGATTCAAGGCGTACTTAAATGAGTTCACTGAGCTGGTACTGTTTGGGTGCTTTTGATTGTAAATAATTAGCAATAAGTCAGCAGGCAAAAACATCTAAATGAAGTATTTGCAGAGTCTGGATTTTTGTGGTTGGGGTTTTCTGGGGTTTTTTTTTTTTTGTTTTGTTGTTGTTGAAGGACACTGGTGTAGCAATTTGTATTTCAAATCACAGCACATCTGCAACCTGGTATTCTGTAACTTAAGGAACCCTCAATTTTTTTTAAGTACCTCAGTGCAAAAGTATCTATTTTTAAAAATCCCAACTGGATATTTTGCATTCCCTAATAAAGTTCATGAGAAGGTCAGCCGCTCTTGGAGGAACAATGAATTTCACTCAGGCAAAAAGCCTAGTGACAACAGGCAATTGAGAGTCAGACACATCCTTCACCAGAGGTAGAACACTTCCTCACCCAATTGTCACTTGCAAACTATATGAAAAGGATATTTGCAAAGCTTTGGCCCTTAAAATTATTTTAACTTGGGTTAAACTCCTTATTGTTAAAACACCATTTCATGCAGAAAGCTAAAAGAAATCCATCTGTTTCCACATTTCTGCAGAGGTTTGTAACTGCTTTCTAAAAATCAACATGCAAAAACTACTGGAATCACTTTCACGTAACAAAAAGACATAACAGCATCAGACTACCTGCCATTCCCACTTAACAGAAATGGAGTTTAGGCATGTAAAGGAGATTTCCTGCTGCAAGATCACAGGGAAAAATCTGTTAAAGATTGTGTTGTAGAAACAACAGAAAAAATATTGCTCCCAAGTCCTATGTCACCACCTGAAAAACATGTTTATCCCCTTCTCTGTTGAGCCTCGTTGCCAGTAACAACTAAGAAATGAGTTTGTCTCATCAGTTTCCAGTTTTTATTCAATCACAACAAATTTCTCCCCCAGCCCGGCCTTTTGGATTTGGCCTCACTGTACTCCTCCTGCGTCCCTTTCAACAAATGGCAGAAATCTTGGCTCAGCTAAAGAAATGGGCAGTTACTTGCTCTGAAATTTCATCAAAAAGTTCTATATTTTATGTCTCAGTGAAGTCAGTAGCTCTTCTATACATGAAACAAAAGAAGAAAACCTAAGTTTGTTCTGCAACACAGTCAAAAGTCTTTGGAAAGCCCAAATACAGCACGAGCCTTTTGAGTCTGCTGCGTGGTGACTGAGATGCCAGAAGTTTGCTGTTGAGAAATATCCTCCTTTTTCAGAAGTGCAGAGCAGCTCCGTACAGCTTCAGCATATAGTTGTGCTTTACAGGCAGTCCGGAGCCAGGGAAGCGCCTGGTAGATGAATAATAACAGAAGCTGGGCCTGAGAATTTAAAATAAAAAAGTTGCAGTTTTATCTACACAAGATGTCAGTGAAACCACTGACATCACTGCTTCTTTGCACAGTCTGTCCTGTGTGTATGTACAACAGATGTTTAAAATCATGATTCCGACTCCTGTTATCCATGCTGTTCTTCAGATGTCATTAAACTGCAGCTGGTTGAAGCAGGCTTGGTGGAGTGCTTACTTGAGATCGTCCAGAAGACTGTGGACAGTGACAAAGAGGATGATATTGCAGAGCTTAAAACAGCTTCTGATCTTATGGTTTTATTATTGCTTGGAGGTAAGTACAGTGCGCCACTACCTTCTGCAGAGCAACAGCAGACACCTGTAATGCCGTTTGGCGACTGAATGTTACTGTTTATTAATTCTCTAAATAACCTGGAAACCTGCTATCTGCCAGTTAACATTTAGTGGGTCAGATTTTGTTTGTCATCCCATTGCAGGACTGGATTATAGTGAAGCCAGCAGAGCTTCACAGATGTAAGGAGAAAAATTTTCCCTAACAAACACTTCTTTGGCTTGCTGACTGTCTATGCTTTTTACCCCAGATGAATCTATGCAAAAGTTGTTTGAAGGAGGAAAAGGCAGTGTGTTCCAAAGAGTACTTTCATGGATTCCTTCCAACAGCCATCAGCTACAGCTTGCAGGAGCATTGGCTATCGCAAATTTTGCCAGAAATGGTAAGAATATGCCATAATAGCTTATGTTAATTTATCTGTGCCCTTCTATCATGCTCTGTCTGTACAGCTACAAACAAAAACTGCATGTCACAGTAAAGCTGGTATTGAGCTATACAACAACATCAGTAGTTTTATGCTTCATAATCCTGAAGAGCGTTAAGCCAGCTTTAATGATAGTGTTTCACATTTGTAGAGAGGTATAGGAGATTTCTGCCTTCTTCAGGGTTTTATGTCACTCCTCTAAATTTGTCATGAGCACTGCAACTCCCATTGACGATGGTGGTCAAATTCTCAACCACAGAATCTAGCAAGGAGCAAGAAAATAACCCTTCTATTCTTAAAAAGCTCTTGTAAAAATTTTAGTAATAATCTTCCATTCACAAGTGACTTGTCTTCTCTCACACAGACGGAAACTGCATCCATATGGTGGATAATGGCATAGTTCAAAAGCTGATGGAGCTGCTAGACAGACATGTGGAGGACGGAAATGTAACTGTTCAGCACGCTGCACTGAGCGCTCTCAGAAACCTGGCTATTCCTGGTAAGCCTCACTTTGCATTGCTAATTACCTGAAGATGAAATTCTGTTCTCCCACTGCACCCCTCTAATGAGATGTGGGTGGGAGAAATGACTGACAGTCCTAGAGGCAGGTCAGACTGCTGCTTTTCATTCAGAGAGAATGAATTTTTGTCTTTTGCACAGTATTTGTGATCAGCAGTTTTATATACATCATGGGCCTGTGGAGTGTCCGTTGCCGCTTTGATCCCACAGTATCATCCTCCACCAGGGACAGGGCAGCTTTGTAATAGACAGGGACCTGAGGTGGCCTCAGATATGATTTCTCAGTCCTTTCTGTCCAGAGCACTGTGGGGTTTTTTTTGTTTCATTTGGGATCTTTCTCACAGCTGAGGGTCCCCACCAGAGAGCTGTGCCAACTTTGTTGAAATATTGTGTCTTACTGTAACTTCCTCAGGCTTCAATAATTCCCACATTAGAGCTGGAAACACACTGTTAGAAAAGCCAGCTTATTGCAATTAGTTACTGTTTGTAGGCAATGAACTGACTGCTAATTTTGTCATTTTCAATAACTTAATTTGTATGGGTTTTGATTACCCAAGCATAAAAGGCAGAGCATATGCACATAGAAACAAAGCAAGTCTGTAATACTTGTGTGTGCTTTCTCGTACCAAGCCAAAAATAGGTCTTTCATCCATTTAACTTTATTTTACTATTTTCAATTTTGACAAACAGTAACTTTCTAAAAATTATCATACTTACCTATCTAAACCCATGCAGCTGTAGTGGTATGCCATTTGCTTACCTTTCTCAGGTGAGTAATTCTATTAACTTCCATCAGTCAGCAAGCTTCCCTACATAAGATTTAATGTCTATTGTTATAGAAAAATGAGCAAGTGATAGCTGGCTTCAGTGATGAACTGCTTGTTAAACACTACTTTGAATATGAAATACGTACTTTTTTCTACATACAATATTGGATCAAGTTTGTGCCTTACATGTAGTTCAGAGAACTCCATGAAAGCAGAGAATGTAGGCTAGTGGGGGGGGATGAAAGAGAGTTTGGGGGGGGCAATACAAGGACTACAAGGCGCCAGACGTGTCAGGCCACAGTGGTGTTTGTATCAGGTATTGGAACTGGGTAAGAGGTTACTGTGCTAATTAGATGCTGTAGTTCCTTTGCCTGTGTGAAATGGAAGAGTGTTCTTGGGAATCAGAGAAGTTTCCTCATAATTTGGAGTGCAAGGTACCAGCCTGGGCTTCTGCTTGATGCAGTTTGTGGAAGACACCTTTCCTAGACCAAGGGGGAAAATGTCTAGCCTTCAATTTACGTTCAGGTTGAACACTGGAAATGAGATGTGCATGCTAGGAAAAAGCACTTAATTTCACACCTATATCTTAGCAACCATGACATTTTTCCACAATATAGTATCGTCAGCGTACACTCATGTTCCTGAAGTCTGTGTTCCCAAGCTATTTTTCAAACTGTGTCTGAAAATTTGCTTGAGGACCGTCTTGGAAATAAACTGCATCTTCCAGAAATGTTCTTGACATCATTCCTGTTCTTTATTCATGCAGTTGTAAATAAGGCTAAGATGCTATCAGCTGGTGTTGCAGAAGCTGTATTGAAATTTCTCAGATCCGAGATGCCCCCTGTTCAGTTCAAGCTGCTGGGAACATTAAGAATGTTAATAGATGCACAAGGTAAAAATAAACTGTTCTCTGTGTTAAGTGATTCTCTTTGGTTCAGTCTGTGATACGCTGCCAAGATTCTTACAAGAGAGAAGCAGAGGATTTTTAAAAATTTTATTCCTGAAGTCTTGGAATAAATCTAACAAATATGCAAAGGGAGAGGAATGTGGGTTGATTTTTTTTCAGAATTCCTAAAGTGACTACCAGGGACCCTCAGAATAGGTGTCAAATACTTATTTACTTTTGTACTTCAGAACTCTCCTACACTGTCACATTGCAAGTGTGTATTGAGGCGTAAGTGTTTTAAGCTACCATTCCTGTTTGGCTGTTCATTTACTGCATTTTCTGGCTGTACCTAGCTCCTTGGAACAGACTAATGCACTTGTTAATTGATAAACCGCAATTTCAAAATGAACAAGCACCTTCTATAACAGCTTGTTCCAGGATGAGGATTTATAAAATCAGAAATCTGCTGAAACTCTAAAGTAGTTAATGAGATAAATTAGCCAAGTATTTATTTTTTATCCAGTCTTGCACATTTTTTCAAAAGGTCCATTCTAGTTCTAACAAAGCTATTAGATGTGAAATAGAAATTCATTGAAGAAACTTACGTGACTTACAGTCTAAAAACCTAATGCAGCTGACCACAGTGCTTCCTTCTGGCCGCGCTCTCTCCTGGATTTAAATTTTTGAGCTAGCTCACCTGGAAGTGTGACATCACCTGTATTTTTTTTTACTGTTAATCAGTGCACAAGCCTCATTAACTCAGATGATAAGTTGTTTTCAAAAACTCTATTTTGTTTCCATTTTGACTGGCTTTACTTGCTTCCATGCAACCTAGACTTTTCCCACTCTTAATGCAAGCTAGAGAAATTCTACTGAAACTCCTCCTAGTTAGTAACTTTCAGCTTATTTTTCTAACACTTGCTTTAAAAAGTGTCACCTTTTTTTTTGTTGTGTTATTGGCTCCGGCATCGTGTAGCAGAAGCAGCTGAACAGCTGGGCAAAAATGTAAAACTGGTGGAACGATTGGTGGAGTGGTGTGAAGCCAAGGATCACGCAGGTGTGATGGGAGAGTCCAACAGACTACTTTCTGCACTTATACGACACAGCAAATCAAAAGTAAGTTAGTGGTGGAAAAGGTCGGCTTGTGAGAACTAAGAGTTACCTCTGCACTTGGTAGTGGTAGCTGAGGTCTCTGGTATTTAATCCTTCTGGGACACAAGGCTCACTGGAACTACATGGAAGCTGAAACAAAGTGAAACAATTTCAGAGTTGCAGGCCAGTTGAAGGAACGCTTAGGATTCACGTGGCTAAGTTCTGACTCATTTTTATTTATACTGTATCCTGTGGAAGTTCAGCGTGCCGTATCATCTACGTTTTGATGATGGTATACATGAAGAGTCATTGCACTCAGTTGTTATGATCTTGCTGTATATTTGTATAAAATTGACATCCAGAAATAGTTCTGTCCCCCTACTCTTCATATAGCATATTTCAGAGTTTTAAGATTCTAACAGGTCATTAGAAATGATAATTTATTCCAAATTCTAACAGAAGCTTGCTTGCACATTGCAAAAGGTACAACATTAAGTGAAACTGTGGGACAGTGAGTCTGTCCCTCCTGCCACCTTCACATCAACCAAGTACCTTTACATAGGCATTCCTTGCTCAGGAGAGTATTAGGAAAACAGAGCCTCTGAAGGGACAAAAGCATCTCCTCTGGAAACAAGCTACTTCACGCTGCATGACTGAGCTAAATAGCAGGTGTGATTTGGAGAACTCAAACTTCTAACAGTGACCTCTTCACTCATACACAGCATTTGCAAAGTGAAAAACGTACTGTGGACGTGATCTGTACTGAGCTTGTCCAAAAACAAATCAACAGGCCTTACAAAGATTTAAATCATTGCTGATTTTTAATATTGCTGTCTTTCTGATGCCCATTCTTCACTTTACATTCACCCTCTAAAACTGATCACGTTTCATTTTTCCTGAGTTTTTATTTTTTCTTTACTTCACACACAGAGTCCACAAGATCCATGCATAGATAGCATACACCACTGCAAGTGCAAGTTTTTAACCATGCTCTCTACAGGAAAATAGAATTCAGCTCTAACTACTGAGCCATTATTGATGGTATCAAGTAGCTATTAATACAGAAGTTAATAGAATTACCACAGATGAACTTTTGTGAGGTTTATGTAGAGGAAACTGACTGGAAGAGAAGAACAGAGCTGAGAGTGTGGGCTTCTTAATGCTTCTACTGCCCTCTAGGTTTGAATATGAGTATGACTGTATGGTTCTTAACAGCACAGCAGATCTGAATTAAGTTTTTAGTTTTAAAGGATTTGGGGTAATATTTACAGAGACAGTCGTTTAGAAAACTTATGTCTCATTCTAAGTGGAGTAGGTACTTACGAGTCAAGCCACGCTAGCACCAAACCTGACTGCTGTAGCATCTTCAGTACCACTATCTAAAAATATTTCAGTTTTCAAGGATTATGATCATATTGTGTCTGTTTCCTTGCATAAAGAATGTCACTGCATAACCTGTGCAAGCACTGGAACATAAATCATTCTGAGCACATGTATCAGTTAATGAGTTTTGGCTTGTGGCTGGAGTTAGAAAGGGATGTATGCTTTAAATGGAAATTCAACACATCATTGATTAAAAATTCAAGAGAATGCTGCTCATTTTCCAGCCCATTTCTAAAAGTCTTTTTCAAATCCACCATTTCTGTTACGTAGTAGGGTGCAATACTTGTGATCTTACCTGTCTGAACATTCTGAAGAAACTGAAAATTCATGGAGAGATGAAGGATTTGAAAATTATTAAAACTCTATGCTTGTGTCTCCTTATACCAAATAGATGGTTTGTTGGGTGCTTTTGATAAGCTGTTCTGAATATCACAACATAAAGAAGGGAAAACTAACCATCTTTGAACACCAGCTGGGTTGAAAAATAACAAAGAGTGGTTAGACATGGTTAGACAACTGATGGTATGCCCTGGGAACTTACTTTTGTTACACGGTATAGCCTGGAAAAAGAGTTGCATGTTAACTGGCTTGGTTCGACAGGTTGTTTTTTTTCTTATAATTGCAGAGCAATAGCAAATAATTTATAGGCCCACACGCATGTACGTTTATGTGTAAAGTGATTGTATGTGCATAAAGCCAAGAAGTATCCTTCCCAAAGGTAGCATAGCACCCATGACGATTTTGTTACTGAATACAGTTTGTATGCAACGCAGAATTTTTTTCATGTCTGTTATTTATTTTAGGATGTAATTAGGACCATTGTACAGAGTGGTGGCATCAAGCATTTAGTAACCATGGCAACCAGTGAACACGTAATAATGCAAAACGAAGCTCTCGTTGCGCTGGCACTAATAGCAGCTTTAGAGTTAGGTGAGTATCCCGGCGGTTACCTCCACCTGTTTTCTTTCCAGTCGGTGCCCAAGAGAAGCCGTAGAGGGAGAGTTGTGCAAGTTTCTTTTGCAGTGCAGAAAAGCCTCCTCCTTCACCTGCCTCTCCGTAGCACAGGAATAGATGGCAATGCATGCAGATGTAGGCAAGCAATAAGGTTGTGCAGAAAACTGGAGTTTGCTGGTAACACAGTGCCTGCTCCATCATTCTGTTAGGTGACCACATGATCTAGAAAGGTCCTCAAACATAACTTTGAGATTTGGGCTAAAACCCAAAAAGCTAACAGTTAAGAAATTTGTATTTTAGAGTGGAGACTATGTGTCCTGACTACATTCTTACACTGGAACGGTTAATCCCCTTTTGACAGGGCTTATCAAAGTAAAGCTTTCACTAACCTAATTAGTGAGAGCTAAAATGTACACACAGAGGTGGATGGTACCCCCAAAAATGTCTTTATTATTATTAAAATCTACAGAAATAGATGCAAGAGTTGCCATAAGAAGGCAGAGATGATTACATGTCTTGACCTGCCTTTGTAGTACCTCAGCTTACCCAATAAAAAGGTAGATGCCCAAGAGAAGTTTTGTTTATCCTATTTCCTTGCTTATTAACTAAGATGAGGAATGAAACAAGCAACATTACATATTTTCACTCTTGATGTCTTCTCTTGCCATTGTGTACTACAGGAATGCGATGTTCCACTTCCAAATCACTGCCAATGCATCAAAGAATTGATTCAAGTAAAGGAGAAATATTCCTGTGCACATGAGTCATC
Organism: Tetrax tetrax; assembly: GCA_009806455.1. NCBI lineage: Eukaryota > Metazoa > Chordata > Aves > Otidiformes > Otididae > Tetrax > Tetrax tetrax. Next base: position 256,256 of record WHYT01017490.1, read on the forward strand.
TAACCCTTCTTTGT
>WHYT01017490.1:267547-283278 GCA_009806455.1 Tetrax tetrax
AAAGGATTTGGGGTAATATTTACAGAGACAGTCGTTTAGAAAACTTATGTCTCATTCTAAGTGGAGTAGGTACTTACGAGTCAAGCCACGCTAGCACCAAACCTGACTGCTGTAGCATCTTCAGTATCACTATCTAAAAATATTTCAGTTTTCAAGGATTATGATCATATTGTGTCTGTTTCCTTGCATAAAGAATGTCACTGCATAACCTGTGCAAGCACTGGAACATAAATCATTCTGAGCACATGTATCAGTTAATGAGTTTTGGCTTGTGGCTGGAGTTAGAAAGGGATGTATGCTTTAAATGGAAATTCAACACATCATTGATTAAAAATTCAAGAGAATGCTGCTCATTTTCCAGCCCATTTCTAAAAGTCTTTTTCAAATCCACCATTTCTGTTACGTAGTAGGGTGCAATACTTGTGATCTTACCTGTCTGAACATTCTGAAGAAACTGAAAATTCATGGAGAGATGAAGGATTTGAAAACTATTAAAACTCTATGCTTGTGTCTCCTTATACCAAATAGATGGTTTGTTGGGTGCTTTTGATAAGCTGTTCTGAATATCACAACATAAAGAAGGGAAAACTAACCATCTTTGAACACCAGCTGGGTTGAAAAATATCAAAGAGTGGTTAGACATGGTTAGACAACTGATGGGTATGCCCTGGGAACTTACTTAGGTTACACGGTATAGCGTGGAAAAAGAGTTGCATGTGTCCTAATCATGTGGTTAACTGGCTTGGTTCAACAGGTTTGGTTTTTTTCTTATAATTGCAGAGCAATAGCAAATAATTTATAGGCCCACACGCATGTACGTTTATGTGTAAAGTGATTGTATGTGCATAAAGCCAAGAAGTATCCTTCCCAAAGGTAGCATAGCACCCATGACGATTTTGTTACTGAATACAGTTTGTATGCAACGCAGAATTTTTTTCATGTCTGTTATTTATTTTAGGATGTAATTAGGACCATTGTACAGAGTGGTGGCATCAAGCATTTAGTAACCATGGCAACCAGTGAACACGTAATAATGCAAAACGAAGCTCTCGTTGCACTGGCACTAATAGCAGCTTTAGAGTTAGGTGAGTATCCCGGCGGTTACCTCCACCTGTTTTCTTTCCAGAAGAAGCCTCCTCCTTCACCTGCCTCTCCGTAGCACAGGAATAGATGGCAATGCATATGCAGATGTAGGCAAGCAATAAGGTTGTGCAGAAAACTGGAGTTTGCTGGTAACACAGTGCCTGCTCCATCATTCTGGTAGGTGACCACATGATCTAGAAAGGTCCTCAAACATAACTTTGAGATTTGGGCTAAAACCCAAAAAGCTAACAGTTAAGAAATTTGTATTTTAGAGTGGAGACTATGTGTCCTGACTACATTCTTACACTGGAACGGTTAATCCCCTTTTGACAGGGCTTATCAAAGTAAAGCTTTCACTAACCTAATTAGTGAGAGCTAAAATGTACACACAGAGGTGGATGGTACCCCCAAAAATGTCTTTATTATTATTAAAATCTACAGAAATAGATGCAAGAGTTGCCATAAGAAGGCAGAGATGATTACATGTCTTGACCTGCCTTTGTAGTACCTCAGCTTACCCAATAAAAAGGTAGATGCCCAAGAGAAGTTTTGTTTATCCTATTTCCTTGCTTATTAACTAAGATGAGGAATGAAACAAGCAACATTACATATTTTCACTCTTGATGTCTTCTCTTGCCATTGTGTACTACAGGAATGCGATGTTCCACTTCCAAATCACTGCCAATGCATCAAAGAATTGATTCAAGTAAAGGAGAAATATTCCTGTGCACAAGTCATCTAACCCTTCTTTGTCTTGTCTTCAGACATTTAAAGGTTTCAACCCTAAATTCAGTAGCTAATGTTTCTTAGAAAACTACAGAGACAATAACTCACATTTTGATCTTGAAAAAGTTTTCCACAGCCTTTATATGTGGACCTTGAGCTCCCTCTACCATGGAATCAAGAATTACAACATCTATATTTACTCAGACTAACTTTCCAAAACCAAATTCAGGCATTGGAAGTCTTGAAAGCTGAAATATTCCAAGTGTTGGCCTAAATAGCTAGAAAGCCTGGTGGCTTTTCCATCCGCTCACTGCACAGTTAAGATTGCATTTTAGCATTAAACTCTGATGGTCCTTTCAAGCAGTTAGGCTATTTTACATTTTTACAGGAAGAGCTGTGATTCCTGTTGTCATACTATCTATCTAATCCATGCTTCAGTTTTATGCCAATGAGTTATGTACCACTCTCACTACCATGAGAGATTCACATTTCAAGAAATGGCTTACACATGGATGCATCAAAGCAGACAGCACTTCCAGATTTACAAGTTTTTCACTTGTATTTCAGTCACTGCTGAAAAGGATCTTGAAAATGCTCAGCTGGTTCAGATTCTACACAGACTGCTCTCAGACGACAGGAGTGCTCCAGAAATAAAATACAACTCCATGGTGCTGATCTGTGCCCTTATAGGATCTGGTGAGTATTCAGGAGGGGCTGCTTTCCTGAGAGATTTCTGTATTTAAACTTAGTTATCTCTTTCAGCCTGAACGCAGACCGTATGCAAACGCACCCTGAGACTGGGTCTCTCTTCGCAATGAAGGGACACAGAAGGGCTCAGTTTACTATGACACTTTATTTAATGTTTATTTATAGCATTAAAAAAGAGGCTGTTAACTTCTGTTTGGATATTAACTGCAGAAGGTGGATGCAGCTAGCTCAAACTTCGACTGACATAAGAGAAATGAAAGGCATTTAAAACTGTACAGTATCAGGTTCTCTGTGCAAATATGCGGGTAGCAAGAACGTTATTTTCACCTTTAGCTGCAAGTTCCTCATAACTGACATGTGATGGCTTTTTTATTGGTCAACTCGGTCAAGTGAAATTTGGTGGAATTTTATAAGGAGCCTCCTTACTTGTCATTTTAAATTCCTACAAGACTGGATACGTATTTGCAAGGACACATTTGCACACGTAGGCTATCATCCTGCTTTAGGAGGGATCCTCCCACTTCCCTCACTAGGAAGAGTCCTCCCTTCAGCAGCCCTCACCCCTTCGGCCCACCAGGCACAACGGTGTTGCTTTGAAAGATGAGCAGGAAATGCTCTAACACATCCCAGTCCTAGACACTGTAAAGTCTACTCTTTCTGAGCGAACCCTCTGCTAAAGGTCAGACTGTTTTGAGGATGGTGTGACACGCTATGCTTTGATATTGCAACTTCCCACCTGTGTGTGGGCAAACAAAAACAAACACGCAGAGCAAGGTGTCATGGGGAAATCTGATTTCCAGCTGAGGTTTCAGGAAGAGGCTATGTTTCTTTCATTCAGTTCCTTAAGAAGTATTTACTCTGTGGAAGGAGAGCAAATTTCATTCCATAAAGGTTTCAGGACTTACAGAATGACAGGATGACAAAGAATGGGATTAAGTGCGGAAAGGTGGAAACTCACAGCCTGTCTGCACACAGTTTGCCAAGTGTGAAACATTTGAAGGTTCTCCAGAGATGAGTTTACAGCAATTCATTGAATTGATTAAAAATTAACAATCATAGCTAAGCGTGTGCTGTCTCCATAAACAAAGCTGCTTTTTTTTTTTCTTAAACAGAGTTCACCGTGCCTACTGTAAGTGTGACTCTGGTGACATGTGCATCCGCGCGAGTGAATGCTGTATTACTGCTATCTTAAAGGGACAAATATTTGTTTTTAGAGCAGTATATACATCTCAATGTGCAAAGATTGTGCTCAAAATTGGCTAACAAGCCTCAGCTCCTAGTAAGCATCCACTTTGATGTTAAGACCTGCAATTTAGTTGTTACTCACAACCTTGTTGAGCCATTTTGTGCTTGGGATTACTCATCTGTTTTAGAGCAGAAGCCTTTCTGCAGAGGTTCTCTCAGCCTCACTTGCGTGTATTCCTACTACTTCCCACTAAAATCATCGTCCTTAAAAATTCTGCCTGACACTTGCATTTTCCCTTTCCTTAAGTTTTGTCACCTGCAAGACTGACAGATTTATTTAAAGTTAAATATCTGTCTCTCTGTTCCACCAAAGTAAGAAGCAGTCTTGTCTTAGGGGTTTTTTTTAGGGTAACCCAACTAGCAAAGCTCAGTCTGCCACCACACTATAAGCTTTGCCTAGATGTGAGGCATCCTAGCCTGCTCCCAGGGAAGGGAGAGCACATTATTCCAATAAGCAGCTGTAAAGTCGAGGCTCAGCACTTGACTGACTCAGTGTTCAGTCTGCTTCTTCTGTTTATGGGACCTGCATAAAATCAGTGAGTACACAAGAGTAACAACTGTAACAACCCTGGTATGAACTTTTAACCTTTTTTTTTTTTTTAAACTACTTAAACTAAGGGGAAGGGTGTCAAAGAGCCAAGTCAGCTCTTCACACATGTGAAAATACTAAAATACATCTCTCTCCCAGCTCTGTTTCCTGCTTTAACCAGTCTCCACACAGTGAGCATTTATATTTAACATTTCCATATTCTACTGTAAACAGACCTGTGTAACCATCTTAAAGTAATTGACCCCAGTATAGTTCCTTAAAGTGGTTGCACTGGTTTAATTATCTGTTAGTTTAATTCTCCAGTGATGGCTGTTCTTACTACCCTTTGTTACAGGGTATCTGGCATCACATTTCACTTGATATTGCCAACAGCTGTGTGCTAAGCAGTAAATAGATGTCTATTTACATGTGATTTTTGCCATCTGGAAGTTGCTCTTGCAACTGAGTGAATGAATGGATGGAAAGAGAGAAAAGTGAGGACAATGAAGAACGGAAACATGTAACTTGAAGAGAAGCAGAGCACTCATAGCTAGCATAGACACTTCTGTGAGTGAGTCTCCAGGCTCACGGGAACTTGAATGTTAAGCAGAACTATACAGCCAGAGTAAAACACAGTAAATTCCTGAAATTCAGTTCAGTAACACCTGCTCAAATACAATGATATCTCAGAAGGAGAAAGAGAGCAGAAAGTGCTTACACGGCGTAACCACCTCAACAGCTTCGCTGACACCGCTCTGTATATGCAGGTTCCCAGGGGCACAGCAGTGCGAGAGTTCCCAGCTCTTACATTGCAGGGGTTAAACTGCAAGAAAGCTGAAAACATGTGAACAAGAAAGTAGGTAGGATGGGAATGGGAAACAAATGCCAAAGCCTTCTATTAGAAAAAAAAAATAAAGATGCATAGCATACAGCATAGCTAATCTGAAACAGATGGTTGGGATTTCTCCTGGGAAGCTCAGGGATTAGGGCCCTGGCAGCACCTGGGAAGCAAAAATAGATGTAGGTGTTTGTTGCTGAGTGGGAGTTCACTGGAGTGGTCTGAACAGGGCATGAAACAAAAGCAGCTGCTTTGGATCTCAACTGTGAGATGGCTAGAGTACAGGGCTTTGAGAAAAAGTCATTAAATTTTTTAAAAGATGGCTCAATTTCATGGGTTTTTCCTGACGTTTCCTTTTTAATACAAAGTACAGTGCAATCCAGGATCAAAATCATAAAAGGGTTTCTCAGTTCCGATTAGAACCTGAGTGCTGTATCCATACGCACAGCCGTGGGCAACGCACCACGTGGTGGAGTTGTGTTCATTTCAGGGCTGAACTGTCAGCGCACAGCTAACAGCGACCAAACGGTGACACAGCCAGTAAAGACCCATCTCACCCCCTTCACAGCCAACACAAACAACCAGAGACAAATGACACAGGGAAGCTTTCAAGGCGAGCTCAGTTGGTCAGGCCAGTTTAAGGAATAAAGAAGATGATGTTCACTAAAAATACTCCTGAGCATCTGTTTTACAAGGCAATCCAGCTGGATTTTCTTAACTACTATGCAGCAGCTTCATTTAATCTCTACCTGAAATCCACGGAGTCCATGTATGCCCCAGGCCCTGGAAAGTTTTCTCTCCATCCTCAAAAGCAATTCAAAAAAGTAAATAAAAAAGATAATGTGTACACACACATCTGTGTGCTTATGTGTGTACAGGGTTCAGTAGCAAAGTTTCTCACACTTGCCAAGCTTTCCTGTTCTTTTGCCCATCTCATACAAAGCACCGTTTCTTTTACTATTTCTTTTTCCAGAACCTCTTCAAAAGGAAGTGCAGAGCATGGCATTTCTAGAAGTCGTATCAAAACTCCGCAGCCATGAGAACAAAACTGTTGCCCAGCAGGCCTTGCTAACAGAGCAGAGACTTGCTGTAGAAAGCTGAGGAAGGTCTTGTTTCCAGTGCATCCCATCACAGATTTCACCTTTGTCCTGCGTCCTGCTGCCACTCCTGCTATGTTTTCCACTGTATCACTCGTGCATGCGTGTAATGTTCCCACACAAATTGATGAACTGCTGTAGGTACCCATCCAAAAAGGTTTCTACAAATTCATAGGTGGTGTTAACATGAACCTGTCTCCACCCGTAACTGTTCTACTTGTATTCTTGTTGCTTGGGCCACATAGTAGAATGTGCATGTTGTAGTCCTATGATGACGTAGAAGTGGTACTACACAATGACTCTTTCCTCACGCCCCCTAACTGCATAACAACGTACTACTAAATTAGGGACAGTACAAGGTGCAGCAAGTCCAGGCTAGTGTGCTGGCTGTAGGATTAAGAAGTAAATCTAGCTCCATTTTTGGTGCTTTGGAGATTCAGGTTTGAACGCAATGTACTGCTGCTCATTCACTGGTCTTGCCTATTAATGTCAAACTCGTGGTACCTAGACGTAACAAATAAAATTTCAGTGCTCTCACTTTATCCTGTGGTTTCTCCTTTTTTGTAATCACACGCAGAAGCCGCGCCTGCACCACCACGCACTGGTGAGGAGCCCTTTTTGTTCCTGGCTCTGGCCCCGATGCAAATCACTGCCTTTCACTTGAGAGAATACAAAGGAAACAATTCCAACCCCTTTCACTGTGTGTGCTCACACAGAGGCCCTGTGTGGTTAACAATCATGTGTTTTAATAGGAATACACTATGCAATCCTTATCCCATAAAGCCATGTGGGTACGAGCGCTGCTGGGCTTGCTTGGGTTGTTGTTCATTGGAGCTTGTTTTCTTTTGTAGATGGATTTTTAAAGGCATATCTTGCAGCAGCTTTTCAACAGAACCCCACTGAGTGAGAAATGCAGCATGTGAGAATCTTCCTTTTTCTCCTTTCCTAGGTAAAGGAGTTGGGAAATTGGCAGCTTAAGCATCTTATCTCACAGCTGCTCTTTTTAAGGTTTGCAACATGCCGTAACAGGAGCAAACCATCAGACGGCTCTTTGGCAAAACAGCAGCTGGGAAAGCAGTTTCCAGCAAGCCAGCACGTGTTGGTTTTGACTACGCGATACCATTATCTAGCTTGCTCAAGCCCACGATGCACAAAGATCTAAGATCTATAACATTTTAAAGCAAATTCAACACTCCCAGTGCTGAACCGCCAGACTCAAAAGTTTCAGTCTTGTTTATCAGCAGAAGAGGCAAACCCAGAGGCCAGGCCCCCATGCAATCCCATGCCGCGTGGCTGCAAAACCACTGCTTTTGACCTTCTCAAATTCACTTCCCAGCTCCATGAAACCACTGGCTATCCCATGGACATTAATGGGCCAGTCATGATGTGAAAGGGATTATGTACACAAGCTAGGTAGAAAAAGAAACTTACCTCAAATAGTCAGTTTAAGCTCTGAAACTACCAAAACACAGCAGATGCTACATGAGCATTCACAAAGCAGAGATTCTGTGTTCATTTAATCCAGTGCCAGAAACACACAGAAAAAGCCTCTTAACACTAAACTGTACAACAGCCTCTTATTTAAAAAAAAAAAAAAAAAAAAAAAACACAAAACCAAAAAAAACCAACCCACAAACATTCAAAAAAATATTTGCCAGTAATAGTGGAATAAAGGCACTGACAGAGCGTAAAGCTATGAAGACAGACCAGGGCCCCATGACATCAGGCTCTGAATAACACAGAAACTCAGCACTGCTGAATGTAAACTAGCAGTCACAGTTCATAATGGACCCACGAGAGCACACGTTCTCTCAGGCATGGAAATAGTCTCCATTGATTTAAATAGATCCCAAAATACATTTGAAAGACCAGTTATCACTTACCTGGTTCCAGAAAGAGACTCCTTTTGACATCAGTACAAGCTGCAAGTGCTCACACAAGTTGTGACACTGACAGAATTCCCATTCACCTGGTTGTCTAACTGGACCTCGGGTTAAGGATTAGCCATATCCTTATTACAAATTTTTTATTAGGAATATCACTGTCACAGCAAGCACAAAGGCCAACGCTGGCATTCTCCTACTTGCAGATGGTTTCCCTGGATGGAAACATTACATTTCTAGATAAAATCTGTGCACAGAAGGAAAGTCTGTGTAAGGGCAAAGATAGGCGTATGTCGCCGTAGCAGAAGGTAGTGAAGAGACTGTATCCATCCACGCAAATGCAGTGCTGTTCTGAGGGATGCTGCAGCCTGCAGGTCGTTTCTACGTAGCTGGTAAATCATTTATCCTCTGAGCTTCGTTTAATAAGAGAAATGCTATCTACGGACATTGCTATCCTGTGCATTTCACTGCTCATTGGACTGAAGTGGCCTGAATTGAAATTGCTGACAATAGTTCTGAGATGTTTAGTAGATAGATTGTATCTAAGCAAAGCTTGCAGCCTTGCTCAGGCTATTTTTATGATGGTGATGGGGTCTTCTCATTTGTCTACTGCCACAGCAAACCAAGTTAAAAAGACCACTGCTGCCACACTGCACAGGGCAGGCAGTACCTGGTGTGCTCTGTTTGTCTGCATCCGTAAAACTTTTGCAAGACCAGTCAGGAAGATAAAAAGCACACACATGTTTTTTTACATTTCATAACGTGGAAATATAAGGAAAAGTTTCACTTTGTGTAAGGCACAAATGCCAACAATATGGACCTTGAATCCCGAGGACCCATCGGTCAAACGAGACCACGAGACCCAGAAAAGGTCATTTGTTTCAAAAGTCCTAGAACTGGTAACTAGCCACAACTTCAAGAAACAACATGCAAGCCTGCTAGGAGTTTGACAATGCCAGTAGCCACTCCTAGTCTCCCCCTCCATCGTGAAAATGGCTTATCCAAGTGTGTCACATCTATTGCATGTTGCAAAGGCTTCGGCAATGCCCTGATTTTGCTTCTTTCTGGTTGACTTTTGTTCTTCCCTCCCCACTCCAGGCCTCTGCATTTGCATTCTTCTTTTGCCAAGTCATTTCCATACGTGCACATAAATATACGTATATGGCTGAAATATGCCAATGTCATTGAACTTCAATTTGGACATAGAGACAGGCTTTTAAATCAGTCGCAGTGGTGTTCTGTGGACAAAACTCTGCGTTTCAGACACTGAATTGGATTAGCTTCCTCCACAGCATTTGAAATACTAAAAAACTGGGCTGCTTCCGCCTCCGTGTAAACACACCCAAGACATTTTTACCTGCACGATAAAATAAGGCAGCTCTCCCTAGTGCTGTTTAAGGACGTGTTGCACTTAGAAAAGTGAAAATCCCACCTTCCTTTACGAAAGTTTAATTAAGTCGTGACAAATCCCCTTTGTGCTGCTCCCTGCAAAGCAGAACTTCTGAAGACTTCACTGAAATGGTTATGGGGAGAGAGAGCTCCAACAGCTGGACTAACCGGCAGCCACAGCAGCCTGAGGAACGCCAACAACCTGTCAGAGAGAAGCAGAGTGTGTTCGTTAGCCAGAGACTTCAACAACAGCAGACAGCAGGTACAGGATCTCCTCCTGTGGGGATGTGCTCTTCACGTACCAGCTTATTATTCATTTAAGGCCAGCCGCTGGCGGCAAGATAATGTGTTTTGTGACTTAATTATGTAGGTGAGAGACTTGGGGGCCTATTTTCCCATTAGTTAGGGAGAGGGCAGGCAGGGGGTCTTTTCCTGGAGGAGCTTTGCATGAACATGTCTTTGTACCATTAGTGTTAGTGCTGCATCAAGAGTACACATTCACAACATCGTATTTCACGCAATTTTATTTATAAAATTGTAATTATCTAACAAATTGCATATAAAATGATTTACTTCAAGTAAATACAGAATACTGCACAACTATTAAAACTATTGTATTGTCCATCATAAGTGTATTAAAACATTCCTAAAAAATGCCTCTATTAAAAAACAAAAACCCAAGAACACAAGTAGCATGATCAAGACCACTTTCAATAGCTTAAAATGAATTACCAGGAAGTTGCATTAACTTCCCAAGTAGACTCCAGTTACATCCATTGAGATCAGCATGTGATACAATACCACAGTCTAACGCTAAAGATGACAAGAAATACATTATGCACCTGATCTATGCTTTTCTCCTAGACTGAAGGTAACCAGTCCAAAACCAGAAAACTAAAGCTCAAGTCAAACTCTACTGGGCATGCAGTTCTGTTATAGCAATACTTTCAATCAGTAAGTGTAGTTGGCTTTTACAATCAATTTTACAACCGATAAAAAAGGAACACAAGAGAATACATTCGTATAAAAAGGAATGATACACAAAGGGTAAATATCGACACCTTGCCGTACACCCCAGGATGAACCAGAGAGAGAGATTCAGTTGGAACTCATCTGGAATACACGTATCGGAGACAGGTCTGAGTCACAAAACCCAAACCCCAGTCTCGACGGAGCTCAAGGTAGCATCAGGTCCATCTCTGCTATGTACACAGCATGAACATGAACACACGTACGGATGGAGCCTTTTATTAACACGTGTATATTGCCGAAACACAGAAGACAGCTAGCAGTGCTGCCTGGTACACGCTAGTGGTCACAACACTTATTTTTATACTGCATGTTAAGGGAAACAGATTTATTTTTTTTTTCCCCTCCCCTTTCTTTTCTTCAAGTGGCAAATTTTGGTAGTTAACAGATGGTAATGGTACCAAACGGATCCAACAGGGTAGTTTAGTTTTGTTTGCTTTAGACAGTTTCATGACCAATTACAGACCTCTGAAAAAACGTCAGAGAGAAATCAAAAATGGGAGGGAGAAACTGCAACCTTCAACAGTGCTTGACAGCTGTTGAGATCTAGTCTCCTTCCTAGGTACTTGCAGAACTGCCATTTCAATGCACGCAAAAGGCACACACAGCAAGAAGGAAAACAATCAAAAATTCACACGAGAGTTTCTCTTGCAACCAACACTGTTAATCAAAATCCATTTTACCAAGGGCATCTCTAAAGTAGTAAAAACACAGATTAACGTCCGGGACGGTTCTTATAGCACCATGTTTAGTCCTGCCGCAAGTGATGGCAACCTTCCGTAAGTGGTAGGGGGTGCCGGCTCCCACCCTCCATTTTTTACAGGCTAATGCTGTTCCCACGCCAGGTAGCAAAGGGAAAAGGCCAGGGAGGTCCTGCTACTGACCGGAGCCGGAGCGGCTGCCGGGGCCCCACCGCCCCCGGTGCCCGCTGCACGCCGTGGGCAGACAGCGGAGGGCAGGCGATCGAAGTGCTGCTGCCTCACCTCGGGGCCAGTTTCCATCCAGCTCTCGCGGTGGCCACCTTTCCCATCTATAATAAACACTTTTAGGGTGAAAAGCAGTCATGTGCAAGACTCATTTAATCTGCATGCTACTATTTACATTTCAAACACTATTTACACACCAGAGCTACAATCAGCTTCCCTCTCAAAGGGCAGAGAAGGCGGCTGTCAGCACAGAACACACTGGAGCAAGCACCTCCACAGCTTTAGGGGCACAATCAAAATTATGGATTTTGAAGCAAAGAGAGCCTACTGCTACTTAAACAGAGACAAATCAGATCAAATCAAACATTTGTATTTAGGCTATTAATTTAAAAAAAAAAAAAAAAAAAAGAAAAGGAAAAAAGGGGGGGGGGGGAGAGAGCTCAAACAACAGAAAGGCCTGTGAATATGAAGAGTACGTAGAAAGCAGAGAAGCAAGGACTGTGATGCCCTTTGGCAGGGCTCAGTGGGGAATTTGGAAACAGCTTTAAAGCCAGGGCAACTGCTGAAGTTACCAGACCCCTCATTAGCAATGCCACCATCCCATATGAATCACCCAGCAAACTGAGCTGTTTCACACTCACAAGGGCCATAAGCCTGATAAGAAATTTCTGAACAACTACTGCACACTAAAGATAATGAGACTGACCTCTTGAACTCACATCTACCCCACTACCACACCAGGCAGGCTAGAAATTGCCAAGAAGTTGTACTGCCTACCGTATCTTATTGCTTGAGAAAATGAGCCCATGTAGCCAGCAGTTGTGCTCTAGTTGCAGCTCACCTAAGTTTTCATAAAGTTTCCTGGAAGAAAGCTTGCTTGCGTTTAGCAGGCTTTGACAATAGATTGATTTCCAAGGCCTTCCACAAGCTTTCCACACTGGACACCTAAGCTGCTGATGGGGCATTTCTGGGACATCTTACCCAATCTGTAGACAAAAAAAATGTGGGCTTTAAATGTCCAATATAGACAGCTAATCCTGAACACTCAGTATGCATCCATCAAACAACTGCAAAAAACGAGGAAAATAAGAGTATCTCTTGGCAGCAGGGAAGAGGGGAGGATCAGCAGCAATAAAGACATGCTCTAGAAAAATAAGTTTAGTGGTTTTTATAAAGAACAGTCAGTCATTCTGGGACTCAGGAGAAATGCTGCACATTCGTGTGTACATGTGCACACAGTGAGAACAAAATTTGCTCACCTCAGAGCGTTTACCTTCCTATCAGTCTGACACTGCCAACAGCACGTCCAGCAAACTGGAACTCAGAGAACAGCACAAGATAGAAGGCCAATACAGTACAACCACAGAAATTCAAGCGGAAGAATGAAGTTGAAGTTGTCTTCAGAAGCCCACAGCAGCAACAGAAGTATTCAAGATCAGTGGCAACAAGGAATGTTTCTGTAGGCTTTTTCTCCAAAGTGCTGGGTCACAATCAAGGCTCTTGGGTGGAGGGGTTACTTCCTCAGCCACACTGCCCTGACTCCTCCGCACACCATGTTGTCTCAGCGCAGCAACACTGGGCTGATGACCTGTCTGTTCTGCTGCTATCGGGCAAAGTGGTGTGTCGTTTTGGGGACCATAAACACTAGTGATTCCTCCAGTTGAGGAGTGGCTAAGAAAAACATAACACTGTAGTGAGGTGGAACCAACTTTATTAAGGACAGGGAATTATAATTGCTTTTGAAGGCTTAAAAAAAAAAAAAAAAAAAAAATCTCTGAGTCATGACTGGCCTTTAACAGCAGATTCCAAAGGATATAGAAGCTGCCTGATTCAGAGCCAGTCAGTGGGAGTGAACCAGAAGAGGATGAGGTAATGCTCCAAGACAGGAGGACAACAGGACTGTCTGTGGCATCTGTGGAGCACCAGTGTGCCTACCAACAGCCTTCAGAGGGACAAAAACCATGGCTGACTAAAGCACAAAAAGGCAAAATGTGCAAGGGTACATACACTCACATGTTTTAAGAATCACAGGACTAGAAAGGACCTTAATAGGGCATCACATCAGCCTTCCATCCATCCCCCAGAACAGGGAAGCTTTGAAAGCAATGCGTTCATCTCTTCTACTCCGCATACTTCATTTTAGGAAACTCACCTCAAAGATGTGCCACACACCCTTTGCCATTACCTGAGCAAAGCAGCAGCTGAGAGCTCACAGCTTTCAGCACTGGCTCTGCAGATACTGAGAAGGGTCATACAACAAAAGCTAGGTTTGTACAAAGTGCAAGCTACCTAGGCCACGGTCAGGTTTGTAAGCTCACTATTACTAGTGAAGAAGAATGAATCAAAACCTCTAAGCTAGATGGAGTCCCATCTAATTATTCTTCGACTACTTGTGCTTTTATTCCAAATTCTACTCTCTTTTGTCCAATTCAAAAGAGTCTGTCTTGGTTGATCCTAATACGGCTTCTATTTCAAAACTTTTATTCCATTGCTTCAAGAAAGCTTTTTGTTGCATTTAGAGCAACAAAGGGAGACACATCTCCATAGCAGGATTTGTTCACTGGAGGTAAGCATTTACTCTGGCAAAAGCTGTTCTCTCCAACTTCCAAGGAAATGAGATATGATCTTTCCATAATCACATGCATTTAGCAATAAATAAGTTTGGATTAGATCGTATGAAAACATATGCACAGATTTAAAGCACTGGTGTGTCACAGATTCTTACTCCACAGCTCATGCAAGTAAAAGGAATTAGAGAAAAAAAAGAAAAAAAGAAAGACCAAGCCTCAGCTAGGAACAGACCAAGGAATTATCTTAAAAGAAATTTTGCACAAGTATATCAAAGCATTAATATTAGTGAGATCCCCAAATACATTAGGTTACACTAAATTCCAGAGAAACAAAAGATTTAGCTATATCAGATACATACGTTTTGATTTTTTTAAGTTAATATATAATTCATTCTTTGAATAATATTATTCACTTGGACCCAACATTCACACTTCTTTCATACATTTATACAGTTATATCTCATCCTTGCCTTAAGAGACTGATGTCCTAAGGTATGGCAGCAACCAAAGGCTCTACAACCATTGTTTGTCAAATATAAAACTCCTTTCCCTTCATACAAGGGTGGAGAAAGGAAGAAAGATATTGATAAAATTAGGCAATTCTCCCTGTAAGCTTGCTGATTCCAACCTCAAAGTACTCCAGGGAGATGGCTGGAAGCTTGCGTAAAAAAAATTTTTCCTTGCTTTAAAAACAATTTCTTTTACTGTACAATAGATGCATAGAAAGTTGCTTCCTGCTTGATGGATTTAGACCTGTAGCTGTGTTTAGCTGTGAAAACAAGAAGATTGTTCCTCTACAGACTGGTGAGGAGAGGGAACGTCTCAGGAATATTTGGCAGCTATCGAAGAGCTCATGATACGAAGAATAAACAGCATATCCACAGACTATAACGATGCAACTCTGTCCCACCGAATACACCAATTTATAAAAAGTGTCCACTTGTTACTCAGGATCAAGAATACAGTAGAGATTCATGGCTCAACAGCTTTCAAACTGGTGGTTTAAAACAAACAAACAAACAAAACTGTCAGTGAGCAGCAGATTTTAAATAGCCCACTCTTCTCTCCTCCACTCCAAGGAAACATGAGTTCACTGCAGTATCAGGAACTTAGACTTGAGACTACTTGGGAGAGAAGGCTTCCCTGTCACCCATGTCCATACAGCTTGGTGTCGGAGCGACACACTGGAGGTTTCAGAGGGTTTCGGTTGTCCAGTGTCTTGTTGTGGTTACTTCAGCAGTTTTACCAGCTGGCTCTGACAGCCTCTATGTCACTAACCAAATTCTGGGCTAAGCATATCCCAAATATCTGGAAGAGACAACAGTTCATTCATTTGGAGCATCAGACAACTCTTTTCACATAGGCAAACTCCTTAGGTTATACAAAACTTTGATTTGAAAACAAACAACAGAAAGTTAGGAATCAAATTGATAGTAAGTGTGGGAAGAAGGAATATAAAAAAAAAAAACAAAAAAACAAAACAAAACCAAAAAAAAACCAAAACCTCTTGTAAGCCCAGTATTTTTATTATGCCACTGGGTTCCAGGAAATTGAACAGTTCTAGACTTTCTTCACAAAAGCAACTGTAAAGGCTTTTCACTGCTCATTTAAGCACCATCAGAAACAGTAGATCTGTATAGGCTTAAAAATCTCTACTCAATCTTTGTCTAACACAGAGTGTAGGTTTTGACTTGCAAACACTTGAAAA
>WHYT01017490.1:289261-314165 GCA_009806455.1 Tetrax tetrax
TTGGGTAAAATAAAAAAAAAAAAAAAAAAAAAAAAAAAAAAAAAAAAAAAGTGTTATAACAGCTTCCACCCCCTCCCCATTTTTTTTTTTTTGTTTTTAAAGCGAGACTAGAGCAAGCTAGAAATATCCCAAGCTGCTTTATAAATGCCTCCAATACTATACCTCTCAACTGCCTCTTCCCCTTATACAACAGGTCTGTGGGAGCCAAACATGTCACTTGAAGGCACTTGTTCCACTGAAAGCCTTTTCATGTACATATCAACACTTAACAGTTATGAAGACATAACTACTACCCAGGCTGTGCCCACCTCTGGTAGGCAGGGTGGTGGAGGAAAGAATCTTGAATTTTTATTATAAATTTTAAATTTATCTAAAATGGAACACGATACTGTTATCCTCATCTTCAAAGCTCACAGGAGGAGGGCTTTCAAAAAAACAGAACTAGGCTAATTAGATAAAAGCGTTTTGGGTACTCAGGTATGTTTGCCTATCCGCAGCTCCTTCCACAACTAACAGTCCAGCCCAGAGGTCAAGAAGACAACTTCTGTTTTCTTTCCCTACCCTTGGGCACATTCTCCTCCCTTTCTCCCTCTCAGGCCCCACCACTGACAGTAAGCAATGAAGCCCTTTCAAATCAGCTGAACAGTACAGAACCAAGGATATCAGCAAGCAACACCTCCTAACAGTCCTATCTCCTCTGTACCGTGAGGGGGACTTGCACAGCAGAAATCCTACGGGTCACATTCAGGGGTGTATCTACATTGCTCATATTTCACAGGCAGCTTGTTATGGACTCAAAGTTCAGCATGCAGATTCTCAGCAGAAATTTATATCTCTTTTTGTGACAGGAAAGCAAAACGTTAGGCATTATGTTCATGAAAAGAGGTAGTTCCATGTTACAATTCTTACCGTCAGTAGTTTTGAACCTCAAAAAAACCAGTAGGCACCAGAGACTGAAGAGCTGTAAAGTGTTAACAGTTAAGCAAAAGCAATTCACAGAACAGTACTCTCACATCAGATAACACCTTCGGCTCCCCAAAAGACATTTTAAAGTCTTTACACAGTTAAGCGAGAACAGAGAACATGACTTATGCTATGTAACTGATGAATGCCATAGCTGCAAAGGCTACTTACAAATTTGAGAAGAAAGGTATTTTCTCGCAAAGCTCCAATGCATCCTGCGAATCCCAAAATGAACATAACTCCTCCTACCACTAGGAAGAGCCAAACTGGATCAAAGCCTCCCAGGTCGGTGATGGAGGAGATATTGGACAGCACTCCCTAGGAAAGAAACAGTGCCAAGGGATAACAGGTATGTTCAGCTTTCAGTTGTACAAATCCTGCTTGTATTTTTCTTTTTAAAAAGGCAGACTACAGCAAATAAATGTTCTGCAGTACAGCAAGAAAACACAATTAGGAAAATCTTTGCATGCAAAAAGAGATAAAAAGAGTGATTATGTACAATACTGTTGAATCAACATGTGGAATGAACAACAAAAAGTGCTTCTAGAATCCTCTGCAAGAAACCGACAGGGCATTTTGTTGCTTCTGTAGCTATGAGAAAGCTGGTTTGCCAGAAAGTCAGAACATTTGAACAAAACTCACTCTCACGCCAAGATGCATTTCATAGAATCATTGAATGGTTAGGGTTGGAAGGGACCTTCAAAGGTCATCTAGTCCAACCCGCCTGCAAGGAGCAGGGACATCCCTGACTAGATCAGGTTGCTCTGAGACTCATCCAACCTGGCCTTGAACATTTCCAGGGATGGGGCTTCCACCACCTCTCTGGGCAACCTGTGCCAGTGTTCTACAGCCCTCAGTATAAAAACTTTTGTCCTAGTATCTAATCTAAATCTACCTCCCTCTACTTTGAAACCACAACAGGCCCTACTGAACAGTCTCCCCATCTTTCCTGTAGGCCCCCTTGAGGTACTGGAAGACCACTATCAGTTCTCACTGGAGCCTACTCTTCTCCAGGCTGAACAGCCCCAAGTATCTCAGCCTGTCCTCATAGGAGATGTGCTCCATCCTCATGGCCCTCCTCTGGACTTGATCCAACAGGTCCACGTCCTTCTTATGTTGGGGACTCAAGAGCTGGATGCAATACTCCAGGTGGGGGTCTCACGAGAGAGGAGCAGAGGGGCAGAATCACCTCCCTCAACCTGCTGGCCACAATTCTTCTCATGCAGCCCAGGATGTGGTTGGCTTTCTGGGCTAGAAGCACACATTGCCAGCTTATGCTGAGCTTCTCCTCCACCAACACTCCCAAGTCCTTCTCCTCAGGACTGGTCTTAATCCATTCTCTGCCCAGCCTGTGGCCCCAACCCAGGTGTACTTGGCATTGTTGAACTTCATGAGGTTCTCACAGGCCCACCTCTCCAGCCTGTCAGGGTCCCTCTGGATGGCATCCCTCCTCTCCAGTGTGTCGACGGCACCACACAGCTTGGTGGTGTCAGCAAACTCGCTGAGGGTGCACTCTATCCCATTGTTCCTGTCGCCAACAAAGATGTTGAACAGGGCCAGGCCCAATACTGACCCCTGAGGAACGCCATTCGTCACCAGTCTCCAATTGGACATTGAGCCGTTGACCACCACTCTCTGGGTACAGCCATCCAGCCAATTCCTTGTTCACTGAGTGGCCTGTCTGTCAAATCCATGCCTCTCCAGTTTACAGAGAAGGATGTTGTGTGGGACAGTGTCAGATGCTTTGCTCAAGTCCAGGAAGATGACGTCAGTTGCTTGTCCCTTGTCCACCAATGCTATAACCCCTCATAGAAGGCCACCAAATTGGTCAGACACAATTTACCCTTAGTGAACTTGGCTGTCTCCGATCACCTCCTTATTTTCCACGTGCCTTAGCATGGTTTCCAGGAGAATCTGCTCCCTGATCTGGCCAGGCATAGAGGTGAGAGTAACCGGCCTGTGGTTCCCTGGGTCTTCCTTTTTCCCCTTTTTGAAAGTCTCCAGACTGCCACTTCTCAAATATCATGGACAGTGGCTTGGCAACTTCATCCACCAGTTCCATCAGGACTCATGGATGCATCTTATCCCATGGACCTGTGTACCTTTAGGTTCCTTGAATGGTCCCGAACCTGCTCCTCTCCTACAGTGGGCAGTTTTTAATTCTCCCAGTCCCTGCTTTTGCCTTCCACAACGTGGGCGATGTGGCTAGAGCCCTTATCAGCAAAGACTGAGGCAAAAACGTCATTGAGTACCTCAGCCATCTCCACGTCCCAGGTAACCAAATCTCCCATTTCCTTCCAGAGGGCCCACATTCTCCCTGGCTGACATACCTAAAGAAGCTTTTCTTCTTGTACTTGATGTTCCTGGCCAGACTGAATTCTGTCAGGGCTTTAGCCTTCCTTACCTGATCCCTGGCCACTCAGACAACCTCTCTGTAATCTTCCCATGCTACCTGTCCTTGCTTCCACTCTCTGTAGGCTTCCTTTTTGATTTTCAGTTGGTCCAGAAGCTCCTTGTTCATCCATGCAGGCCTTCTCATCACATACATTTTTTATGTAAGGACATGGTTACACACGATATCATAGCAAAAAGCCATCAATAGCAAGAATACCACCTTGAATTTAGCTTTTATGCTCAGTATTTACAACAATTGACAGAAATTAGAAGCGAGCTCCTAGGTTGCAGCCTCTTGCAACAATGAATTTTACACCACATTTTGGCAAGCCAGATATACCTGGCCCATTCAACTTCAGGCATCTGCAGTGCCAAAACCTCATTATATAAATAAAGTAGAGCTACTGATTAAACGGTTAGCAGGAGAAATTTGAAAATAATGTTAAGTCTTTTAGTAGGACATAAGGTAGTTTAAGGACTTGTCTTGGGAGACAGTATGTACTAACTTCGGTTACACCTATCATAGGGTAAGCCACATATGCTGTATTTTAGACAGGGCAGTCAGCACAGTCTGCCTGTATTGCCATTGCCCCCTTAGAAGCAGAGCTTGGGTTGTGACGCCAGTTATCCTGAGGAGCTATTTTATTCTTGTGAACACATTTTAACCAAAGTTTGGCTGATGTTGAACAGATGGGTCCTATCAAGAAGCAAGTACAAAGTCTTCCTTATTCCAGTGAGTTTGCACAGGAATAATTACAGTTTCCTAAAGCCTTTTGGCAGTAAAAAAGCTGAAGTATCACTATTTCTTCATTCACCTCCCCAGTGCTGTAGGTTAATGCAAAGCACACTGCTGTAACAGACATTTCTCCATGTGTTTCCTCAAAGAAGCCTGAACCCAGGCTAAGTGCTTTGGAGTACTGCTTTCCCTACTGAGTCCTGAATGAAGCTGTGGCTTGAAAAGCAGAAATATAAACCTTTACCTCTACAGCTTCTTATCTGCAGAAGTAAGTTCTTTTGCTTTTCCCTGTTCATATCCCCTTTGCTTCATTGAAATAGTCCCAAAACTGCAATAGTTTTGAAGGAAGTTACCATAACCTCATTTCCAAAAGTTGTTAGTAACATTGTTAACAGATGACTGTTCACAACTGTGGCTTTAGACTTGCAATGTTTTTTTTTGTTTGTTTTACATACTCAGTTTGGACCACCTAGAACATACAGTCATGTACCCAATACAGCACTCCACATAGTCTGCAGCCACTTCCATAATTTCACAAGCAAAACTGACATTGAGCAAGCAGTAAACAAAGACATCACTCAAAGCTTTTTAATTCTGCAGACAGTTATAGACCAGATAAAATACACACGTGAATTTCTCCAATACACATAGGAAGGAGCCTTAGAAAAGGTCAGCATGCTGAAAGCAAAAGAAAAATCTGAGTACAATCCAATCTTAAATTATGAACAATAAACCAACAGCACGAATTACATTCTCAAAAGGGATCCCTCTCCCTCCTGCTACAGAGGCTATTGCCTGACAGACTGTGATGGAAAAAAAAAAAATATTTAAAAAAAAAAAGTCGCATTCATCGCTGTCCTCCTACATTACATATAGTACTACTCTTATCGTCATTCATTAAATAGAAGAAAATAGATGTAAGGCATGATATAACACCGCACTGCTCAGAGCCAGTATTGCTAGCAAAGCAAACTATTTGGCATGTCCCCTTTTCTAACTAGTGATGAGATGGTACAAGCTAGGCTGAAATGAAGACTTATCTGTCGTTAACACCTTAATCAACCTGTGCAAAAGTTTTCTACTACTTTTGCTTCATTACATTTGTCATAGAAAAGAAATCAAAGACATAACTTTCTGGCTAAGAATGACAAGTAAAATAAACAATATAATCCGGTAACACATAAGTGTTAGAAGAAATACACCACTTTGCACTTTGTCACACTCCCATTAAAGTCAATGACAACAAAATTTAGTGATTCAGTTGTATATTGCCTTTCTGATTTTCTAGCACTGTCATTTTCTTAGCACCCTGGCTTGTCACATGTTGACCAGTCACCTGGCAAAAGTCACTCATCTAATCTCTGGTCTCCCCAGGCTCCAAATTCTCAGGGTAGCCATGACTGGGTATGTACTGAACTAGAACAACACAAGCTTTATCTGCCAGTGTTTGTTGTACTTGGAAAGCACCTTTATGTGCATCTTTTGTTAGTCCACATATGGCAATCACAAGCCTAGCTTGGATAAACCCCAAATCATACATCCTGACAGCGCAAAGCACATACTGGGTAATTCTCATTTGTACTCTCTGTATATGAATCCCAAGTTATCAGCGTTCTGGAGAGACATCTCAGGATATATAATCTTCAGAGAGGCTTTGGCAATAAAACAATAGCTAGCAGCAGGAATGACAAACATAGACAATGGTCTGTGGTTACAGCTAGAGAGGCACAGAGGTAGTCTGATAAAAGATTGCTGCTTACTGCTGAAATATGGTTTTCCAGTTTTAGTTTTTTTCTGTACACTTACAAATAGGCTCTCTGAAGAGAGACAGCAGTACAATACTTTAAAGAAAAGCACATTTTGCCTCAAGCAGCAGAGCAATGACTGGAGAGTATCATCTCACTTTACACTGCCAAAAAAATCCTAAATGTACAGTCCTATAGGCACATACTTTTCCTACCCACAGCAACTTTCTCCAATGCCTTATTTTTTGGCTGTAATGGCTGCTTCTGGGGAAAGTTTACCAGAGATGTACAAACACCTGGTAGCGACCAATTCTGTCTTCATCCCATCTTTAGCCAAAAGCAGAAGGGAATGTTTCCAGAGGTGCTTGTGCAGAGAATCGGGAATCTTATATTCTAACACCGCATCCTCCAGCAACACGCTCTGTATGCTCAGGCTGACCAGTCAGTCACAGAACATAAGGTGACTATTTGGCAACTGATCTCTTGCACCAATGCAAGACCTATACAAGTCACCTGTAAATCCTTTAAAGCCAGGTTTTCTACAACTGCAAGGTATTTTTCTTAGCAACACTATTGTGGTAGTCCAACCTTTACTGTTAAATAGTTGCAAGTACTACTGATGCTTTACCATCTGAAAGGAAGAAATAGGTTTTTTTTCCACTAAACCCACATTCTCATTTGGGAAGTACAGTTATTTTTCTGGGGTACATGCACATCACTTTCTTCATAGTTTGGGTGTGTGTGTAATCTTTATTTGGCAGTAAACACTTTGTTTGTGCAAAGCTACATACTCTAGTACTTTTCTTCTCACAATGGCATCAATCCAGGGCTCTGCTGTAGTCCCACAAGGAGAGCCAGGAGGACATGTTCCATGGCTGATCTCCAGCTCATCTGTTTGCTCTGTTCCCCCACCCTCAATTGCCTGCTGTATGTTACAGCGTCTGCATTATTATTTAACCTTTTCACCCACCACAAGTCAAAATTTGTTTGGGGTAGTGAAGCAACAACAGCATCATCCATAATTAACTTAAATCAGTAACAGTGAAGTTATGAAAAAAGTTCCTTTATTTGTGAAGTGTACTTGATGTCAATCACTAGGGTACAATGATGCAGGCTTGCAACAGGGAAGGCTGACCTCATATTCCTACCGTGCCCCAAATTCAGGGGAGAAAGTGAAACAGTAGGACCTGCTCTTTTCTCCAACAGAAGGGTTGGGTGAAGAGGCGTTGGTGTTGCATTCCGCCACACCAAGAAACATGACACAACCAAGCCAGGCCCACCAGAAGCTCCTGCAGAACTGGAGTCATCTTATGGCATGGGAGCACAGGCAGAAAAATAGGTTGTGTGAGGTGCCTGAATCCAGTGACAGATCCTCTGTTGTCATACCATTTTTCCCCATAGCCAGAGCTCTCCACCCTACAAGCTGGATCTCATGCATAGCCCAAGAGAGAGCCAGGCAAAGGAAAAATGCTGTTCTTGAACACTCAAGAAGACCCCTCCTGATTTTAACAGCTGCACAACTGTTTGCCTTTAACCCATCAATAAAGAATAAGGAAGCAACAGTAACTTAGAAAAGCAATAAGGGTGCAATCCTCACCCCTTCTCCATCTCTAAGATCATCAGGACAGTTTGTACTACTTTACAGAGACAGATCTCTGACTCCAGCTGCCACCTTCGGTGCACATAAGCATTCGGTCTACATTAGCATTTCAGGTCAGCTTCAGGAATCCATTTAAAGGGATTGCATAAAAGCTATGCTCCCGTTCACACCAGGGAACAGTCTCAGAGCACACAGACTAGATTACTTACAAATGAAGATGTGCCCTCGGAACATAACTCATGCTCCAACCACTAGCAGGCAGTCAGCCCATAAAATCACACTAGAACCAGGCTGAAGAAAATTAAAATCTTTCAAAATGCGTAGAGTGTGCAAGTTGGGTCTTCAACACCATTTCCTCTCCTATTGGTAAACACTACTTGTATTTAGCAGACACAGCCTTTGCATGCTGAATCCAGAAAGTTACTTTAATTTTCCCAGAATGTATGGATGCCAACACAGACATCTTGGTTGAAGCACTGCCCTAGTGCTGGCACACCTCTACAATCTGATTGTATTCCTGGTTCCTAATGAGGTCAAACGAAGAGAGTCTCAAATGCATTAACAAACTAGTGAGATTTCCAGACTGTTTGTGGTTGTTATTAGTGCAGAGAACTCACTGCCACGTTAAGGTCTCAGAAATGTTCCCAGAAGCTTGCTAGGCCATTGCTTTTCTATTGAACAGCTGATTTCACAGGCACAGTAGCATACAGCAGGGCAAGAGAGAACGGCTCCAACTGAAAAAACTCTACACAGCAGCAATTTTGAAAAGCTAACCTAATAATGAAAATTCAAGGCATCTGGAGTCACAGACAACTTAGGAGAATCATCATCCTAGGGAACAAAGAGGTGATACACTGCAACAGTCTATGGAATTTGGCCCACAGAAGTGCATGTAGAAGAACAGGACTCAACACAACAGTCTCTATGACAAACAACAGCCCAGAGGGACATTAAAAAGTTAAAAGAAGAAACCAGCACCAGCAGGATGGGAGAAAAAATTTTTTTTTTTTTTTTCATTTCCTCCAAAACAGGAAAAAAAAAACTTCTCTGCTGTAGAATCCCATTACTGGGGGGACAAAAAAAAAAAAAGCTGATGGTCAGAAAAAGATTCAGCAATACAAGATCTTCTGAAACAAACAGAGGATTAGCCTTTCCACAAGCTTCTCTGCAGGACCTAGAATCACTGGCAAACAGGAACACATGGGGGTGATGGGAAATAAAAGTATTTCCAAATCCATTATTTTAAAATGGAAAAATGTCTCTCTACTTTGTTAGTTATAAAATCCATGCAGTTTCTCCATGCTGTGCATCTGAATGAGCACGGGGAACAGAACAATAGTCATTGAAACATGCCAAATTAATTTAACTCCACAATTTTGTCTCCGCAAGCAAGAAACTAAGCGGGGGATGTTTACAAGTCTTATTTCCTTTCTGTTGGTTTTGCATTTCCCACAGTGAACAGCAATAGCAGGAAAACTTTATTTTCCAGGTGTCTAATGAAGGAGAAGAACTAGTCTAGCCTTCCTGTCATGACAAAGAGTTCAACAGGCATAAATACAAGCAATATAGATTTTTACATTTTTCAGGATTAATGGTCACAAGGTGTTGGAACACTAGTAAAATTATTTAAGAGCCTGTTTAGATAATGCATCTTTATGTACTGGAACTTAAATTAAATGTAAAGGCAAATATTAGTATCCCTCTTTCTCCTCCCTAGTCCTGTAAAATACACACACACAGAGTCCTGGCTTAGAGACAAGATATATGCTTTGGGTATCCTTCAGCCCATAAGGACCCAGAGGATCCTGGTTTCCTTGTCAGCAATTGTTTTTAAAATAACTGTGTGATAGACATGTATGCACAATTATGGAGTGACTAGTATATCACTTCCTGTTGATGTCTGCCAGTCAATGGGACAATAAAAAGTGAGATTTTTTTTTTTTCTCTCAAAAATAACTGTAGTATTCGTTTCAGGGCAAGAAGAGACAGACTTGGCCTGACAAATTGTGATTTTCTCTTTGTGGGGAGTTTAGCCTGCCCCAGAACACCACAGCAGGCCTAAATCACCTTTTATCAACATGTAAAAGTCTAACTTAGCACTTGAGAACCAGATTTAGAGCTCCTGCTACTAAGCTGGCACACAGAGGTACCACAATGGTACTCCAAACTGTGTGCAACTTGGCTTCTGAGCTGGAGTGTCTTCTAGTTACATTGATTTATCAAGAAAAGCCTAGAAACCAAACTCAGGCACATAATCCATCTCCTCCACTTTTCCCTTTTCATTTCAGTCAACCTTATATATTAACGAAGTCTAACTGACGAATTTTTGCAGGGACCTGCTGATTTTTCCCCATTTTACTATCTCTACCTTTGCAATCTCCTACTGAAAGAATATCCCAAAACCACAGTGCTTTCCTTCTAAAATCTCCCTCTCCAAGGACAGTCTTATAAAGTCTCAGACAACATAACAGCAATTCATCACTGAGTCTCATTACTCTTGAATATAAGTCTCCTGCAGGCAGGGAGAGAACCAGGAAGCTTATTCTCCCAAGTACCAAGTGGCATCATACCATGAACACTCCCAATGAGCCTTAAGACCACATTATCTAATACATGCAAAGAAGGAGGGAAATTTTGTATAAGTTTACTTTATTTTTTAAAAGTCAACAGAAGAAATGGGTTGAAGTGAAAGGCCAGTGAAATACAGACATTTTTCCCCTGCCGCTGAGCAAAGGTAGTATAAGTTGAGCTAAGTACAGACTCTTTAGTACAGCCTCTTTGTATGTTAACAATGTCCATGTCACTGTGGGGGCGGGGGGTGGAAATCAGCTGCCATGGATGAACTTTTTTATTGTACAAGCCCAAGACTAGCGTGCCTGAAAACACTGCGAGATTGTGAGCAATATAGTGCATCCATGTATAGATAGCTTTATTCACCCTCCAAGTTTATTGCCCCCACCCTGCCCCCCAGCTCTCTTTCAGGTTCATGACACAGAATGCTAATTGCCCAGTTTTTGTTCAGGGCTCGCTGACTGGCTGTCAAGTCAATTCTATTGCTTATTTGACAAATGAGCTCTTTTGCCTCCCTGCAAAGGCTGCAAGGAAGGTCACGAGACTATATAGTGTGCTTTTTTACTTCTTTACAACAAAGTTTAAAGGGGAGAATTCAAGCCAACTTAGCAAAAAAAAAAAAAAAAAAAACCAAAACAAAAAAAAACTAGCCATCAAACCCACAAACACAGCCCAAATTGGTTTTAGCCAGCAGCAAATGGGACTCCTGTAAAATGTGGATTATTTCTTTACATCCTGCATTTTTAATGTGGCCTGGCACACTATCTTTTTATCTTAAAAACATTCTGTAAAGCAGCAAAAGTATATACAAGTTGATGGCCAGGTTACAAAACAACACAGCTGGATATAAAGCCGCACAGTTCAAGACGGAAATAAAAAATCCTCCCCAGCACCAAATCAGTTTACAGTAGAGGAGTCCTTCTGAAGACTCAGTCCTGCAAAAAAATCTTACAAATTTATGTTTGCATATTATACAACAGCAGCACCAAGCTCAAGTTTGATAAAGACTTAGTTCATTGGGACAAAAGCAATCGGCACAGACTGGTTGAGGCTGAAACTGAGGTTGACCTCTGGAGGTTAGCTGGTCACCTACACCTGCCTGCCTAAGAACATACCCAGACTGCTTTTGAGTATGTCCACAGAGGGAGACTCCACACGACTTCTGGACAAACTGTGAGTGCTCGGTCATCCTCACACTACAAGAACTGTGTTTCAGTTTGCGCCCATTGCTTCTGTCAGTGGGCACTACTGAAAACAGCGTGGCTCCACCCTCTTTGCACTTTCCTTCAGGTATATATATACATTAAGATTCCCCTGAGCCTGTTTTTCCCCAGGCTGAACAGTTCGAGCTCTCTCAGCCCTTCCTTGAGGGAGAGATACTCCAGTTCCTTCATCATGTAGGCAGCCCTTTGCTGGATGCTCCAGTATGTCAACTGTCTCTCTTGTTCCTGGGAGCCCAGAACTGGCCTAGGTCCGGCCTCACCAGTGCTGAGTAGAAAGGAAGAATCCACTCTCTCAACCTGCTGGCAACACTCCTGATACAGCCCAGGATACCATTAGCCGCCTTTCTTGCAAGGACACAGGGCTGGCTCATATTTAAATTTGATGGGTTTGACCACCAGGTCCTTCTCTGCAAAGCCGCTTTGCTCTCTTACAGTACACCATTAAAACAGTCCATAACGCCTAAGGGATATCCAGGCTAGCCTTAGGCAAGAAGCAGTCTAGCTAGAGAATTGTTTTTCGGTTAAGCTACAGATCTCTCAAGTCTTAGGCTTCACCTACTTGGCCTTTGCCTCCAACTCTCTGGCTGCAGCAACAACTCTAAGATGTAACTGGTCCGCCCCCACTAAGTTGCATGGGGCCTACAAGCATCGGGAACTTGATCTTGCTTGCTGCAGCTTCTGGCCATTGCCTATCCTCTAGAGAGCTGAGTGAAAGAAAAGTATCAAACTGACTTGACACAAGCCCGTTTTTCCATAATTCATGCTACAAAAATCAAGCCTGTTTGCGGTCAAGAGTTCTGCAGTTCAGATATATCTGTACTACATTTTGGTTGATACAGCCATGAACAGAGATAGTCTGCGCTAAGCATCGCAGGACACAACAGCTGGAGAAGCTGGGGAGACATGTTCATTTTCAAGGAAAGACCTGTACTTTAAAAGAATAAACAGTATTATATTTATTAATTTCTACAGAAAAGCCTACTACATATGGAGCCTGAGCTAATGCACATGAAACTGCTCTAGATGATTTTATTTGCTTGTCTTAAAAACTTCTCCCACTTTCAGGATCTAATTAAAAATGGTTTAAGATGACTTGATATCAGTTTTCCAAATCTCAAGTGAAAACATGAGCTTTGGCTTCTGGCTATTTGCAATTATGAATTGAATGCATTTTTCCTAGGAATAAAGGAGGTGCTTTCCCATATAGAAAATATGTAAACTTAATAAACTTTTATTCTGCCAGAACATCATCTACTCGTAGGACTGGTATATTTTAAACTTCAAACACTAGACTATAGCTGCTCATTTATTTCCCTATATCTGCTCATTCATTCTAAAGAGGAATCATTTGTGTTATCTACTGAAATGAAACAAAAATGTTAAAATCTCTTCTAGAAAGCTACTCCAAAACAAAGTTCTTCTCTGAGGCTTCGACATAGGTATAAGCTCTGTGAGTATGCTCAGAGTATTAAATGCAATGTTTTTACATCTTTGCTGAATGAAAAAGAATCACAGCACCTTTTTCCAAGTCTATTCAAGCCATCCAACATGAGTATCATATAGTATGTAGATGCACATACATATGTATGGGTGTATATAGTGTGAGTTAATTAATATCATATTATATTATTTATAATTATCTACACCCAAGGCAAATGCACAGAGCAATTAGAATCTAAGTTAACAACTCACTTCTGAATCAGCAAAATTTGTCCTGAATTTTTAAGTGGTGAAACTCCAGTGCTTCCAATGTATTATTTGTTCTGCTGCAAGCACTAGATATTACACCTTAGGTAAACATCAATTTGTAACTTACTCAGTATTTTCCGTTAAGAAAAAAGAAAGAAGCAGCATTATGCAATCGAATATCACAGCACCATTGTTATCAGTCAGGTTTTACTACTTTCAGTCTTTTAAACGAGGAAGGCAAGGAAACTCTGGCTTTAATTTTAGCTGCTGTCTTTCACTGAGCCAAACTCTTCATCCAGTAACCCGACACATACTGACTTGTTTTATATATTATGTCTTCATATTTTATCTTCTTCCCAACTTCTGCAGCAAGCAAAGTAAAAATTAGGCTTTGGTTCACAAATGTTTTCTCTTTCCCAGCCCCACTTTCTTCCCATTTCCAAGTTGATTTTATAGTCTTGCAACAGAGTGTTCCAGTGGACAGTTTTATTTGTACAAGAAAAAACAACAGTTATTCTGTCTCGAGTTTGGCTTGGTTTTCAGGGTTCGTTTTGGTTTGATTGTGTTTTGTTTTGTTTAAGAGAAACAACAACTAGCAAGCTACATTAAAGAAAAGCCAAGGAAGCTTATTTTCAGAAAGCTGCCCTCTGAGACATGTAGGGTCCCTCTCCATTCCTGGGGACACGTGCAGCAGAGTCACACTGCCAATTCTGCCTTCGGTAGAGAGTTCTAGTATCTGAGCTGCAGTTTGAGCATGCATGGATTGAAATAGTTATTTTATGTGTAAGCGTCAGCCATGATTTCTTGCCAAGGCATCCTTGGGAAAGATGCCAAGGATCTTCCTCTAGGTGAGCTGAGCCAAGGTTTTATTTGACAGAGAAGCTTGATTTTGTTTCAGTAGAAGCTGTGTGTGGACATATAAAATGTGCAGCTTATCACTATTCCAATATTTCATCAGAAAAAGAGAGAGAAAGAGGAAAAACATGGAGCTTGATGCTATATTCAACTTACCTTTTCATTCCATGCCCACAATCCAATCCCAAGAAACGCTATGCCAAGGAACTAAAGGAAAAAAAAAGATACATATATCAGAGCATGAACTACAAAATTTATGGATGGATTTTTTTTAGACATACATATTGACTTATCCTCTCTGTTGGATAATCAATTTTATCAGAACTGCAGTGGCTTACTGAGAGTTTTTAAATATGTATGTAGTTGTTTATTTTACAACTCAACCATTGTAAATGGAAGAATTTAAAGCTTGCACAGCTCAGTCAGGGATGTTCCAAATAGCAACAGTAGGTGCAATAAATGTCACTTTCTCAGCATCAAGCAAGTAAGGTTCTTCGGGTTTGTCGGACTCAAAGCAGACTCCACATTCAAGCAAAACATTATTTTACTGTGGTATTGCCACCACCTGCACTAAACAACTGTCCTCACAGCTCTCTCCCAGAGAGAGAAAGCAATTAAAAGTTCTAAATACACACGTACTATCAGTTTCAACAATGTTGTCCACAAAAACACAGAAAGCTGCTTAAATATAATATAGCCCATGACTTCTGGGGAAGAAGAAAAAAAAAATATTAAAATAATACAGGTCTAAAACAGTAAGACTTTTTAAAAACCTTGAAGCCAACATTTTATAACCTTTCTGATACTGAAAGTTTCCGTACTTCATAAAGGAAGTTACAGTCCCTTTCTCTTCCAAGGGACTCAAAAGTACCAAACTCAAAAGACAGCGTCTTTCCCCTATCTATGATGGAAAAGAGAACAGCACCACTGAATAATTTAAAGTGCATCATTTCCCTCCAACTACCACAGTTTCCATACAAAACTCACACTAAGAACCAGTGAAACAAGCAGAACAGGCAAAATAAGCACTGTCTCCCAACATCACCATTGTGTATTTGGTATGATACAGTACTAATCATGTAGAATGTTTAAAAAACATACAGTAGGTGTCCAAGCACATCTCTAAATGTCCATCTGTCCAGCTTTCATCTCTGGTTTTTAAAATCTAAGTGCTGGTTAAAAAGAAAACTATATTCACTCTTATTTCAAGGCATGTAACAGAATACTGATCAAACATCAAGCTCTGGTTCTCTTTGTGGTTTAACCACAGTGCAGTGTACAGATTTATTTTGGCACCGCTTTCTATTAAAATTTGTCTAAACAGTTAAGTATCCTAATGATTTTTCCTTTGCAAAACAAGAGTGTTTTTCTGATAAGAAGTGGGAGGAAAGAGGAATATCAACTTTAAAAGCTTTCCCAGAAGTTATTTCAACAGCTTCAAAGCAAGATTCCTTCTTCCTTATATGCTCTTTTTTTTTAAGTGGCAATTTTAGCCTTATACTACAAGAATATCTGTAAAACATAACTCAATATCAAGTAGAATATGCTCACTGCAATACCCTGAAGTTTCCTAACACCCCTTGTATCTCCGGAACTCGCTCCTCCAAGTGTGCTTTGCCAGTTGATCAAAGGACCATGCATACCACACCCAGCCAGCTCACACAGGGGCCAAATGAAACTCTCCTTTTTAAACCTGAAGAATCATGACTGTAAATTTAAATAATACTACAAGCCAGCATTCTTCAAAGGGAACTGCCACAGGGTTGGCTGTATTTTAATAAAAGATAAATGCAAATTTTTCCTAGATGGAAAAACACAACTGCTGGTCAAGAAAAGTCTGTTATTTCAGCAGCCTTAACTGTCTATAAAGTACATCAGATGGATTTGAGAATGTCAGTACTGCCTCCTGTGATATACCATGTGAGCCAAAAAAAAGGTAATCTTACCTGTTTGGAGCCTGCTCTTTTTCTACCGTTATAAAGCTTGCCAGAAGAGTGTGTGTAATCCTCCTGACAGCAGTGATTATTAGAAACTTGAAATAAAGCTGTACAAGTTTCCACATCACTTTCAGACAAATACAATTATGTTCTTTTTTGCAGTAACAGGCTCCTTTCCTTCCTTCTTACACAGCCAAAGGCACCAAGGTTGAAGGAACAGGAGTGAGGAGGAAAAAGCTATGTTATTATAAAAAAAAAAACCCATGAACTGCATTTGGAAGCGGCAAATTGTTATTTGTAGAGAGGTACAAAACATTATGTTTTGTGAATAGTTTAATATGGTTTAGAATAGAATAACTGTGGAAAACTAGAGTGAAATAATTTGATCAGTGCATACAAATGCAACTTTAACAGCCATACACATCAGCTGCAAGTCTGGCCCAGATCCACCAGCTTTATTACATTTAATCCAGTCAAGCGTCCTAATTCTTCACGAGAAGTTGACACTTAAGGGTAAGATTACCCTTGCAAAAGGCTGCAAAAGGGTTGAAAAGGTGACTTATAGTAGAGCTATATGTGTATCAAGCCAGGCCAAGCTCATCTCATTTTACAGACTGGGTAATGAGACTGTACTGTACTAAGCTGAAGCACCTGAAAAACTGAGATTGTCAAGCTTCTGGCAAGCCTGCCAAGGAAAACCAGGAAACTGAGTTCTCAGAGTTTTCAAGGGGATCAAAAAACTACATGCTGTTCAGTCCTCTCCATATCCCAAAACGGAAATCTCTGTTCAGTTGCCTTTTGAGCAGCTCATGAAACAGGAACAATGGACAAGATCCGTTAGGAGAAAAAGGTTCAGGATGGAATCACAAACTCTGTCACAGGATGCTGTGGAAAGCAAAAGCTTAATGGCATTCAGACAAAAAAAAAAAACCTAGATAAATTAATGGAGGATCCACAGGTATTGAAAAGCTATTTTGATACAACTTCTGGCTCTGGAAGTTTTTACACTGTTGCTCATTGGGAGATTATAATTTGGGGGGAAAAAAAAAAAAAATAAAAAATCAGTGTATGCGTACTTTGTTGCTTAAACGCCTCTTTCCTTGGATAAACTGTACTTGCATTACTTCAGACAAAACACTAAGCTAGGCAGACCATGGACCTAACCCCCTACAATCATGCCCTAGAAATGCCCACCCTTGCACAAACACAGCCTTCTATGGGGATGAAGCACACAGAGGAATGCTCTCAGTAATCCCCGCTGGCAGGAGACAGATGTTCATGAGGAGAGTTACACCTCTCGCCAGGATTCACTTTGGATTTTCTTGACAATTATGAAAGAAACTCCCGCATAGCCTACAAGAAGTTGAAAGTACTTAGCCAAAACCCCTCTGTATTTTTTCTGTTAGAACCAGGGGTACAGAACAGGATGCATATCCTGCTTATCTTGCAGCCCTGCTGCAGATGTCTCCAAGACAGTCTTGTTCTGCTTGCTTGTAACAAGAGAGAAAATCTCTTCACATCTGAAGCACATGGGGAGAGGGTGATATGGCAGACACATCATCTCACTTAAGTCTGGAAAATTTCATTTACATTCATTATATTATACCAATGAGTAATAAAAAGGTGGAAGTTTGCCTGATTATCTACAAAACACTCTATAATCAAAAAAGTATCAATTCTCCACAGACATCTAGTAAGATCATTTAGCTTGGCTATAAATGGTTACCAGATCTGGGGCAGAGCTTGTAAAAAATTGATATTTTTATTTTTTAAACAATAATTTGCAGGAGAATATTAAAACATTCCTCTGGAGCCTTACAAAAAACTTGCATAATAGTACTTTCTCAGCCATAGATTTTCTATTCACAAACATCAAACAAATGTGTTGAGATTTCTCTTCTACAAAGATTATATGTATTTAAGAGTAGAATATGTAGCAGCACTTGTACTGTTGCCCTACTTGTAAAGTTCACATGCAGTTTTCAGAAGTGGATTGATGGATAAGTGTTTCAAGCTGCATATATCTTATTCCCCGTCTTGCCTGCATGAAGAAAAATGATTCTTTGTTGCTAGGGATACAGCATCACGCAGCACAATATTTCATTTAAAGGGTAAATACTAATGCAAATAGTAGAAAAAGTTTGAGAGAGAGAGGAGCTTAATTGTAGAGTGATCACACGTTACTTCACATACTGAATGTTTCATCTCATCTGACATTCTTAAATATCTTGGCACTAGTTTTCAACCAAAAGTACAACAGCTGCGGGCCAAGTAATGAAAGGTTTGGGTTAATGTGCCATGTGCATATATCAGTGTATGTCCATGTGTGGATACATTAAAGACTTGCGTGAGAAAGAACTATAACGCAGATAATTAATTTCACTTTCATCACAACAACACGAATGTGCTAGCAGAAGCACGTCAAAATTGTCAAGTTGAGAACCAGAGCTTCCTTGCAAGAGGGTGTGTTTGGTGGGTTTTTTGGTTGGTTGGGGTTTTTTGGGTCCTGTATTTAGGCAGTGTGAAAACCTCCCACCTGCCCTTGCTTTGAGCTGCTACAAGAACTCTGTGCATGGTGTTGGCAAGGAGACTATCAGGATTCCTGCGGGCGCTTCGGTGTTTCTTCCATGGCAATATGCTGGAGGTTATTCACAGAGCAAGATTTCCTTCTGTGTGATTCAAGCCAGCACAGTACAGGAATGCAAGTTACAGTATTTTACTGACAAGCACAGCAGTGATCGGGACAACATGAAGTGTAATATTTCACATCCTGAAATACAATCTGGAAAACACAGGCCTTCTGGGCTTTGTATATATATAAAGCAGCGCTGACAAGTTCCTAACTGACCCTAAAACCCCAGATGAACAATTTTTCCCTAAGCAATTCCTCTCCAGCACTCTGTGCTCAGACTCACTCACAGATATTTCAAAGTCAGAATACTCACTGCTTTCTTTAATGTATTTTATGTTAAATCAGTCTTTTTGCTTTTTAAGCTAGGGCAAAAAGGAGCTTAAGGTCTGTGTCAGAGCACAAATTATTTTTTTGGTTTTTTTGTTGTTTGTTTTTAAGTAGCCCTGACAGAGAAAGGACAGTAAAACAGAAATTAAAATGAAGGTTCACTCAATTTTCATCTTCTCTCCATGCCACTGATTTGTACTCTGCACTAAATACATCAGTTATCATTCTTTCCAACAAAAAAAAAGACATCATCTCAACTCTTTCACCTGCATCTATATCACAGGGAAGTGATCCCCAGAAGTCCGCCCTGTTCCTTTTTCCATTCACCCCAGTTCCAGCAACTTCTCCATTCTCAATACAAACTGTTAGAGCATTTCATTTTCATGCGGCTAAACATAAGTGGTGATTATAGGAAAGGCAAACTGCTCAAAGCATATTTACAGATTTATACGAATGCTTACAAAGAACTTATTCTCCTAAGGCCCATTTCTTGTTTGCCTTGAGACATTACCAGCAGGAGAACTCCATGTACTACAGTCAGCGAACAAAGATGCTGCGTAGGTGACTAATTACCATTTTGGTTCACAGCAACATCAGATATAGACTGAATGTAGACTAAAAGACGTCAAATCTATTTTCATTTTATGCGCAGCTTTTAAAAAAGATTAAACTATACTTCACAGATAACTGTCTCAGTAATATCTTTTCCCTCCTGATACAAAATGCACACACGTGGAAGAAAAAAGATCCCAGTTTCCACACATTTTGTTCAGCTGAATAAGAAACACGACTGATTTTATAGAATCATCCAAAGCAGAAAAACAGACCCGAGAACACAATGAAAAAAGCTGTCTGCTCCATCTTGCAGGACTCAGTGTCATGCTCTCTAATGAAAATTAAGCATGTATGACCTCAATTTTCAAAGAAAGGTACTGTGGCTGTTAATGTATCTTTTACTGTCACCAGTACAGGGTTTTCTATTTTGTCTGACAAGCAGCAAGATACATATACTCCCTCCCTCTGCCAAACGCACTGTCAGTTGCCATTATTTTCTTATTGCCTTCTCCAGTTCTTTAATTGCAAAAGCAAGACATCTGCTTTCTGTTACTGTTCCTCTATGTATTTATTTTATTGCTTTCTGATGGTGCAATTGTAAGCACTGCCAATCAGCTTGAAGCAAGAGTCCCTAAAGACTGAAGTCCCTCTCCTCTTGTCCACAGAATGATATACTGGAAAAAGGAGGATGAATTAGACCCTACTTCCCCTGCTTCAACATTTGAACAACTCCCCTCAAGCCTAGATAAAATAAATTTAACTCTTTCCAAGTTCACAATGAGACCATCTAAACTCAGGTCCTGCTGTCTAAAGGGAATACTTTGTTTGGTGCAGATTCTTTCTAAAGCATGCAAAACTTATACATAGCAGTCACTTTGTAAAATTCTACAATAAAAGCTTTTGGGAGATCAAAGGTTTTGTTTCTATGAGATCTAGCTAATTTCCTAAAACCAATACCTTTTTTCCCCCTCACACAAAAATTAAAGACCCTTAAGGTAAACACCCATCACTACCACAAAGAAAACATTTTAAAAGCCTACGGAGTTCAAGTAAGAGCATCACCATTCGCTGTCACTTTCGTACACTCATCTCACACAGATCCTATCCCTTCTCTCCCACTCTTCTATAAACTCTGTATTGGTTTTTGTTTCACCATCCTCTCTTCCTCTGCTCTCCCCAAGTCCAAAACACCATACAAGAAGACCGAGAAGTTCTGCTGCGCACAGCCCTCCATGGGTCTCTTCCCTGCCTTCACTTCCAAAATACACTAAGTGCTCTGTGTCCCTCTACTTTTCCTATCCAGCCTTATTCCCTCTTCATCAATACCATTCCATCTCTGGTTCAGTCCTCTCCACTGCAGCTTCTCTGCCTGAAGTCAGTTTCTATTTTTAAAACCATCCAAAAATTATGTAAGTGGTGCTGCAGCAGTGTATGAAAACAGCATAGGCTTAACACATAAGCACAAGAGAACTGAAAAAACCCCAAACCTGAATTCCACATCCTATGTCAATATGCCAATCATATCTCTCAGCCAATTTGATAATACAAAGACTTAAGTCTCCTCATTCTGGCCCACAAGTAAGAAAAAGTATGAAGGCAAAGAAAGTATGTTCTGCTTCAAGGTTTGAGTGAAACAAAGTGTCTGGAAGCAGTATTGCAAATGGGGTGATTCCCAGGTCTATCTTGCTGCCCAGAGCTAGCACCTTCCTACCTCAGAGGACAGCAAGATCTCCTCCAGCTCTCCTCATCCTGCCGCTGTGCCCCATTTGTCCCAAACCACCCTATCTGAGGTTCAGGCTATTTAGGTGCAGCCCCACCATTACTCTTCTTAATATTATTTTTCTGAAGCTACTGTTTCAAAATAAAACACACACACAAAAAAAAAAAAAAAAAAAAAAAAAAAAAAAAAAAAAAAACAACAACCAGCACAGACAAAACAGACAAAACTGAGTGAAGACAGAGCAAACTGAACACATATCCAACCTGCAAGCACACACAGAACTTTTTCCGGCAAATTCTACAATACCTTTCTTGCCTCTTACCTTCACCAAATGTTCATTCCTAGTTCTTTTTCACGGGTTTCTCACAGTGAGATGTTCAAAGCCATTTACAAAGAAACTAGTATCACATATATGAAGAAATCGTAGCTTGAAAAGGTAGGAAGTGATTCACTGCAATTTAATAACATACCAGAAGCCAAGCTGAAGTATCTAAAATCCTAACACCTAGATAGGATGTGACTGTATAGCCTATCACGCCTCGCCCCAGATCAAATCCAACTGTATCAGCAATACAGATGCCCAAAACCAAATTACGAGACACATGTTCTGTAAATACTGAACAAAATTCTGTATCATTTTGCACCTTCTAGTCCTTGCAGTAGAGGGAAATGTCTCTAAAGACAGTAGAGTTTTTAGCCACCATCAACTCTCAACATTTCCTGTGTACTACACTGTGTGCTTAGAACTAAAAATTTCAGATTATGCATTAAAAATGGTTCTGTAGACCTCTTAGTGCAGCTTCCAGAGGCACCAGAAGGTCTGTGAACCAGAGCTTTGGAAGATTCTGTTTCAGATAATAAATTCATTCAGCTCTGCATTTTGTCTCACAGTGCATTCCTTCTTACTAACACTAGAAGCTCCTGTATAGAGCCCCGATGTAGCCTGCTCAAGGTTACGCACAAAACTAAGCCAAATTTTTACTTATGTCAAAATCAACCAATGATTCATTAGTTATTTTATACTACAAGGTTTCTTTCTAATTTCCAATGAAAGTAAAATTTGCAGGAGTTGACATTAATTTGTCCTTTCTGCAGCAACACTACTCAGCAGGGGGCAAACAAAACCGTGATTTCAATTACTTTTCAAACAAATGTGGCACGGAACAAACTAGAGGCAACAAATGGTCCATGCTATTTACCTGAAGCTTTTATTCCTAGACAAAAGTTCCACAGTTTGTCAGTGAGGAAAAACAAAACAAAACCAACAGCTCTAAACCAGCTGCTTTTCTAAATGAAACAGACTGCGGACCCTTTGTCTAGTTTCCAGACAGGATCTCTGGATTATTTGTCATTCTCAGAAAAGGCATCAGGGGCGTGACTAAACATGTAGGCAAAATGCTCTTCACTTCTGTAAAGGCGTCCCTTCAAATCACAGCTGCTTAATGTGATATGGCAGTCTGGGGAGGTTTTGCTGCTGACACCTTTGTTGGACTGGTGCTGAAGATACATACAATCCTATCGCTGCAATTTAATTTGAGGGCATTTTAACAATAAATGCATTGAAGAAACGGAGCTATATTGTAAGATTTCCAGTTCACTATGACAGAGTCTATTCTTCTCATATAATTTCAGCTTGACCAATAGTATGAGCAATGTCACCTAGATCAAATAAAATGCTCATTTGTTAAGTGCAAACTTTTATTCCTGATTTTACTGCCACTTTCAACTACATTATTTCCATAAACTATAATTTCTGATGAGTCCGTTACCTTTGCCTACTGTCACACCTCTCTGGTTTGCATAAATACCAGTAGCTGATCCCTCCTGTCGACACATATCAGGAAAACAAGGATTAGAAAATTTCTTTGAGGGATGCACATACGGACGGATCCCTAAGAGAAAACCTATAAAAAGCAAATGACGCTGCCTCACTAAGATCCTTCTGCTGCACAGTTGTGCTCTTGCAGTCAGTCAGTCTTTGCCTACGACTCTTCTAGGATGAAGGTGGTGTTCTGGTATCGTGAAGATGACCTGCAAGAGAATGTGCATGTGCCAACCAGATGATCTCATTTTCACCCTTATCTATAAAAGCAGAGCAGCTGCTTTTAACGTCCCATCTTATTTACTTGTAGACAGTCATTACCAAGGAGACCGGTACCTCAAGACCGTTTTTAAGAAAGACTTGGAAACACCAGAATGATCTTAAAAATAAAGTCTTCGTGTCACACCTTAGTTTCCAAACAGGGTCCCACACTTAAAAAAAAAAAAAAAAAAAAAAAAAAAAAAAAAAAACCAAAACCAAAAAACCAACAACACACACCACAAAAACCATGCACAGAGGATTTGGTTTGTCATTTTGTATTCACCCATCACTTTAACTAGGTCCAGCAACTGCAACTCTTCTTTATGTAGGAAAAGTATTTTCTTACTTTCTGCCCAGCCCCAGAAGGGTTTCAAGGTATAAGGTATACAAGCAGCACAAAGTAGTCATTTAATCATAAAAATATGAACACTGGGTAAGTTTCCATGCCCAGCTGGACATTGTTATAAAAGAGAAGAAAAGAAAGCACTTAGTTTTTACTATTGAGTGCCAGCAGTAAAACTGATTTAAACAACTGTAGCTGTTTCCCATGGAACAGTCACCCTACGTAGAATCTCAAAAGGGACCTCTGCAACCCACAGATTCTCAACTCCAGCCTTCCAGGCAAAACCCACTATATTTGGCTTGATCAGCTGGAAGATAAGATGACTATGGAGAACTCTGTCCTTAAGAGCCCCACAAGATCTTGTTGGAACAGTGCTGCTTTAGGCACGTTACACAATAGCAATGCATTAGGGCACAAACTGAATAAAGCAGATCTCTGTCAGACTTCCATTTCAAAACACTGCAGCCTGGGAAATTTCCCCATTAACTTGCACTGTAATTCATCCACTACAAGGACACAAGAACCTTTTAGAGTATGAATTATTTTCCTTTAATTGTATTTGCATACTTTTAGATATTTCTTAATTTGAGCTGAAACATCAGGAGACAGGAAGAGACCTTTAAATCTGGTCCTCCCCTGCACAAACACTGCAATTAATCCTGCACTGGGCTACCCAGAGAAAATGTGAGAGAAAAGGCCGTCAATGATACACAACTGCACAAACTGTCACCACAACTGTAGAGCTATCAGCAAGAATCCTTCACTAGTACCTCATGTCCTTTCCTTCACATAGTGAAGAAAGGTGACCACAAACTGGAACAGTAGGAGGGCTGAACATATGGGACATACAGATGGAATAGAATTTAACAATCCAAACACAGTATCATATACTGCAGGATGAAAATATCTGCTATAAGCTGAAAATCTATTCACTGGAAACACAACAGAAGACAGTCTTGGAATTGCATGCATCAGTCTGCAAGCTGCAAGTTGATGGAATATGCAGAAAGGCAAAATAAGATTTTGTGACATTTAATAACACATTCTCAGAAATAATATACTTGCATTCTCTAAGTTTCCCTCCATTTCATATCTCTACTAAGGTCTAAAATGACCAGCACCACTAGGATGCCTGTAGTCCACTAAATTATTGCAGGGTCTTCTTTCAAAAGTCACATCAACATTGGCAGTGTCCAATTGTACAAGTTATAGAATCATAGAATCATAGAATGGTTAGAGTTGGAAGGGACCTTCAAAGGTCATCTAGTCCAACCCCCCTGCAAGAAGCAGGGACCTCCCTGACTAGATCAGGTTGCTCAGAGCCTCATCCAGCCTGGCCTTGAACATTTCCAGGGATGGGGCATCCACCACCTCTCTGGGCAACCTGTGCCAGTGTTCTACCACCCTCACTGTAAAAAATTTTTTTCTAATATCTAATCTAAACCTACCTCCTTCTAATTTAAACCCATTACCCCTTGTCCTATCACAACAGGCCCTACTGAACAGCCTGTCCCCATCCTTCCTGTAGGCC
>WHYT01017490.1:314185-325326 GCA_009806455.1 Tetrax tetrax
ACCCTCTCCAACTGGTCCATGTCCTTCTTATGTTGGGGACTCCAGAACTGGACACAGTACTCCAGGTGGGGTCTCACCAGGGCAGAGCAGAGGGGGAGAATCACCTCCCTCGACCTGCTGGCCACACTCCTCTTGATGCAGCCCAGGACGCGGTTGGCCTTCTGGGCCGCAAGGACGCATTGCCGGCTCATGTTGAGCCTCTCGTCCACCATCACTCCCAAGTCCTTCTCCTCAGGGCTGCTCTCCATCCATTCTCCGCCCAGTCTGTATTTGTGCCTGGGATTGCCACGACCCAGATGCAGGACCTTGCACTTGGCCTGGTTGAACTTCATGAGGTTGGCACGGGCCCACCTCTCCAGCCTGTCCAGGTCCCTCCGGACGAGGTACCCTAGTAAGTATACACTTAAATGCAAACACAAACAGAAGCATAGATGACACCCATAACTCTTTAGAGTGGAAGGTTTTTTTATTAGGGAACTTCTCTTCAACAGCTCCTTGCGTGACTGTTAAAGTTAGGTCTCCCTGTTAGATCATCTAGCTTGTGTCATACAAACAGCAGGTATAGAGTTTTCTAGGATCAGGCCCATAATTGCTTTGTCCCAGACAAAGTCACTCTCACAAATATCCTTTCATTCAAACCTTCATTCAACCACCCATGCTCAGCCCATCCCACCTATCCTAAAAGCACAACATGCTGTGTTTCTAGCTTCAAGAGGGGTTCCTCAGTGTGTGCCTCCATAAAACACACAGACTAATTCCATGACATTTGGTACAGCGCTGACCCCTATTCACACAGAAGCCATGAAAGGAGCCCAGTGTAATGTAACTGCGTTCCCAGCACTGCCGCACTATTCTGGCTGCACTCACACGACCTCTGCTTGGTTTCTGTCACTGCCAAACGGGCAGAGAACAAACAAGTGCATGGTGGCGTGTCAGATCCCCTCTCTCGATGCACCGAATCAAGCAATTATACTCTACAGCAGTCACCCTCAGGGCGTTAACAAGAGAGAGAAAGGGGAACAGTGTGCGTGAAGACCGAGAGACATCACCGATAGCTTTTTGTCTCTCCTTCAGTTAATATAGTAATTAGCACTACCAGCTCTTGCCTTAGGGAAAGCAGAAGGAAAAACCACGTATGCGTTGAAGTGATACGTCCCAAATTAAGGAAAGAGGTTGCTTCCTGGCCCTGCCATTACATCAACATATAACGTTTATATAACAATGCAGGACAACAAATCTATCCCATAGCTTTCTACATTGTCAGTGTAGTCTAGCACCAGCTTGTTCAGTGCTCCTACTCTTGCCCCTCCTACACAACTCCTGACAAGACGCGGATCTCCGAGGATGTGCTACAGGAACTTGCAAGCCCCATTTTGCAAAATGAGCCCCTGCACTCTCAACCAACATAATCACATACATGCACAAACAAAGAGCTTCTGATCAGCCATGAGGCCAAGTGGAGGATGGAGCTGTGAAAGAATGAAAGAAGCAGCAGAAGGAGAAAGCCCACACTCCACAATGTTTCCAGCGACTAAGAGAGATTGGTTTTGGGTGCTGGGTGAGCCAACTGTCTGTCCCCATAAGACGCTGCATGTTTTATCAATCTAGAGGCATAAAATAGAACTGAAAAAAGTGTTTGAAGAAAATATTTTTTTAACGTTGGAAAAAATTAGGAATCATTACTTCTCCAGGCAGAGGATGCACAACAATCAGGATACAAAAACTTCTTAACTGTGGCACAGTCCTCTCTGATTTCTCTTTTTACTTTAATGGTAGCTGAGAACTACTGGAAACTTTTGAAAATTCTCCCTAAAATTATCGCTAATGTCCACAGTATCTGACTTAAGAGAACCAATTTATTACTATCTATGTAGTTAAATGGAGAAGTGGAAAAGAAATCCCCATAATAGTAAACTGGTAAGCTTTCCTTAATTCAGATGCCATCCATTCATATCACAGACTCAGCAGGCTAAAAATAGCATCACTATATTTGAAGAAAAAATATTTTTTATTTTAGAAAGTCAAATTTTAATGAGAATACCTACCAGCCTTACCAGATCTTTTTCTTTATCACTCTAAAATGCAAATAAACAGTTTTGCAACTGAAATTGTTTCACCTCTCCATCTGAGAATAGCTATCTGTATTTTTGTATTCTCTCAGGGAGTGTATCAGTCCATTTTATTTTTTTAAATGGTTATCCTCCTTGCAAAATTAAGGCATTTTACAGATCACAATCTTCCTGGAGAAAAAAGGATGTAACATGTATACAGATTCCCTTCTTTTCATCAGTTCTTGGCTCCCAGTAAATATGAAATAATTTGATCCAGTTTGAGTCATAAGAAAATACTCATATATGCTTATTAAATACATTGATTTATTTCTTAACTTCACTGATCAATGTAACACATACTTGAACAGAGACCCTGGCTCTCTTGCTGCTTCTGCCATACGAATCAACAATAACTGTGGGACCAAAACCAAAGACCCTAAACTCCGTGAAAGTGTGTCCTGTACACTGGAGCAAACAGTAGAGAGAGAGGAGTTTTTTGCTACTTCACTCTATTGCTCTGCAACCTTCCCTAAGTCAGGGCTGAGAACACTGAAGTTTGCACCAAAGAAAGAGGACAGCTACTCTATGGGTCAATCTCGACTGACAGAAGCAATACAATTAAGAGCTCGGCTTAAGCTCTGGCATGTACTTTCTACTTAATTCACTCTTCCAAATCCCATCACCCAGGGGCTTTTTGAGTAATCCAGCCATCCTGTTACTGCAGATATATACAAGAAAGGCAATAACACAGATAAAATAATCACACACACATACATATATATATATGTACTGGCCATATGCATGCACTTAGAACAGAAGTTCTCCTCTTCAATACGCAGTCTTCTAAGTTACTGAGAGATATT
Source organism: Tetrax tetrax (assembly GCA_009806455.1). Taxonomy (NCBI): domain Eukaryota; kingdom Metazoa; phylum Chordata; class Aves; order Otidiformes; family Otididae; genus Tetrax; species Tetrax tetrax. Next base: position 317,100 of record WHYT01017490.1, read on the forward strand.
AGTAAATGCAATATCAGAACTTTGGTACATTTTTTGTAGGAATATTTTCCTACAAATTTTTCATATTGATCAGAATACTTCTCTGGCTCTAAAAGACAAAATATAATCAGCCATTAAAAAAAAAAAAATACTTCCTGTACGTCAGACTCTTCTCCCACCGCCTTCCCTTTCTTCCTTTCTTTTCTTTAAAGTGTGTAGCTCTGAGTCCTTCCATAATATTTACACTACAGTTAAACTCATAAATTGCAATTTTTCTTCCTGCACTCAAAGAACTTGGAAATTGCCCATCTGAAGAATTCTCCTTGGAATTACACTAAACTACTGCTATTCTTAGCACATAAAACATACTGCATGGTAAGCTGTGTGGTTAGCATCCAAGTAAGTACTCATTAGCAAGATACCTCATTTCATAATGAAAGTTAACATACCACCCTGTCATAACTTGCAAAATTAAATTAAAAATACTACTGAAAAATATAATATCTGTTTTTAAAAGCTGAACAGGTGAGCAGTGCTCAACGAGTGATTTCTACACTGAGTAAGACCCTGAGCTTAGCCCTGTTCCTCAAGAAATTATGTGCTTCCATTTTTCCACACCTATGGCACTGACTGCCAACATGGGGGTACCTGTGCTGCTGCTGCTCAAGACCAGCATGACTTTCCACAAGTCCTGCGTGACATCCGCCAGTCTCAAAGCAGTATTTTCGATGCCCTTCGTTTTCTGAGACGGCGCATTTTAGTACTCGGCATAAGCAATCAATGCCTTCCTGGCTTTACACACAGTACAGTCCATCTCATGATTCAGGAATAAGTTTGTTTTGTTTTGTTTTTTTAATGCATCCTTGTTGTGCCACAATTTTTGCTTTTAGATTTTAATTCTGAATGTGCACGTTAGAGGCTTCTTTCATTATCAGAAGAATAAAAATCCAGTAACATTATCATGTTATCAAACCTGATACAGTTTAACCAGTAGTCCCTCATCTATGCCGCCAATGCCTTTAAGAAAGGGCACTGAGGAACACCATATAACCAAACTATATAAACTGTTACCATTCAACTTGCAGAAAGACAACTATTTTCAATCTTTTCAATAAGGCGACTGCTATTTATTTTGCATTCCCTATGGAAGTAAATTTTTTTCCACCCCAAGAGCCAACATCAACTGGGTTCTACCAAAAAAGAAGCGCTAAGAAAATGTTTATACAGAAGCAATCTCATGTCCCTGTCACATCTCCGTTTACACAAGAGCAGGCGTTTTGCCAGATGCATGTGTACGAGCTCAAAGTCACCAATGTTTTTACACAAGTCAAATTATCCCTGATCCAGTTTTCAGCAACTACTCTTTGAACAAGCTATGTTTCATGCAGGACAGATGAATTCATTTCCATTGACATTTCCTAGCAATTGCTCAATTCCATTCCACAAAAGGAAGGCTGCAATTTGGATGATAATTAATAAGAATCAAGAAGTGTTCATTGAATTAGCAAGGGGAGTTCTTCACTGAATTACTACTGAATGAACAGAGTACATCCTTACATCAAATTACAAAAAAAACCAGGACATAGAAATCATATAGCATGGGGTTTTTTTAATCCAATAGATTTTCCTCAAAGAGGGATTAGGAGCAACAGATTGATGTGGGGAAACAACAACAACAAAAAAGCGCTTATAATAATCAGATCTTTCACTATATTTTAGAAATCAGAAAAAACACCTAACAAGCATAATACTTTAACTTTTCAGTAGAAGTGTTACACCTAACACTTAATATATATTTCATTATATATCATTGCTTTAGTCCATCACTGACAAGCCCTCTTATAAAGTTACAGCTAAGGTTCTGGTAAAACTGATGTGAAAAAAAAAACACTAAAACCAGGAGTACAGTATCTAATCAATTTATATTTGGCTGAATGAAAATACAACTAAAAATAAGCCTATTTCATATTCTCATGTTCCATTTAACACTTAGAATGCTTTACGCAATATTAAAAAGTATTATCTATTTGTATTGGTTTGTAATCTGTTTCATTATTAAAATTTTATCCATCTACCAAATTCAGCTAACTGAGGATGAGGCCAATAAATTGTAAACATACTTCCCTTCAAAATAAAAGTAGCACAGGCAACTGAGCACTTACAAGTTTAAACAACATGAGAAAAAATGCCTTTAATTGGGAAAGGGTTGATGAGCAAAATGCACTTTATTTTGATGTATGGATGAAGATGCTCTATTTTTTTATCCAAGACCATCTAACACATTACAAAGTGAGAGCTACCCAGGTTTACACATGGAAAGATGCATGCAGTTAAACCACAACTTCTGTAAAATGCTTACACTGTACATAAAAAAAAGTGTAACAGCTCACTACCATTAAACAAACAAATGCTTAAAACTACACTCATACTATTTAAATCCTTATCACGTCAAATAAACTGGAAACAACTTTGGAAGAAGTAATCAAAAAAAAAAAAAAAAAAAAAAAGAATTACAACATATGGAAACTGTTGCATGCTTAGCAAAATTGAATACTGGCAGCACTGCAATGGTACAGTTGCTGATAAAAAGCCTTGGGCCTGAACTACAAGGTACTGTTTTCTTCACCTTTCACTGACCTTACAATAAAAACAACTGAAAAAAACATATATAAACCTTTTTTCATTTTTAGCAGTAGTAACCCGAATCAGGAACTTGTATTAGTGTTTCCTAAGGTCATGTACTTTTATTGACATACGAGACTGTTTGCCATGTAGAGTGTCAATAATCTGCTGATTAAAGGTCTCTCAAGTCCCACAGACACGATAGACCATGACAGCTTAATGACCTGCTTATTGTAATCTAGCATAAGATACTTCTACAAATTAACATTTTCTCATTCCAAATTAGTCTTCAAATTTATGAAGTTGTCTATAAACAAGACCAAAAGATCTGAAGCTGTATATTAGATGACGAACTGACAGCATGACACCACGAAGTTGACGAGAAGCACGGCCTTCAGCAGCCATGTCACAAGTTGATTATCAAGAGTGCCTGGGAACTAGCAGCCCATGGTGAGTGCTGGCAACGAGACAGCAGCTACAACACCCGAGTTCTCGCCTTGGTTTTCCCACTGACCTGCACCAAGACCCTGCACAGGTCACACCCCTTCTGTGCCTCAGTTTTTCCTACCATCTTTTGTCTTGTCTAAATAGACTGAATTCTTCAGGACAAGGCCTCTCTCGAGGCTGATGGCTGAGTACAATACCATCCCTATTGTATAGGCAAAAAAAAGAGTAGCTTCTCAGGCTCAGCAAGGGTAAAAGTGTTGATGAAACACTGGTTTCTTATTGTTCAATTAAACAAGATTGTATTTGGGGTTATATGACAGATTATTGCTGGTTCACTTCCATTTTATATACTGAACATACAAGAAAGAAAACAGCATGAGAAAAAGTGTTTAGCAAAGGTTTCATTTGAGCAATACTGCTAACACTCCTTTGGTTTTAGCCATACGCTATTACAGTGGGTTACAAATCCGCTGTTTGATAGATTTTAAGAAGTCTAAAATACAATACTGCAGGAGGGAAAAGGGAGATAAATGCAGCTGTAATGGAGTGCTACTGTCATCATACGACAAAAAAGATTTAGGAAAAACGCAGAGGAGACGCAAGAGAAATGCAGAGAGTCATCTTTTCTAGTAGCCTGTCTTAAATGCCACTAGAAAATAAACCTAACAGCAGCCTGATCAACCATTCACACCTGACAAACTTTCATCACCATCAGGACATTAAAGGCTGTTTTGATACCTTTTAGTCACAGCAGACAGCTATACTTTAAAAGATGCAATTACCTTGTCTGACAAAGCCAGACTTTTTTTTCTTAATAGAAGCCTGAGAGTCAAAGGACAGGGAAAAGAAAAATAAAGCAAAGAACATAAAAAGCAGGATAGAAGGGGTTCACGTGACTCATGCTATCTAGTTCCTTTTCTCCTTGCCTGTCCTAATTAAAGTGCATTCAGAATCAACACAATTAAGTCTAATAATGTCACAGAGGATACCAAGAGAGTAAGGGCACTAAGCTTGTTTGATACAAGCTGCATGTTCTTGCCCTTGCCTCAGTAATCTGGAGTGCTGACTAGACAGAGAAATGCCCCTTGGGGAATTTTTGCCACCCTCTGGCATCAAAAATAAAAAAACAGGGAACTCCAAGCTGCTAGGAGCTGAGATCACAGATGGAACCTATACAAGTCAGTGAAAAGGTACCAGCCACAATGTGAAAACAAAAGAAAACCCTGAAGTTGCACAGGAGCTCCTGTTAACATTTCTCTCCATGGCAGTACTAGTTACCTGTTATTTTGTTCGTTCCAGATTTCCTCATCTGTTTTGCATGTCCACCCAGTTCTCAGAAGAAATTCCACTATGAAATGAAGTTTGGAACAAAAATCTCTGTCCTGGGCCAGCAGTTTTCTTCCATTTCATTTCCATTATAGATTGCATTCACAGCATCAGATTATTTTAAAAACAAACAAAAACCCAACCAAACAAGAACAGAAACTTGTTCTAAGGTGCCTTTAGGCAGCAACTAGCTTTAATCTGCTCCACCAGAGAAAACAAAAAAAATTTCATGACCATCCCATGCCCTGCAACATGACATCCTATGAATTTACTGTTCAGTGACAAAATGTTCATTCTTTAATGTTCTCTGACAACATTATTAGGAACGAAGACTGCAAAACATCATTCCTATGGAAAACTCTAGGTAGATGTCAACTACAATCAGCTACTACTAATTTTCTATCATTTTAACTGAATATTTGCTGTGCAGTCCCAATGGCTAAAGGATAGTTTCTTAGTCTCCTTAAGTTGAGGCCTGGGGGTTTTCTGTTTGGGTAGGTTTTCTATTTTATTTATTAAGAAAAATGTAAGCTACACTTCCAAAACATTGACTCTGCTCATTCAAACACTTTTACTGCTTCTCATAGATCGCCAGTAATCACAAGACATCAAAGTAAATTTTCCATCAAAATTGGCAGGGTAGTTAAAGCATATCTGATACATGAACTAACACTCAATAATTTTGAAAAGCTTGAAAGCTTCAGAAGGTAGTGACTCCTTAAATATTCTTACATTTTTTTTTCTTAGCAGTCGTTTAAAGCATTTTGGGAATCAGTAAGTAAAGGGAAAAAAAGAAATTTATTTCAAGCTGCTGCTGCTGCATTTCAGCTTACAGAGCAGACCAGACTCATTACAGAGGTCTATCATGCTTGCATGTACCAAGACAAACTTCTGCCAAGTCTTGCTCCACTTGAAAAAGTAACAGATTTACTCAGATATTTATCAAATTTCCAAAATCAATAATGGCCCTGAAGAAAATAAAATAATGAATAGTTGCTTCTTTTCCTCCTTTCGGAGAAGGACAAACATAACTAGCAAAATAAAAAAAGAAAAAAAAATATCTGACAGCTGTCTTTCTATTCTTTATTAAATAAAACCTGCCAGATGTTAGGAAAACTACTATTATTTCATGCCCCAAGACTGCACTTCCATTATGCACTTTAGGTGTTCTTACAAGACACCCACTGCATTTTGATCAAAAAAGTTTCCCTGAGGACACAGACACTGCAGCTGTGCCACGTGCAGTTAAAACTATTTTGATTAATATCAACATACAAAGTAAAAATCCTGTTCTTACCGTAATATCCACCCACAAATTCTCTTGTACCTGTTCCAGGTCCCACTACCTCCAGCAAAACTAACTAGACTTGAGCATTTTGCAGGAATTTGAATTAAGATACTCTTATCAAGTTTAGGGAAAGCAGTTTTTGTAAATTTATTAGGACAACAGTGGGAATGAGGAGAAAAAGCTAATTAAGTAATTACCAATATCTCACTACCAAAATGTAAGGATGTGACAAATAAGTTTCTAGATGCTAGTCCTATTTCTAGTATCATTCAGTATTTTTGTTAACAACCAGACAAAGGAAAACAGCACATTTATTAAGTTTTCCTATAGCAGTTAAAGTAAGACTTCAAGTTTATTTTAACGCAGTACAGACATGTAGACAGAATGCAATCATCCATTCAGCGGAGACAACGTACAAGGAGTTACTCGAAAGCTGACACAGTCAAGTGCAGAAGCGCAGTGCAGAGAATGACCGAGCACATGACAATTCCTCACAGGAAAGGATCTAACACAGGATTACTCAAACAGCTGATGCCTGTTAAGACTCTCATTGCAAGTAAATTCTGCCCAGACTTCAAGGTCCCGGATTTAGAGAGATACACACACATACACATATAGAGACATAGCACTTACACATTCCTCAGGAGGATCTCCACTTCCCATGGTTTTCCTCACTCAAGGACAGCAACAGCAAAGCACTGCTGCAATTTCAGCCACAATAACTATATCCATTTCCGACAAATCCAGATTCACCCACCACTTCCTTACTGAGAGGGCATAATCAAATAATTAAAAATTAAAAACAAAACAAAAAAAAAAAAAGTGTTTTAAAGACCCATGGTAAATTGTAAGCTGAATGAGTCAACAATACTAAGCTACTACACAAAAACCTCAAGCTTCATACAGGAGCTTAAAAATTAAGCAACACAGCTTGCAAAATACAGAGAGTAATCCTTATGCTATATTTAGTTCCTGTAAGGCCCAGTTGTGTGTTACACTCGGTTTTAGGAATTTTATTTCTTCAAAGACACAGACCATTTAAAGTATCTAAGAAAGCAAAGAAATGACTGGTGGTCTAAAAAAAATAAACAGGCTTAGGATCTTTATTTACAAACACAAAGGACAGCAAACTGCAGCCTTTAAGTGCTGCATAGAGAAAAAGGAATAACCTGTAGTGTGTGTTCACAACACAAACAGCAATAGGCTGACAGTTAATCAAGGAGGATTCAGATGAGATATCAAGTAAAGCTTTCTAGCAGGAGGACAGTAAAACAGCTTCTCTCTGGGGAGACCTTACTGCAGCCTTTCAGTACTTAAAGGGGGCCTATAAGAAAGATGGGGACAAACTTTTTAGCAGGACCTGTAGCGGTAGGACAAGAGGTAATGGTTTTAAGGTGGAGGAGGGTAGATTTAGCTTAGACATAAGGAATAAATATTTTATGATTAGGGTGGTGAAGCACTGGAACAGATTCCCCAAAGAGGTGGTGGGTACCCCGTCCCTAGGGGGGTTCAAGGCCAAGTTGGACAAGGCTCTGAGCAACCTGATCTAGTCAGGGATGTCCCTGCTCCTTGCAGGGGGGTTGGACGAGATGACCTTTGAAGGTCCCTTCCAACTCTAACCATTCTATGATTCTGATTCTCTGGTAAGTCCCTGTTCTATTGCTTTCCTGAGGCCAAAAAAAACATACATACTACTTAAGCCTTCACAGTATGATCCATTACTAAGTTGCCTCTTTATTCAACAACACTCGTGTTTTCACTGAACTCTGTTTTACTAATAGCATGCTTGTGCAGGTCCTTCTTGTTAACCTTTATGTCCCTAGCTAGTTTGCACTGCAGCTAGCCTTTGGCCTTCTTGATAGCATGCCTCGTGCCCAAAGGATGCTTTTATGCACCTTCTGTCTTGCCTATCCTTGCTTCTGTCTCTTCTCTTTTTATATTTGAGTTCATTAAAACTCCTTGCTTAGCTAAACATCCCTTCCCCTGAGATTCTTAGTTGTCCTGCACAGTAGGATGATTTGTTCCTGACTTCTCAATAAGCTTTCTTTAAAGACCTCAATCAAATCAAACTATTAGTAGTTTTCCGTTATTAAGTATCAACAAAAGAATAAGAGAAGTTGATATGGCTTGAAAATAATTTTGCATCTTTCTGAGAATCAAATGACAAGTTACAAGATGAGGGTAAAAATTCTGGAAAGGGAAATACCAAAAAAAAAAAATTGCAAAAATAAGTTATAAGTAAAGCTACTATAGACCAGTTACAAGCTGTCATTCTAATTATTTTGCCATCTCTCACCCCATCTCCCATGCATTCAGTGAATACGCATTCTTTGCTTTTGAGTTGAAAGCTTTTTCTCCTTGTGGCAAGCACAAATTGAGTATATTGAAAGGTTTTGGAAGAGTGAGACAAAACAGTGCAAACTGAAGAGGCTAACATAAGACTCCAAATTTAGTAGTAAAAATATTAAGGATAATAATCGCTAAGGATAATAATCTTTCACACCTCAACACTCTCAGTATTACTGTTAGAGGATGCATATTTTTTCCTCACTACAAAAAACTTAA
>WHYT01017490.1:339487-356152 GCA_009806455.1 Tetrax tetrax
TGGGCCTTGCAGGCCTCACCCTCTGGCCTCCCGCCGGGCAGCCAACTGGGCCCGACTCGGCTCAGCCCGGCTGCAAGAAGTGGAGAGGAGATGAGATGTGAATGAGATGTAAAAAGATCCTGAGAGGCGTCTGCCAGCCTGTTGTGAAGAATTTTTCTTGTGAGAGGAACGGCTGCAGATGCCAAGGTCAGTGAAGAAGGAGGGGGAGGAGTAATGCGGCTCCTGGCCAAGATTCCCCTGCGGCCTGTGGTGATGACCATGGTGGAGCAGGTTGTCCCCCTGCAGCCCATGGAGGTCCATGGAGGAGCAGAGATCCACCTGTAGCCCATGGAGGACCCCACGCCGGAGCAGGTGGATGACTGAAGGAGGCTGTGGTCCCTGGAGGGCCAGCTGCGGCAGCCATTCTGGAGGGACTGCACCCCATGGAAGAGATGACCCATGTGGCGTCATGAAGGACTGTGGCGTATGGGTGGGACCCCACAAACGAGCAGGGGAGGAATGTGAAGAGTTCTTCCTCCAATGAGGAAGAAGCAGCATAAAACAACGTGTGATGAACTGACCATAACCCCCATTCCCTCTTCCCCCCTGTGCCGCTCGGGGTGGGGAAGGTAGTAGAGATAATGTTAAGGCCAGGAAGCAGGAGGGGGAGGGGGTAGGGGAGGTTATCTTGTTCCCTGTCTCATTATCCTGCTGGTTTTAGAAGTAAATGGATAGTTTTCCCCAAGTTGAATCTGTTTTGCCCATAACGATAACTTTAAGGATTTCTCCCTGTCCTTATCTCAAACCTCAAGCCGTTTTTCTTATATCATCTCTCCCTGTTCTCTTGGAGGGTGGGGGCAGTGAGAGAGAGACTGCGCAGTCTGGTCCCGATAGGGGCTGAACTACGACACTATCTATTGAGAAAGAGACTGGCATCTGTTCCTACAGGTCACCACCATGCAACTCCTTTTGATTAACAAGAAGCAATACTACTTGAAGCCTTAAAGCATTTCCTCAGGTCTCAGTACTAGAAAATGAAAATACTCAAAATATAGAAGCATCTATTCTTGAAGGTGTTTTATGGACCTCATAACAATTACGTTTTTCCACAAAGCTCCAGCTGCTTGTTATTGTTAGTTCTAGCTAACTTTTTACTCATTACTTGAGATTCTCAGTTTTGCTTGGCTCATTAGTTTTCATAGGTAATGAAAAAGCTAAAAACTAGGAGTCCAAAATTCTCACAGTATTAGCTTAAATTATGACTAAAAATCAAGTCTCATATCTTGGAGCCTTGGTATTTTTCCAAGACATTGCACTGGCAATGTCAGAAATCACTTTGCTGTGACTGTGTTTTATCACTCCATCTTACTGAGGAGCTGATGTTTTTACTAATAGTTAAGAAAGTAATTGTGTTATTTATGTCTAAGAGATCAATCTTCTCTTGAACTTGTATAGCACATCTTCAGAAGGGCAAACAATTGTCAGCGTAAGTAATGCCTGTTTCAGCATCGCAAAGCTCTTTATAGGACATGTATGATAGCTAAATAACTAATAAGCATGTAATTAGTATGTGTTAACATGTTAAGCAGCAAAGGAAGATGTGCAATTTCCATTTTGTATTAAAATTTCATTGACATGAAAGCTATAATAGTAGAGAGCTCATGTCTAGAGGTTCTGGAAAGAGGTTCCTGGGTGCTGGATCCCTAGTGATCCTGTTGCGCTTCCAGGTCTTGCAGCAGGGTCTGTAAATTGATTCAGAAGAGTAACAATGATTTCTGCTGATCAGAGATGTCCTACTTCTAGCCACAGGTGTCTCAAAGCAAATAATACAAATTACAACACGTGACACAGACACCAAACAGGCAAATAATTCAACAACAATTCAGGAACTCTCTAGAGAGAAAACCAAGTGTTCCAACCATTCCCAAAACCAAACAAGGCAACAAGCATTTATGTAGTCTCACAAATATAAACTATGTGCCTTTGCAACTTGATTTATATACAAACAGTACTTAAGCAAGTTACAGAATGACCAACCGATCAAATACAGAACGAAATACATCTAATTCCTAAACGGGCTTCATACAAGATGCACATCAAAAAAAAAGAAAAAGGGCTATGAGATTTTAATGCAAGATTGGTGTAATCATTTGTCCAAGCACAAGCCAGATCTCCACATAAAAGAAGGACAAGACTGAGAACACTGGAGTGATTTTAATTGGCTGGAATGAAGTAGGACATGCAAAAAAGATGAGGAGTAGCTCTCCATTACAATGGGAATGCAGTTTTTTTCATCATTGATTTAGAAATACTGATTTTGATCATCTTGGAATACTGGTGAACAGATGTTTGACAAAAAAAAAAAACATCAGTCCTGACAATAAATTGGGGAGGAAAAGAGTGATAAAACCTAGGAAAAAAGTGGCATACACAATAATTTAGGCCCGAGACTGAAATCTCACTGCCTTTCCACAGAATACAGTTACTGATCCTTGAGTATATATATTGAACACCCACTATCAGTAACATTGCTTTTAGTAGATGCAAATAAAACCAAATGAGACAACAAACCACATTGAGCACTGGGGGCGGGGAAAGAAACCAGGAGGTTGATGAATAGAGAAGCTGAGACCCAGCTCAAGAACCTGCAATTTTACAGCCAAGAGCTCTGAAGCGAGAAGGAGGTCTATGCCAACCAGTAAGCATTTGGAGGGCTTTGAAGGCAATCCACTGGTCAACTGCACTAAAAGCAGCTCTGCTGTCTTGCACAGGGGAGAAAAGATGGCACTCTGCTACTATCTCATGAGCAACTGGCATTGCTGATTCAGAATGATTCGACAGTCAACACTCGGGTCACACACTCTCAGAGAACGACTTTAGACACGAGCTAAAAATTCAAATCGATTATGTAAAAAAAAAATCTTAACGTTTTAAAGCAAAAAACACGTTAGACTTGGAAAATAAGACATTTTACTATCCTGCAAGCATCCTAGCAACTTAACAGAGGTTTCCCTTCCAGATCAAGAAATCAATATATTTCTTTGATGGATAATCATGAAAGTTATCGCCACAGAGTAATCAAGCGTCCAGTTTCTTCAAAACTTGCTTAGGATGCAAGAGATCCTGCTCTGTCTAATTTCTCAATTTGTCTGAGCCAGAGGCTGAAGCTGATCTGAATCTCTTCTGCAGACAGCATGAGGAAATTAACCACGTTATCAGCTAACCAAAAAATTCCATACTGGAACTACAAAGAATTTAGGGGACTGCTTTCCCTTAAAAATAAAGATTTTTTAAAAGTAGACTTTTTTTGGTAAACTTCAACAAATTGGCATTTCTTAATTAATAGAATCTCAGTAAGTTGGTTGACTTTAGAAAGGGAAATTTTCCTTACTTTCTTATTATTGAAATGGTTTAATTCGGTAACCTACAAAGGTTAACAAATAGCCTCTTCCCCCCGCACCACCCCAAAACCCAGAATACTTTCCTCATCTATGCTTTCACAGGTGGATGCACAGTTTCCAGGATCCTTGCCTGGACAGATACAGCCCCGGCAAGCAGAAGCCTTTGATCAGCTTCCAGCTGTCTGCTTGAAAGGATTTGTTTAGGGCTCATGCTGTTGTAAAACAGCATGAAAAAGTTACTTTGTGCATACGGTCACACAAGATGCACTCCTTTTCAGAGAGTAATGACCTGGCTAACACAAGCTCCCTCTACTGCTTTGCAGTCCCGAGTTGCTCTTGCTATGAGGAACTTTCTTGTAACTTACTCAAGTAAAATTGTCAAGGGCCACACTGACTCATCTACCACTGAGAACAAAATGTGGTGTCCCAGAGGAACTCAGTATTCCTAGTACTCCAGCTGAGAAACTGTAGTGGCATTTACTGAAGTACTTTTGCTGCTGTATTTCCTATAATTACTTCTTCAAACCCTAATCTGTTTTGATTGGTATAGGCCCATGGCTAGCAAGGAAGCTATCAATGTTTCCTTTAGGGAAAACAGGGATACAGCTTTACACAGAGAGACCTTTAAATAAGAAGCATACTTAGGAGACAAATTGGCCAGTGCTCAACATATGATTCCATTTTTGGTTAGTATCACTGAAAATACTGTGTTAACAGAATTCTGTCCCTCCTGACTTTAACATCTCCTTAATCTTGGCCAGCCTACTTAACGTCACCTGTATCTGAATCCCTGTCCTGCATATCACCTTCACTAGAAAAAGCAGAAATCAGTATGATTGTGACACAAGTAACAAGCTAGGAAAAAAAGCTTCTCTCTGTCCCTTCCCCCTAAGATTATGCCAGTCAAGAAGCAACCTGTGGCTTGTGTGGAGCTGGCAAATTGCCCTTTGGACACACAAAGCAGACGGGTTTTGAGGTTATGAGCTACTGGATACTGAAAGGCTTAGACTTAGAAAGGGAAGAAAGGCCATTGTTTGTTAAATCCACCCCTGAAAATCCTCAACAAAAGGGAACTGTCCTTGCTAGCAGGCAGTTTGTCTTGATGTTGGATCAATCAGGGCCACTGGTGGTTCAAAGCCTGCTACACTGATGCCTCAGAAATAGTCATCCAGCTCATTCCTGGTCTAAAAACTCTCTTCCAGCAATCTGCACAACTTCCCAGTTCACTCAAGAGTCATACAAGAAACAGCCAAGATGACAGCTGAAGAAATTAGAGTAAAACCTTGGATGAAAGCCAGCAGTTCCCAGAAAACAGATCTTAACTCTGTACACTATTCCTCCAAGGCAGACCACAGGGAAACATGCAGTAACCAATTTCTTAGGGGAATGTTAATCCCTTCAGACAGAGACTGGAAGGAGTAAAACACAGGGAGCCCATGGAGGCAAACAAAATAACTCTGAAGGAGCCAGACGTAAGGGAGAAGTGACATTTTCAGCTTTAATTCACTTGATTGGATAGAAGCACACATCGGTTGGGTCTTTTGTCAAGAGCAAGGGAAGACTAGAGATGACAAAGCAAGTGAAAAAAACAGCCTAGACTAATGAACACATTCACCCAAGAGTTTACGTGAGGCTAAACTAGATCCTTGTACTATTTATGAAATAGAAGAAGAATTAAATGATTGGCTACTTATGAGTAATTATCACAGCTATTATAAAAAGATATATTATGAGAATTTTGGCTGTTATATAATTATCCCGTGGGTCACCATCTGCCTTTAAGTCTTCATAAAATTAAACATATGTTGTTTTCACCAACTGCTGTAGTAGATTCACATTCTCATCCTGCTTACGCGCTGCAACATAAGAAGTCTATTCATATCATTGGGAATATGTCAGAGCCAAATATCAAGTAGTGCTCTGCTAGCAGTTTCCTTTGAAAGCCAGGCCACTTCCTCCCATGTTCAACTAATGACTCAAGAGTTTAGACCTCTTGCTAACTCATCATACATAGCTTTGCCCATAGCTTTCCTTTGCCAATAGAGTTACAATCTGAAGTATTAAGGGATGTTTCAGTTACTCTTAGCTTTTTTTCTTTTTCTTCCTCTCTCTCTTTTTCAAGTTCTGGAAGAGGACAACTCAGGGCCTCAACTGCTCAAAGAGTTCCTGTCTATAAAACAAGACCCTCTGCAGCAGGCTCCTACTCCATCCTTTTGGACAAGGTGTTACTAGTGAGAACTCCCAATATTGCTCACAGTCATTTTCCTCCCAATAAGTACTGCAGATGCAGGCCAAAATGTTTCAGATTTATTAGAGAGGAAGGAGGAGGAGGTAAAACATTTAGCACCTTACCTCCTCTGTATTTTGCCAGCAGGTCAGCAAAAGTTTGAAGACTACTGTTCGAGTGGTAGTACAAGAATGGCCATCTGTCAAGCCCACTGGTGGGGAATCATAAAGGACCAAGATTTTGCACAATTCATTATTCTCTCCCCTCTCCGTCCCCCCAAAACAGTTTTAAGTAGTCACAAATTGTGCTGATGTTTACATATGCCTTGCTATTCTGGGATACCAGTGGAAAAAAACAAAACAAAATTAGTGGTGGAATCGAGGAACTGCATAGAAGAGCTGGTTGAACTCCCCGGAGGCAAGGTATGAAATAGAATCCTTTACTCACACCTGCGTGTAGTTTTCAACTCAAGAGCCCTCAGAAATAGATTATGTATCAAAACATCAAGCTAACAGTGCTGCTGACAAGAAGTGAAAGTTCAAACCACATCACATTTTATTAAGTAGAGCCAAATCTTTGCATCAAGTCTATGTTTATACATTTTTTTTCCCCATAAGTGCAGGACAGTTGATACAATTTGTCAGAGCCACTAGGACAGTTACAACACAATTAGATGAAGTGGGCTCTCCCTCTTTCCAAGTGCTTACAGAAGAAGCAATAACCTCAGAAACTACAACCAAAGTAATCAGATTTATTTTTTAAAAAATTGCAGAGTGACCATTTTTTTTTAAAGTGATGAGTGACAATTAAAAAAACTGCCAGATATAAAATAATCTTAATTAAAAACTGAATAAACTGTTGATTGGGCACTATACTTGAATCATGAATATGTTAAAACTGATGACAAGACCTCCAAATTTAAGCCTCATATAGAAAATTGGCTATAAGACTTTAAATACAAATGTGCAATGCAATGCACCAAAATTCTAAAAATTAGAAGAAGCAATAGTAACTTGATTCCAACACTGGATGGACCCTTTAGGCAAGAGTTACAAAATGTGTCTTGTACAGAGTGACACTTGATAACCAGTACTGGGGAAAATTATCTTCCCAAGCCACCAGCTTCAGCTCTGAGAACTACACAGTGCTTACTCTGCGTAGCCACATACATGACTAAGTAGTATTTTTAAAAGTAGCATTCCACTCAGTTGAGAAGGAAGGACACAGTATGTGTGGCAACACTACCCAGCCTGTTTTTATTCTGCAGGAACAAGAGGAAATTACAATCCAAGGATGGAGCAGGAGCTGTTTGGGTGCTGAACCTGCAGTGGGTGGGTAAGCAAGGCACTCTCAGGCTACCTGTAGCGCTTTCCGTTCAACACTGCCCAACTCAAAACATTATCGTTTCTGTTACTGGCACCAAGTAGCATAAGACCACACAGTGCTCACCCCACCTTTCCTGTTGCAAGTCTGGCAAGTCTTGCCGTGCCAAATACGGAGCTGGGTGGCAAAGGGATCTACAGAGTGGCTCTTTTATCCTACCTCACCTCCAAGCTGCAGAGATGTGTTCCTTCATGGCAATCCCCAGACATCAGCCCAATTAAATCAGTCTGGGCTCAGCACTGGGACACTCAGCCCCAAGACACCCTTAATTTTATGGCACTGGGCAGCATGGAAGGGACCAACAGATCAGTCTGCCATCAGGAAATATACCCTATTAAGAGACGCTTCTGGAAAATCTCATCAAGTCTTTCTCTCTTCCCAGATCCAAATAA
The DNA here is from genome assembly GCA_009806455.1 of Tetrax tetrax. Lineage (NCBI taxonomy): Eukaryota > Metazoa > Chordata > Aves > Otidiformes > Otididae > Tetrax > Tetrax tetrax. The sequence continues at coordinate 346,870 of WHYT01017490.1, forward strand.
GCTTGCAGCTGTTTTGCATTTCACTACACCAAGAGTAAAAAGGAAGGCAGGAGTTGTGGAAGAAGTTTTTCAAACCCTCTCCAACATTCAGCGTCCCCTAGTTAGAGCTCTTCTAATGGCAAAGTAACCAGGTAGAGTTTCATCATCCAAACTGATTATATATTCAGTGCTTATGGCTCTACCAACAGTACTGTGGCTGGGGGGGCAGTGGGAATAGCTGGACGTTCAGTCCACCCAGCAAACTGCTTCACAGTGTTACATCTTACCAACTCAGATACAAAGTAGGCATTTACCATACTTTACAATACTGTAACATAAAGGGCTAAAACAATTACACTTACCAATGAGATGCCTGCTTACAAGGTAAAAAAAAAAAACCCACAGCCAAAACCACAGAGAAAATATCATCTCCAAGCTAACACACTTTTTTTTCAAATCTTTTGCTATTAATGCTAAATTTCCCCATGTTAATCCCTTTCTCAAAATGCATAATTTCTAAGATATTTTAAGTTAACCTCCCCTTTGGTTACTAGCTGAGTTAAGAACCACACAGCGGTAAAAACACCATCCAGAGCAACAGCTATCTTTAAGTAGAGTACCATTTGAAAAAGTTTTTCAATTAATGAATGACCATTACAAACCTGCTGAACTTCAGTTTTTCAAATCACATTCCTTGTAGGCTTCATTCTCAGCTACAATCACACTGAATTGCCATAAAAGCAAAGCCTCTGGAACAGAAACTGTTGTGTGAGGAGGGGAATTTGGGAAAGTCTATTCCCCTGCCAGCTGCTGCTGCCTCTCCCCAAACACGGCATCATCACAGTATAGCAAAGCAGTGACAGAGTGGCCCAGGGACTGCCAGTTTGGGGCAGCTCCTATCATGGCGATAAGGAAATGGATGGCGCACGACCCTTGTCTAAAAAGCTCAATATTCAGTGCTGATACGTACACTCCAGCTTGATCAATGAGTACAGGACTGGAGTACAGCAATATTTCCAATGCGTGAATAAAATCACCTCAAGTAAATGAATACCAAGGAACAATATTTAGATTCAGCAACAGATTCAGCAATCTATTGCTAGAAAAGCATTAATTTTTATCACTAGCTGCTATAAATGTATTTTGATCAACACCTGCTTGTTGATTTTCAAATTGCTTTGCTTTCCTACAGATTAGTCAAAGAAGGTGGAAAACAATTTCTTTGAAAAACAACCCAAGAAAAAATTACAGCATTGAATCTCAGCTCTTGTGAAAGGTTTTAAAAGCATTCACCTGAATTTACTATTACGCTGTCATGTAAAAGAGGCTTTCAATAGCCTCAGTGCCAGTACATCTCCCACAACAGAGCAACTTACAGCAGACTCAAAAGTACAGCTTCTGGGAGAAAATACGAGATAAGATGGTCTCATTCCAGCTGATGAGAGCACCCATTCACTCTAAAAGCAAGAGTACTGGCCTTTTCACAGGCAGGTAGCTCTGCTACTCTTGTAAGTCAAAAATAAGTTCTACCACATGACTCTTCTCAGCAGTGCTGCTTGTTTCCTTGAGGTCTGCCAAAAGCATGAGCAGCTATGAGGGTGAGGTGTGAGGGTGACAGGAGAGCTGCGCAGGTAAAGAAGAGTACACTGAACCATATCTGAAGAGGAACTCAAGATCATGGATGAGCTAGCAACAAAAGAACCTTTGCAATGAGAAGTTTTCTATCTGCTGCTTCAAGAGCATAGGGTCATACTTCATTCCAAGTCCTTGCAGGGAGAGTACATCCCTAAGAACAGGGCAGGAATGCAGTGTTTTAAGCTAATCAAGGAAGAGCTGAAAGGGAGTGACTCACAAGTAAGCACAGACAAACATAAACCCCTCTACGCTTGAGGTACAGGCAGAACACAAAGATCATACATCAGCAGCAGCAGGTTTGGGTGTCCCCATCCCTAGCCACGCCTAGGCTCCTTCCTGGAAGGAGTTTAGAAAGCAAGGAGATCCAGCCTGAATCCCATAACTCAGGGCAAGGGTCTTCCCAGACTCGCCTTGAGCAGCTTCCCCTTTTCTAGTTGGTGGGAACCTCAAATTGCCACAACTTCTCAAATATGATGGACAGTGGCTTGGCAGCTACATCTGCTAGTTCCCTTAGGACCCAGGGATGCATCTCATCAGGTCCCATGGACCTGTGCACCTTCAGGTGCATCTAAGGAGATAGTCCCGAATTTGCTCTTCTCCTACAGTGGGCGGTCCTTCATTCTCCCAGTCCCTGCTTTTGCCTTCTGCGACTTGGGTGATATGGCTAGAGCCCTTGTCAGCGGAGACTGAGGCAAAAAAAGTAATTGAGTGCCTCAGCCTTCTCCTTCTCCTGGATAACCAGGTCTCCCATTTCCTCTCAGAGAAGGCCCACATTCTCCCTGGTCTTCCTTTTATCCCTGTACCTAAAGAAGGTTTTCTTGTTGCCCTTGATGTCCCTGATTTAATTAAGTCAGGGCTTTAATCTTAAATAAACTTGTCAGTTCCCACCAATTATCACATCTGCATGCAAAAGAAGGCTCTTTCAGTTTCTACCATTTCAAATTCATGGCCCCATTGTATTTAGCTTGCAAGCAGAAAACTGTGACAACACCACAAAGCAGCTCCACTAGGTTCTGCTACAATTGATTCTGATTTTCCTTTCAAAGGTCACATATACTGATATCCTCTCTAGGCACAGTTTAGTCTGTGGTTATGCAAATAATTTTTCATCAGCAACAGATCTTAAGCCTCAGATATTCCATTCATTGCTCATTCCTGTTCCACCCTGGGACAGAGGCTGCTTCTTAAGGTGCTAGCACTATTCTTTTAGATGTTCTCTAAAGCAGAACTATGTCTTATGTAGGTTTTAAAGAAAAAAAAAATAGACATAAAAACAAACAAACAAAAAAAAGCTTTAGTATGTTTGTAACCTATATAGGTTCATTGTTTCAGTTTAGAGAGCTGTCAAACCAGCATTTATGCCAGTACAATTAACAGTGTCACCTACTAGCAGATGGTGAATCTGCCACCAAGACAGTCAGTCACTTCGTATTACACCTAGCTGAAACTCGCTGAAATTTTTCTGAAAGTAAGGATGCTCCTCAAAACAAACTAAGCCTCATTAAAGAGGACAGGATTTTCTATTTCGCTTTGCAAGGAGTTACTGAATGTAACTGGAAGCACCAGAGAAAAAAAAAATCAGTATTACTATACAAAGATCTGTAACTCAAGAGTCCCAATAACCAAGTATTCTGAATTAAAGCAGTAGACATATCATTCACACTTCATTGCTGTCTTGCGAATCTGTTCTGCAGGGAGTAGAAAATACTTGACAATGATCCAGATGCAACACTTAAGCATTTAATTTGCACACACAGCACTTAGCACAACTAAAGTTTTGATAAACAGATCACAGTAATCAGTGTTGAAGAGAAAGAGAACCAGCACACTTCAGAGCCCTTATTTTCTGCTTTTCATACCTCCATCACATCTCAAAGGCCTTCAACACCCTAGAGGGAACCCTAGTGAGGAAAGCAATCTTTTCCAGTAGGCACTGCCACATTCACTCCATGCCATGGGACCCCACTAACACTACAGCTATTGTGAGAATACATTCCCACATCATCTGTCAGTTTACCTCAACCTGAGACAGCAGCAGCATTTCAGAAACTCCCTGTGATTATGCTACAATACCATTTTCCACATTTCTAAGTGCCCAGTTTGCTTCTCCATGGTCCCTATGGATGTATTCTAGGAATACAGCTCATGGAAACAGCCTGCAGAGGTTCATTTTGATTCTCCTTACCACGCTACAGTATGTAACAAACAGAAGGGGAAGCAAAGGGAAATCATCCTGCAATATAAGCACCAAGGCAGAATGACATTTGGAGTGACTGCTTCTTTATGCACACATCTGTCCCTTCCTAATCAAGGATGTAGCCCAGAACTTTAAAGCGAGTCTTTTTTTTTTTTGGGGGGGAAAAAAAAAAAGCATAAAATTTCCCACGCTTATGTCATAGTAAAACTAAATTTAATTGTAACTTCCATGTAAGTATGAAGTATCCGAATGCTGCACCAGAACTGCACTGTGGAACAGCAAGGATGACTAACATACAAAGACAACTCCTCTATACATTTTGGCTTTTATTACGAGACTTGATTCAAATAACAATAACCAGATGCTCTAGTAAGGTAATGAACTCTTAAAATATTTCCATTGGTATTTTCTACAACAGTTGAGATCTTGCCCTAAGTGACACATTTGGTTGTTTCACAGCAGAGGGTGCCTTTATTTTTCATTCACGTGCAGTCACCTCACGTACACAAGCACCTCAAATAAACAAGTATAAAAAAAGTGTAGTGTAAGTATATACAGCATATACTTGTATATGCTAAGTATACTTGCTGTATACTGCTGAGAACAGCAACGGATGTGCATGGTGCATAGTATTAAGAAAACCCATACTAAGTAAGCGAAACAAAATAAATAAAATATTAAAGATCCAACAGGTGGGAATGCTTAATGCAGAGACATAAGTTACAGCCTTATTTGCAGTTGTCACTTTGGCCACCAACCTCCTCCTACCTTCTCTCAAAAAAATGACCAGGAGAAAGGCAATAGAAGTAAGCAGTGGGTATGGGGAAGGGAAGGGAAGACGTTAAGCACTTTAAAAGAAGACAGCTTGTAACAGTGTTAACTAACGTACCTACGGAACAGAGACTCTTAATTGTTGACGTGGCATGCTGCAAAATTTGCCATGATCACTGCTCACAGGCTTTAACTTAATCCCAGACAGAATAGCAAGAAAGATCCTCCCTATCAGATGCTTGGCCTCTCAATTTTTGCAGTTTTAGTGGATGCATCCTGGGGTATTAATAACTGAATAGTTAAGGCACAGAATTCTCCTCAATACTCTTCCAATCAGTGGGGGAAACAGCAAGCTAACAAGCAGCTTCTCATGAATGGTTTGTTCCTTCACATGCTGAGTATTTATTATGCAAAGGGACAGTTCAGAAATAGCCAACTGGCTTGGGCCATGTAATCTAGATATTTTACTACTTCAAGAGATCTACGACACAGATATCTATTTTTTCTCTTCCTCTCTCCAGTCCTTAGAGCTGAAAAACTACTTTAGATGTCTTAATTGTGTCAGAACTAGGGGTTTTTATGTTTTGTGTTGAAACCCGATGTTGCCTGCCTACTATTGAGTCTAGCTGTTAAGAAAGCCTTATTTGTTGTGCACAAAGTCAGCCAACTAGATCAACAGTTCCACTGGCACACAGCTCCTGCAAGAGGTCAAGATCACATCAAGTACAGCTGCTTTTACAAGAACTTGAATCAGTTACTTGGAGGGATTTTAAAAACAATGCTCATGTCTTCAAATCTGGTTTCAATTTCAGCGTGTTCACTGGTAACCAGTGAAGAGGTACAGTGGCATAATGTAGGCTCAATTCAGAAAGGCTGGCATGTGAAGAGCTCAAAGAATTGTAATATCTTTCATTACTAGCAATCAGTCATCTTTTTGATCAAGTACAAGTAGGAACAGGTACTCATGAATAGCAGTTGATGATGGTATTGAACTTTCAGAGCAATGTCAGTTATCCATTTTCTTTTCACTAGGTAAAACCACTTGGTAAGTCACATGATCACCTGGGAAGACCATACTCTGATTCATTTGCAGAACTCACTACACAGAATCTGAACCTCCCATTAACTCCAAAAAGAGCTTTTTCTTAAGAAAAAAAAAAAAAATAATCATTATTTCCTTTCCTTCACAAAATAAGCTGTCTTGGGAATCCACCAGAAAGGATAACCTTGGATTATCTCGGTTTTGTAGGGCAGTTATGAAAATGGCTATACTGTCACTTCCACAACACTAATTAGGAAAAAGTAGTGAATAAAATTTATGAATGTGTATAAGTGTCCCAAATGACATGCAGCAGCAGTCAGAACTTCACCAGGTCGCACATCAACGTTGATGTATGTCACATGTCCTTGCCACAGTGAACTTTCACAGAGTTAGGAGACTGTACTTGCTCAGACCTACACCGAAAGCTCTGCAGTTCACCACCTTCATACTCTGCACAACTGCAATAACCAGTAATAGCTGAGGCAGCAGCCACAGAAGAGCAACTCCCACTCTTGGCAGAGCTCAAAAGAGCCCTCTCCAGCCTCCCGTAGCAGCCTAGTATCGCATCATCTAGAAGGCCTTGCCACTGCCAGGTGGATGCACTTCTAGACTGCTGGAGCTATACTTGGTTAGGTCTTCACTCCACTTCACTCTCCCTTTACCCCCAGTTCTTGTACTAAAGGCACAGTTTTACTTTCTAAACTTCACATTTTTATTAAAAAACCAAAAAAACCCCACCAAACAAAAATGACACTTTAGTAAGATTTTCAAAGTCTTGTATGTGCCTTCACTGCAGTTTATTATCAAAAGGTGCTTAGCCTTTTGAAAGTCATAACCCATGCAGTAAGCATGCATTACATACATATTACTGGCAAATATGGACAAAGAATTAGTTCTGCTGAATTCCAAACCCAAAAGCAATAACAAATAAACCACGTTCCATTCTCTAGCACATCCCTTTATTTTTCTCACCTTTCTAGCAGGCTCATGATCATACACTGCTACTGTTAGCTACCTGTCCTTCTCTCAGGAAGGGGCTGAATAAAGTGATGCAAAACAAAGCTCTGGCAGGGAATTGTGGAGCTACATGGATTGATTTCATCCTGCCACCATTCCCTTCTCAAGGCTCTGTGGACTAAGAGAAAAGGAAAAAGTCCAGAAGAACAGCTATCAAGACCTGAAACAACAGCAAGAAAGAAATGAAATATCAATGTGTGAAGAAGTAAGCAAGCTATTTGTCTCTTTTAGCACCTGCAGGCAGGATCACCCACTCACAGCAAGCTACAGCCCCAGAGCCATACAGACCACACAGCTTTCAGCACACAACTCAGGCGTCAGTGATGTATGTACTCAGGAGATTGACACCACATGCTACAGGCTCCGTTCAAGCAGTTCAGAAACAACTGAATAAGTCACAGATTACAAGTTACCTGCACCATTGATCATTGGTCCCTACATGACAGTTTTTTGAAGCCAATGTAGAAAGACCAAAGGGGAACTGCGCAGCACTTTCAAAGCTAAGAACTCATCCATCTTTGTCACACAATACCAGAAGCTCACAGGCCCCCCTTATTCTTTCTCCTCCGGTCTGCTCCGTATTCTCAAAACTCAGCAGTACACCCGTCACCATTCTCATAAAGTTACCCAGCCTGTTCAACCAGTGAGCTAGTTTCTGTCAAAGTTTCTTTCACCACTAAGTAAGATTCAGCATTACCAATCCCAAAACGAGTCCCATCATCACAGCTTCAAAATTAACATTGCCACAATTACATCTATTTCTTTTAATGTTGCAATAATAAACATTGGGCTAAAAAGTAAAAAAACAAACACATGTAAAAAACACAGCAGCATTACAAATCAAAGACAATTTTTACATTAAAAAAAAAATTTCCCATCCCTCTCTTGACCTACTCTACTAACATAAACAAACAGCATTTCCTGAAGCTCACTCTAACCGCCAAATCTGCATTATTGTTTCCATTCCAGATGATTAAAAATAAAACACTTTTAGAAATACGCATCTGTATGATGCTCAGCAAGAACAACAGAAACAGCCATTTATTAGTTACTCAGCTTCTTTTAGTATGCCTTGAATGGGAGCATATATTCCAGTTTTACTAGATAAATCTTCACAACACAGATGCTCCTACGGAAGAAAATATAAATACATTGAGGAGTTGCACAGCAGTGTGAAACACACTCTTGTGCTATTTTGGTTAATACAGATTTTTTTTAAAACTACAGCTCTTTCCCCTGTAAAGCCTTCCACCTACAAAAGAATAATGCTTCAGACAGGCAGCAGTCGCCATACAATAGCTGTTCTCTACTATACCGGGGGCATTTGTTTCCTAGGAAACAAGCCAAAAAAGACAAAAAGTATCCAGTATGTTAAATATGCAAATAAACTGGGTCACACCAGTCATATTTCACTCAATGGAGTGAAGAAGCCACAACTCATTATATTTTGGAGTGCAGGATTAGTTCCTCAGTAACTGCTCAAAATTAAATCATCTTTATTTTTCCACAAGCACCTCTGAAGTACACTGCTTTTTAGGAACAAATGCAAGATCAGCGAGGAAGGGCTTTACTTACAGCATGAAAATATACGTTGGTTTAATGCCGAAAAAAATATTCTTAATGCAAGTGTATTCTAACCAGCCAGTTATCTGCATAGCCTACCAAATTCTGAGCAAAGCATTGCCAACAGAGAGTCACATCAAACGAAAGCCTATTATTCCAGTCCAAAACCTTACCAAATTCTAGGCAAGTTTCCACTATGCTTGTCTATAGTCCATAAGAGAGCTCCAGTCACAGAGTAATCGGCTTCTTAACACACAGACCAGGCCAAGCCTCACTGCAGTAGGAAGTAGAGGAAATAGAACAGAGCAGACTACCCTTTTGAACAACACTTCTGAATGTCCTGAAGGTAATATATCAGCAGTTGTTTCCCAAGCTCCCATGAAAGAAAAAAAAAAAAAAAAAAAAAAAAAAAAAGAAAAAAGCCAAAATCACCAGTGCTATTTATATTGCTTCTACAGTCTTTGCAAATTCATGTGACAGTAGGCAATTACCGTCTATCATGTACTTCAGGTACTGCTCCTGTTTGCTGGTTTTTTTAGCCTGCAGAAAAGACCAGCACGAACATCAAAGGTGCCCTCAGGAACTCTTGATGTCTGTTTTGCTAGTTATGGTGCTAAATAGAAAGAGGATGCAGATATGCTGCTCAGTCCTTTAAAGGATAACACAAACAAAGGTATGCCAAAAGTTCAGGGAAGTGTTATTTATTTAATCAGCCAGAGAAAGACAGGGAGGAACTTTACACAAAAGCTGATCTTCTGAATCCACAAGAAAGTCAAGCAACAGTGGTTCACAAAACCACATTCAAAGATGATACAATTTCAGAACCAAAAAAGAAGTGAGCACCATCGATTAGCAGGAATGGTACAACTGCTGCAATTAAATTTACAAGTCCTCAGCAACTTTTTTGGGTATCTCACCACATCCTGGACTCTTTCTACCAAAATATTGTTGGATTGATCAGAATTAAGCAGAAATTTATATTCCTCCACATCACCACAAACAGCAGATATAGCACAGAATACTCCTCGTTCTCTCCATAAAAAAAAAAAAAGAAAAAAGAAAAAAAAAAAAAGGAGTCA
>WHYT01017491.1:0-11860 GCA_009806455.1 Tetrax tetrax
GGGCCCGGCTGTGGGGCTGAGCATGAGGGGCCGGGGGGAGCTGTGGGGCTGGAGCCTGGGGGGTGCAGGGGGCTGTGGGGCTGAGCCTGAGGGGTGCAGGGGGCTGAGCAGGGAGCCTGGGGGCGTAGGGGGCTGTCGGGCTGCGCACGATGGGCCCTGGGGGGTGCAGGGGGCCTGCAGCTGCCCCCAAGGGTTTGGCAGGGTGCAGGGGTGTCACTGAGGTTTGGGTGGGTTTGAGGAGACAGAGCCAAGCAGGGGGTCCCGGGAGTAGGTGCGGGGCTGGGGGTTGCAGGAGGGCAAAGGGAAGGTACAGGGATTTGGGGGCCTGTGGGGTGCTGGGCGCTGGGGCTGTGTGGGTCTCGGTGCTGGGGGTCCACGCTCACCCGGCGGCTCTCCCTGCAGAAGAAGAGCCGGGAGGAATCGAGCGGCGAGGGCAGCGGGGTGGAAATCCTGGCCAACCGGCCCTACAGCGACGGCCCCGGCGGCAGCGGCCAGTACACCCACAAGATCTACCACGTGGGCTCCCACATCCCCAGCTGGTTTCGGGCTCTGCTCCCCAAAGCTGCTCTGCAGGTGGAGGAGGAATCCTGGAACGCCTACCCCTACACCCGCACCAGGTGGGACCCGGCAGGGTTCTGGGGTGGGCTGCGGCGCCGGCCGCGCCACCGGGCTCAGCCCCGTCCCGGTGCGTCCCCCAGGTACACCTGCCCCTTCGTGGAGAAGTTCTCCATCGAGATCGAAACGTATTACCGGCCGGACGCGGGCCAGCAGACCAACGTCTTCAACCTGAGCGCGGCCGAGAAGAGGCAGAGGATTTTGGGTGCGTACAGCGCCGCTCCCTGCCCCGAACTCCCTGCCCGCTCCCTTGGCAGCGCTGCTAAACTAGAAGTCTGCATTAAAGATATTTTAGGGAACAATTTCGTCCTCTGCCTTCTGCCCTTGCCTGTATGTTTGTTTGCAGCCCTCCCCTTCCTGGTGCCTGCTGCCCTTCCTTCCACGTCCTCGCCCCTGTCCCACGCGGTCTCGCGCGGCTTTGCCTCCCGGTCCCTCTCCGCGTGTACGTGGGAACCCACGCCGTGCTCCTGCACGGCATTTTGGATCAGCTGGAGGCAGGGGAGCCGGAAAAGCATGTCCTCGTTTTCCCACCCCCTGCCCTGCTTCCCCTGCTCCCCAGGGCTTCGCTCCAGATCGCTCTGTGGGTCCGGGGCGACTGGCGGGCAGAGCCGGCAGCCCGGGGTGGGATTCCTCCCTCGCCAAGGGGCTCGGCCCCCGCCGCCGCGGCCTCCCTTTCCCGGCAGTGTCAATCTGGTTGTTTTAGGCGCTGGAGTGCAGAGCGTGACGCGCTACTTCTTAAAATGGAGGCCTAAAATAGGCACTCGGAGGAAATGATTCATCTGACCTATTTCTCTCGCTGGCTCTTGCGGCACTGGGGATGTCCGGCCGGGACGCTGGTGGCTTGGGCCGGGGAGGACAAATTCTGCCCCTGTCACCGTTGGGCAGCGACCGGGGCCGAGCGGACAGCAGAAAGGGCACGGCTCTGTGCCTGCTGCCCCGCCTGATTTTCCACCCCAGCGCCCGTCCCACAGGCTTTCCGCAGGGCACGCTGCATCTCGGGTGGCTGCAGCCTCGCACGGGGAGCGGGGCTGGGGTGGGACCAGCCCACCCACGGACCCCGCGGGGATTTTCATTGCCAGCTCTCGCTCGGTGTCCCGTAGCAGCGACAGATCTAAACTCCATCTCGCGTTTCAAAGGGCATTGAACTAACGTGGCCTGGGCTGTCGGGGCAAACCGCAGGGATAACTGCGTCCTGGCCAGTTTTCTCCCAGTAAAAGCAAACAGACCCACTGGTCATCGCATGAGTGACGCTGCTGGAGGCCAGCAGGTCCTGTTCCGGCTCCTCGCTGCCCACCGCAGCTCGCCCAGCACCGATTTAAGGGCTCACGTTGGCCTCGCCGTTGCGGCCGGGCCGCGTGCCGTGTGTCAGCCTGGGGCTGGGCAGCGGTGGTTTTGCAGGTTGGGGACACCTCTCATTCCTGTGGCGCGGCTACGGAGGTGCTTTTATCGGGGGCCCAAATAGCCCCCCAAGGTCCGCTGGATCGTGTTTTTCTGGGTGCCATCTGAGCCCCGCTCCGGTTTGGGGAGGCTGCCCCCATTTGGGGAGAGGGGAACGCTGCCATCGCACCCCCAGGCTCGACGCGGGCTCCTGCTGGGTCACGCGGTGGTTTTTGCCATGCTCCATTTTTGGGGAATCCTCGTGTTTTGGAGGGACAACTGGCGGGGCCCACCTCTGCGCCGAGCTGCTCCATCCGGCTCGTCCTCAGCACCAGCTTCCGCGTTCCCCGGGGTCGCCGGGGCCGCTCTCCCAGCTGCCAAATCTCCTGGCTAATGCGCGTATGTGTGTCAGCCCCGGCTCTTCGCACGCCTCGCCGCCTCCCCCCGTGGCCCCCGGTGCCTCTTGCAGCCGCGCTGCGCCGTTCCCTGGGGCGCGGGGTCAGGCCCCCGTGCGGGGACGGGACGCGTTTGGGTGCACCCAGGGGTGCTTTTGGCGTTACGGCCGCAGGACAGGGAGCATTTGCTACCGGTTGTCAGGCGCGTGGGAATAATTTGACGCATGCCTCGTCCGATTTTTGTGCGTTTTTCCCCACTTTTCTGCCCAAGGGGGGCTCTCGTCCTCCCGCTGAGCGCTGCAGGGTGACGAGCGCCGTTCCTTCCGCAGACACCATCGACATCGTGCGTGACCCCATCTCCCCCGGGGAATACAAACCCGAGGAGGACCCCAAGCTCTACCACTCGGCCAAGACGGGCCGGGGCCCGCTGGGGGACGACTGGCTGGAGACGGCGGCCGGCGGGCCCCTGATGTGCGCCTACAAACTCTGCAAGGTGGAGTTCCGCTACTGGGGGATGCAGTCCAAGATCGAGCAGTTCATCCACGACGTGGGTGAGTGCGGCGGGGAGCTCTCGACGCCGACGCTTTGGCGTTGATGGTGTTGGGGGGGACGCGTTTGGGGAGCCCCAGGGCCATGCCGGCCTCGCTCCCCGCCCTGTCCCCCCGTCGCAGGTTTGCGGAAGGTGATGCTGCGCGCCCATCGCCAGGCGTGGTGCTGGCAGGACGAGTGGACGAACCTGACGATGGAGGACATCCGGCAGCTGGAGGAGGAGACGGCGCGGATGCTGGCGCAGAAGATGGCCAAGTGCGGCGAGGCCGAGGAGCCCCCCGCCGCCGGGCCCAGCCCCGAGGGGCGTCTGGAGCCGGCGGGTGCCAGCGGGCAGGAGGGGACCGAGGCGCAGGGGGTGGCCGATTCCTCCCCTGATGATGCCTTTGCCAAGCAGTGGTCCACCTCTTCCCGGTCCTCCTACTCTTCTCAGCACGGAGGTGAGAGTCCAGGTCCTGCGTGGGTGGGGTGGGGACCCCCAAACCCCCAGCTGCTGATGTTGTGTGTAGGAAATGCATCAGGAGACCCTCTCTTCCCTGGCCTGGGGCTCTGGGTGCCCCACGGGTGGCTCTGGGGGGGCTCTCGGTGCAGGAGCAGGGGGGAGCTGTTGCGCAGGAGCAGGGTCTCACTGGGAGGGGGCTCTGGGTGCTGACCCCACGCCGGTGGCAGGGGGGGTGTCTCCTCAGAGCCTGTCCGAGTGGCGGATGCAGAACATCGCCCGCGACTCCGAGAACAGCTCCGAAGAGGAGTTTTTCGATGCCCACGGTACGGAGGGGCAGCCCCGTGGCTCGGCGTTTCGGAGGTGGGGGCCAGGTGCCAGCTCGGGGTGGGCTGGATGCACCTGGAAGGCGGCTCTTGGGGTGGGGGTGTGGGTGCATGGGTGCTCCCCCCACCCACAGCCCCCTCCCTGCCACCGCAGAGGATCTGTCCGACAGCGACGAGGTCTTTGCGAAGGAGATGACAAAGTGGAGCTCCAATGACTTCTTGGACACGCTGGAGCGGCCGGCGGAGCTGGACGAGGCGCTGGGTGAGCGACGGGGGGGCCCTGGCCCCAAACGCCGGTGTGGGTGTCCTGAGAGGGGGCCCACCCCCGCCTGGACACCCCGGCTACGCTCACCGGGGCCGTGTGCTCGCAGGGGACAGAGCCAGCGCCGCCAAGGGGGATGGTGAAGGACTGGGGACACCCGGCTTCCCTGAGGTGCGTGCCCCGCTCGTCCCACCCCTGGGGCCGTGCCCCCCGGCACGGGTGCCGACGGCAGCGCTCTCCTTCCCGCAGGGCGGCTCGGTGGACAACGCGGCGCAGGCGTGCCGGATCCACGCTCTCTTCCTCATCCTCCACAGCGGCAACATCCTGGACCAGGGAGCGGGCGAGCCGGGCTCCAAGCAGGCGGACGTGCAGACGCTGGCGGCCACCTTCGACGCCGTCACCCGCGTCCACTTCCCCGAGGCGCTGGGGCACGTGGCGCTGCGCCTCGTGCCCTGCCCGCCCATCTGCGCCGCTGCCTACGCTCTCGTCTCCAAGTAAGGATGGCAGCACCGCGTACCGTGGGGTGGGGAGGGGGCTGCCCCCCCTGGAAACCACCTCAGAGCTGTGGGAGGGGACCAGGGAGGTGGTGGCCTCGGAGAGGGGGCATCCAGGATGAGCGATGGGATGGGGATAACTCCTGGGGTGAGCAAGCGTTGTGCGGTGGGACAGAGACCTTGGGGTGCCCCCATCATCCTCCCCTCTGTGTCCCCTCAGGCTCAGCCCCTACAGCCACGACAGGGACAGCCTGTCCAGCAGCCAGGACCACATCCCGCTGGCAGCCCTCCCGCTGCTGGCCACCTCCTCGGGGAGCTACCAGCACGCCGTGGGCACCGTCATCGCCCGCGCCAACCAGGCGTACAGCGCCTTCCTGCGCTCCGGCGAGGGGGCCGGCTTCTGCGGCCAGGTGAGAGAGGATTTGGGGGAAGCTTTGCTCCAGCTGGGGCTCGGCTCCGCCAGGAACCGCGTTTCTCCGCCGTGCAGAGGGCGCGGGGGCTCTGTCCTTCCTCACCCTCGGCACGGGTGCGTGCCGTCCGCAGGTGGTGCTGCTGGGGGACTGCGTGGGCGGCATCTTGGGCTTCGACGCGCTCTGCCAGAGCCGGCTGGGCTCGGGGGGCAGCCGCAGCAGCAGCCGCCGCGGCAGCCTGGTGAGTGCCGGCACCCGGCCGGGGTCGGGGAAAAGGGGATCACGCCCCTGGGTGCCGGTGGCCGCTAAGTGGGGGCTGGGGGCTCGCTGCCTCTGTCCTTGCAGAACACGGAGCCCATCTCCCCCGAGCTGAGCGGCGGCAGGGATCCGCTGGCCGATGGGGCGGATGGAGCAGCGGGATCTGGCCAGGCCAGCCCGGAGCCGGGAGCTCAGCTACCTTGCCGGGAGCAGGGGGACGGCCACCATCACAGCTCCTCGTGCAGGTGAGGACGAGGGGGACGGGTGGCAGCGCCGGGGCCCGTCCCTGCAGGAATGCTGGAGCGGGATGATGCTGTCCCTCCCCGCGCCCACTGTCTCCGCTGTCCCAGCCTGCAGGGCAGCGAGGCCCCGCTGGAGGCAGAGGCACTGCGGAGCGGTGATGGGCTGGAGGCCGTGAGCACCCGCCTCGACTTTAAGGTATCTGGCTTCTTCCTCTTTGGTTCCCCGCTGGGGCTGGTGCTCGCGCTGCGCAAGACCGTCATGCCCGCTCTGGACGGTGAGGACCCCTGCCAGCCACGGTGCCAGCCCCTGACCCTCCCCACGGGGCTCAAGCCCTCGTCCCCGAGCCCTGCTCCCCCCAGCACCTCCCCAAAGCGCCCTGCTTTGAGCCCCTTGCACGCCCAGCCCTGGCTGCGCGGGTGTCGGTGTTGGCGTGTGCCCGAGTGTCCCCGTTCCCTGCTCTGTGCCAGCCCCAGGCTGTCACTGCTCTCCTGGATTTGCCTCCCCAGCCTTTCCTCTTGCTGGGTCCCGCTTTCTCCTCCCTGGGTGTTGAGTTCCCACTCGGGTTCCTTGCTGTGGGGCAGCCCTGATCCCCCCTCTCTTGCCCCAGTGGCCCAGCTGCGTCCTGCCTGCGAGCAGATCTACAACCTCTTCCACGCCGCCGACCCCTGCGCCTCTCGCCTGGAGCCCCTTTTGGCCAAGGCCTTCCACGCCGTCCCGCCCCTCAGCGTGCCCCGCTACCAGAAGTACCCCCTGGGTGACGGCACCTCCTCCCTGCTGGGTGAGCGGCTCCCGCGCCGGGCTGGTCCCGGGCACCCCGGGGTGTGTTGGGGGCTCCAGAATGGTGCCAGGGTGCCCAGAGCACCTGTGGCACCGCAGGAGCCTGAGTGGGGTGGGGGCAAAGTGACGTCCAAGCCTTCCCCACCCCTTTGGGGTCTACTGGAGGGGGGTCCCAGGGTGTTTGGTGTCCCCAGCGGGGTTTGGGTGCCCTCACTCGTCTCTCTCCGCAGCTGACGCCCTGCAGATGCACTCTGCCCTGTTCCTGCCCGAGGTGGATGTGGCCGCCCCACCCACCCCCACCGGCAGCTTCGGGGGCTTCTGGAAGGGCAATGAGCCAGGAGAGCCCCCCACTCCCGCCAGCACCAGTGAAGTCGTCAAGAGTAAGTGCCATCCCTGCTCATCCCGTCCCACGCCGGCACCTCGGGGTGCGCGATGCGGAGTTAAGTCCCGGGGACAGATTCATTCCAGCTCTCCCCGCAGTCCTGGAGCGCTGGTGGGGCCCCAAGCGCATCGACTACTCGCTGTACTGCCCCGACGCCCTGACCGCCTTCCCCACCATCACCCTGCCCCACCTCTTCCACGCCAGCTACTGGGAGTCCTCCGACGTGGTGGCCTTCATCCTGCGGCAGGTACGGCGGGCGCGGCGGGGCGGGCGGCACGGCTCACGCGGGGCCGGCGGAGGCTGAGCCGGGGCTGTGCCGCTCGGCAGGTGATGGAGAAGGAGGGCCCGCAGCCGGCGGAGAGCGAGGAGAGCTCTATCTACAGCCCCGCTATCCCCCGGGAGAAGTGGCAGCGCAAGCGCACCCAAGTGAAGATCCGGGTACGTGGCCGTCAGGAGCTTGACCCTTTGCTGGGGCAGCGCTGGGCTCCGGCCACCCCTGGGTGCCCGGGCGGACCCCTGGCCGTGGGGTGATGCAGCTGGGAGGGTTTGCTCCCCATGTGCCCCCTCGGTGGGCTCCTTTGGGTGCTGAGCCCCCCGTGTCCCTGCAGAACGTGACAGCCAACCACCGGGCCAGCGACGTCATCGTGTGCGAGGGCAAAGCGCAGGTCCTCAGCGGGCGCTTCATGTACGGACCCCTGGACGTGGTGACGCTGACCGGGGAGAAGGTACCGCTGGGGAGCCACCGGGACCCCGTCAAACAGGGTGGGGATGTCCGGGAGGGGGCATGGGGCTGGCATCACCCAGGGGAAGGGATGTGCTGAACGGGACCCTACAAGACCTTGTGGGATGGGGGGAGAGGGTGGTAAGGACTTGTAGGGTGGGGACGCGGCGGGATCCGGAGGTTCAGTCCGTGCTCAGCCCTTCTCCCGCTCCCAGGTGGACATCTACATCATGACGCAGCCGCTCTCGGGGAAGTGGCTGTACTACGGCACCGAGGTGACGAGCGGCAGCGGGCGCCTGACCTTCACCATCCCTCCGGACAAGGCTCTGGCCATCGGCATCTACCCCGTGCGCATGGTGGTCAGGTGGGATGCGGTGCCCTCTCGGTTCCTCCTCCAGCCCTTTCGGCAGAGCCAGCGCTGAGCCTCCCCGCTTTCCCGTCGCAGGGGGGACCACAGCTACGCCGAGGCGTACCTGACGGTGGTGGCCCGGGGCACCGAGTCGGTCGTGTTCAGCATCGACGGCTCCTTCACCGCCAGCGTCTCCATCATGGGCAGCGACCCCAAAGTGCGGGCGGGGGCTGTCGACGTCGTACGGTAGGTGCCCTTCTCACGGTGGGGACAGCCCACCCCTCTTTTCATGGAATGGTGACAACTCAGTTGGGGGTGGGGGGGGCGTGGTAGTGGGCTGCCTTCCCAGGGACGAGCTGGGGGATCTCCTGCAGCCCCCTCACCCAGCAGGTTTTGGAGGCCAGCACCCACGTGTGATGTGCTGGGAGATGCTCGGTGGTTTCCCCCCAGCAGGATTGTCCCCGTAGGGGCTCCTGGCACTGACGTGTGTCCCCTTCTAGGCACTGGCAAGACTCTGGGTACATGATCATCTACGTGACGGGGCGCCCCGACATGCAGAAGCACCGCGTGGTGGCCTGGCTCTCCCAGCACAACTTTCCCCACGGCGCCGTCTCCTTCTGCGACGGGCTGACCCACGACCCCCTGCGCCAGAAAGCCGCCTTCCTTCAGAGCCTGCGCTCCGAGGTGGGGACGGGGACGCGGGATCGATGGTGGTGGTGGAGGGGGAGCGCGGGCTGTGCCGCAGCCCGTGCCCCTCTGTCCCGGGGGTCGGTGGAGCTGCAGGAAGGGTCTCTCCCTGCCCTAACGCTCCGGTCCGTGGGCAGGCGGAGATCACCATCGTGGCGGGCTACGGCTCCACCAAGGACGTCTCCGTCTACAGCTCGCTGGGGCTCGCGCCGGCGCACATCTACATCGTGGGCCGGGCCGTCAAGAAGTTCTACAACCAGTGCCAGGTACGGGGGTGGGGCTGGGGACAGGCTGGGGCTGCAGGGGACAGTTGCTGACCCCACCGTGGTGGCGGGAGCGCGTGAGGGCCGGGGCTGCCGGCTGAGGCTGTCCCCACGTCCCGCAGTTCCTGTCCGAGGGCTACGTAGCCCACCTGGCCCAGCTGGAAGCGGCGGCCCTGGCCCACTCCCCCAAGGGACCCCCGCGGCCGGTGCTGGGCAAAGGCACCTACGGCTGCCCGGCGCCCGTCGACTTCCTACGCAAGCAGAGCCAGCTCCTGCGGTCGCGGGGCTCCAGCCAGGCGGAGCGGGACGGGGGACCCCCGGCGGCGCCCCCCGGCCTGCCTCGGGCCAAGCCCCGCAGCGTCAGCCTCAAGCTGGAGGGTGAGGAGTGAGGGTGGCACGGCCGCCGCCGTCCCCCGCTTCCGCCGCGGCCTCCGTTTCCCAGCCAGGAGTGCCTGGGGCCGGAGCCGGCGCTGGGCCCCGAGCCTGTAGGAAGGAGACGAGGGCGCTGGGGGTCCGGAGACCGAGGGTCCCCAGGAGAGAGCACTCCGAGCCGCCCCGATGGCCAGAGCCACCCCGGGGTCCCCCCTGCTGCCCCCCAGCTCTGCCTCCACCCTGCTGCCCAGTTCCCCGGCTCCTCTGGGGCCGCAGAGACGCTGCTGGGCAGAACTGGTGCGCTGCTCCCCAGGCTCCTCTGTCCCTGGGCAGCACTGGGGGGGCTGTGGTTAAGCCCCCGCGCGAGCGGCACCTCCCTGCTCCCCACCTATTTATTTCCCTTCGGTGTCGCCAGGCGTGGGGCAGGGGACGGGCCGGGATTCAAAAGCGGTTCCTCCGTGCTCTTCGTTCCCTCGCGATGTGAAATAAAGCGATGTAAAGACGAGGCGCCCGCGGCCCGCGTGTCCGCTCTGTTCCCGCCGCCCGTGGAAGATGGCACCGGTGTCACGCAGGGAGGTGGCCTTAGGGCACAGCAGTTGGGTCACGAGCAATTTAGGACACGTCATGGCAGGGGAAAAAACTCTCTCTGACAAAAAATACAGCCTGGGGTGTTTCTGGGCTGCGCCGCTGCTCTCGGGTGACACGCTGATGCCGTACGTCGTGTCAGGGGTTAAACTTTTTGCGCTACCGAGCAGAGAGTGGCCAGAGCAGCTGGGCCATCCTGCCGTCACGGGGCGAGGGCCGTGGCAGCGGTGCAGGGCCGAGCTTTGAGTTTCTGCCGCACGGGGCCACGGCGGGCGCGCGGCAAGAGCCTCTGCGTGCGTTAGAGCTGCGTTCGCGCCGCGAGCCTGGGACGCAGCTCTGCGCCTCAGAACAGCCCTTTACAGCTCTAACACACCCGGGACAGGAGAGCACTTACCGCAGCATGCAGGGGCTCACTGTTGCAGCGAGTTTGCAAGGCCTCAGGGCTCCCTGCCAGGCTCCCTCCCCCTGAGCTGTTTTCCATCCCACCTTTACCCCAACAGCAATTTTTCTAAGTGACCAGGTGCCTCTGACTGGTTTTACCTTTGTTTATCTTGGCATAGCACGGCCAGTTTTATATAGATAGCGGTAACAAGCAGTTATTCTCTATAAAATATTTCCGACGCTGCCGTGATGACGTAGTACACAGGAAACATGGCCTGGGCCGATAGCAGCAGCCTTCAGAAGTGAGGGTGCGGGACGTGGCGCGGAGTACAGGCACGAAGGGGTAAGAGCCGGCGCCGAGGCTTGGCGCTGGTGCCCCCGCGGCTGTAAACAGCTTGGCCAGCCCCGCGCGTGGTGGCTCAGCCCAACATAAAAGTATAAAACCACGAAACAACGCATAAAATAAATTTGGCAGAGAGCAGCGGGCTTGAGCTCGCGTCACCCCGTGCGTCCCTTCCTGGCGTGACGATGAGCGTGAGTCTAAGGAGCTTCACCTTCACACTGCGCCTGACCCGTGCGCTGCGACGGCCGTGCGCTGCTTAACACTGCGACTCGAGAGCACTGCCGTGTCACTGGGCCGCGGCGAGCTCCCGGGCCGCTTCAAATGGACTTCAAATAAGTAAAATCTGTATTAAACATTAATAAACATCGATGACCATTCCACATGTGGAATACCTAAAAGAACCTGTCCAGAGAGCGTTGGGCTCTCCGCTGCGGCCGCGGATTCTACTGCGAGAAGATGCCCTTGAAGCGGATCTTGTCCTCGGCGTCCTTCTCGCGCAGGCGCGCTTCCAGGCTCCGCAGCTCCTTGGAGACGACGGGGCGCAGCGAGGGGTCGAGGGCCAGCACTTTGGCAAAGTCAGCTTGCGCCTCCGACACGTTCCACACCGCCGCGTGGGCCTTCCCCCGCTTGAAATAAGCCTTGACGTTGTCTGGGGGAGAGAGATGCGGGGCTGAGGGGGAGAATCTGGGCTGGGGGCCTTCCCCGGTACCTGCTCGCCCCGTCAGGGGGCACCGCAGCCAGCCCGCTGTTTCGTACCCTCGTACTTGTTGAGAATGGAGGAGCAGTGATCCAGCACCTCGTAGTACTCCTCGCACTGCAGCTTGCACTGGCAGTAATTTAACAGCAGGGGTGTGATCTTCTGGTCGAGCTCCATCCAGTCGGGAGAGCCGGGCTGTTCCTGCAGGACGAGACGGAGGGAGAACAGTGAGGGGATGCTCCCGCGCTCCAGGAGGGATGCGGGGAGACCTGCGTGCAACCCAGAGAGGGGCTGGGGAGCCTCACCTTCATCTGCAGGTTCTTGAGACAGGCGATGGCGTCATAGTATTTGGCAGCTGCCTCCCGCACCTTGCCCTGCCGGTACAGCTCGTTGCCATCCTTGTGAATCAGGGGCACGGCCTGCAGCTTCTCCTCGTCCGTCATGGCCCACGGGTCTTGCTGGTAGGAGCCGGGCGCCTCCACCTGCCAGCACCCCGTCATGCGGGCAGAGCCAGCCTCCGGTCAGGGACAGAGCCCCGGCGCCCTCCTGCCCGCAGCCTCCGCTCGGGGCTGGGGCGTGCTGGTGGCCGTCCCCCAGCTCCCCCACGGCCCGAGGCTGGGGGAGCCTCGTCAGCCCCTCCCCGGGCCGGCACGAGCGGGTGCCTCACCTTCAGCACTTCGATGTCGAAGATGAGGGGCTGGGGGTTCTTCTGGAGCTCGTCCAGGTCGGGGTAGCCCAGGGAGTAGTGCTCGTGCAGCTGGGCGATGCTGCAGCAGTGCCGCTGCCCCTCCAGCGGGTCCTTCCCCGCCGCGATGTTGCGCAGGCTCTTGGACACCAGCGGGTACAGCACCACATGCTGCGGGGCGGGAGGAGAGGGGGGTGCGTGGTGCTGGGACGGGGCGGGGGGTCGCGTTGGGGATGGAGGGACCGGGACCCTC
>WHYT01017491.1:23703-38028 GCA_009806455.1 Tetrax tetrax
GCGGGGCCAGCGCGGGGCCGTGGCGGGGGAGGCGGCGGGTTCGATTCCCGCCCCCGCCCCGAGCGCTTTTTGGGAGGAATTCGGGAATAAAAACCGCGCGTGACTCCATCACCACCGCGGGTCGCTGAGTCCTTCCCGCGCCGTCACAGTTTGTGGCTCTCTGGTGCTTTTGGGTTCGCACAGTTGCAGCCGTTGACCACGAACCCATCTGCCACATCACCTGCGCCTCGTCCCACCGGCCGGGCTGGCACCAACGGAGTCCGACAGCTCAGCGCCGTCCTTGCCCGCAACCGAGACTTCGAGGGAGCTCCTGTCCCCTTCCACCCACTGTGCCTGTCAGGTTTTGCTGGTGCTCAGTCCTGGCTTAGCCAGCCGGCGCCTGCGTCAGCCCTGCGCCCCCCTCAGCGGCCTCACCACGGGCGGACGCCGGTGTGCAAGAACACGGCGTTATCGGTAGCACCGCAGGTGGCTGGGGAACCACACGCGGTCGATGCCGATGCCGGGTCCTCGCTTCGGCGCGGGGGGGAAGAAAAACCGCCTCTTTCCTGCCTGCGCCGCCGAGCCGGCATGGGGCCACACCTGCCAGCAGCGCGGGCGGCACCACCATGTGCCGCCGGTCCCTGCGAGGCGCCGAGGCCCTGCCACCTGCATGCACCGCGGTGAGCCACCTGCAAACGCTTGCCTCCGTACCCCCCTCCCCGGCTCTCCCCTCCCGGCGGCTGGAGTGGCCCAAGGATGGGCGCTGGCATGCCGGGGGTCTTTGGGCTTCGCCCCATGTCGGTGCTGAGGGCGGCCCCGAGGAGGCTTCGGTAGGTTTTGGGTGAATCCTGTCACCATCAGACCCGGGGTCTTGCCAGGCTCCGGCAGCAGGGATGCGGGTGGGAAAGGCCCACGCACCCCATGTCAGCAGCAGGTGCTCTATGGGGGGTGCTGGCTCCCCCCGGCGACATCCGGACGCCGACCCACTGCGGCGAGGTGTCGTGACGCCAGAAGTGGAGCTGAGGCTCATATTTGGGCATGGAGCAGGTTATTGGAGGCCGAGGGCTCCGTCAGCCGGGGAGATAACCCACCCGATAACGGCTCAAAAGGTGCTGCCGCCTCCATTGGCTCCCGGCGGCGGCACTGCCTATATATCACCCGCCGCGTGCCGGGGGGGTTCCGGGACGGCAGGATGGTGCCCGTCGGAGTGCTGGGGCTGCTCCTGTGCGTGCAGCTCTGCGGGGGTGAGCGCTGGGGTGGAGGGCAGCCGTGGGGCAGGGACCCCCTCCCCAGCGCCGTGCCGGGCTCAGCACCTTCCTTGGCGCAGGTGACGGGGATCTGCGGCTGGTGGGCGGCGGCGGGCGCTGCGCCGGGAGGGTGGAGGTGAAGCACAATGGCGAGTGGGGCTCCGTCTGCAACTACGACTTCGACTGGGAGGCCCATTGGGCCACTGTGGTGTGCAAGCAGCTGGGCTGTGGCCGGGTGGCCATGGCGTCCGTCTATGCCCCGTTCGGGCAGGGCACCGGCCGGATCTGGCTCCAGCCTTTCTTCTGCCGGGGCAGCGAGAAGAGGCTGCAGAGCTGTCCCCATTTTGGCTGGGGACAGCACTTCTGCGGCCACGAGCGGGATGTGGGGGTGACCTGCAGAGGTGAGGTGGCGGTGGGTGACTGTGGCGGGACGCTCGCCGCGCGCTGGGGCAGGGCTGAGGCCGTGCCGGTGCCCCGGTGCAGACGCGGTGGAGGTGAGGCTGACGGCTGGCGGGGGTCCCTGCGCCGGGAGGCTGGAGGTGAAGCTGCGGGGACAGTGGGGCTCGGTGGGAGATGATAACTGGGACATGGAGGACGCCGAAGTGACGTGCCAGCAGTTGGGTTGCGGCTCGGCCGCCGGCGCCTACGCTGCCAGCACCAGCTTTGGTGTCGGCACCGGCCCCGTCAGCCTGGCTCTGGTCGACTGCAAGGGGAACGAGGCCACGCTGTGGGACTGCGAAATCCGCGGCTGGGGACCCTACAAGGCCATTCACGACTATGACACCGCCGTCGTCTGCCAAGGTAGGAGCCGGGCAGCGGCAGGGGCACGCCGGTGTCGGCACGTCCCTCACCACTGACCCCCGGGCAGGGTTTGCCCGGCTGGTGGACGGTGACAACGGCTGCAGCGGGCGGCTGGAGGTGCGGCGAGGCCGAGCCTGGGTCAGCGTCTGCGAGGACGACGTGGACATCGAGGCCGCCCGGGTGGTCTGCCGCGAGCTGGGCTGCGGCGCGGCGTTGGCCGACCCCGCCGCCGGCCGCTTTCAGGCAGGAACGGGGCCGCTCTGGGAGGGGGGATTCGAGTGCTCCGGCACCGAGCCCCTCCTCTCCGCCTGCGCCCACCGGCCGCCCCGCAGCCAGCGCTGCGCTGGCCACGCTGGCATCATCTGCTCCCGTAAGCGCAGGGGGTGGCGGGGGGCGTCAGGGGGGTCCCCACGCCATCGTCCCCCCCAACACCCTTTCTGCCGCAGCCTACACGGGTTTCCGGCTGGCGAACGACAGCTCGGGCTGTGCCGGGCGGGTGGAGGTGGAGGCGAGGGGGACATGGGGGTCCCTCTGTGCCACCGGCTGGGACCTGCCCGACGCCCACGTCCTCTGCCGCCACCTCGGCTGCGGCCGCGCCGTCACCGTGCTCCCGGGAGGCTCCTTTGGCGAGGGGGACGGGCGGCTGCGGCGGGACGCCTTCCACTGCAGCGGGAACGAGCGGCACCCGGGCGAGTGCCCCACGACGGTGCTGGGGGAGCCCGCCTGCCCCCCCGGCCACGCTGCCGCCGTCAACTGCTCAGGTTTGTATGGCACCCATGGGGAATAGCCATAAGGGGCTTTTGGGACACCCCAAAACTTGGGAGCGGAGGACACGGGGACATTTCAGGGTGAAGGGAGGGCTGAGGTGGAGCCCCGCCGTCCCCTCAGGGACCCTACGGTGCTGGCGCTGTGGCCGCACGGCACCACTGGGGATTTTGCAGGCGTTGCCGAGCCGCTGCGGCTCGTGGAGGGGGAGAGCCGATGCGACGGGCGGCTGGAGGTCATCGCCAACCCCGAGGTCTGGGCCCGCGTGCCCGCGGGGCTGCGGGATGCCCGGGCTGCCAGCGTGGTGTGCCGGCAGCTGGACTGCGGCGTGCCGGAGAAGGTCTACGCCGTGCCGGGCTCCGGCACCGCAGGGCTGCACGGGCTGCGGTGTGGCGGCACCGAGGAGACCTTGGCCCAGTGCAACGTCTCAGAGGTGGCCGTGACGCCAACCAGCACCCCTGAGGAGGTGGCCACCACGCTGACCGGCACCCCTGAGGAGGTGGCCACCATGCTGACCGGCACCCCTGAGGAGGTGGCCACCACGCTGACCGGCACCCCTGAGGAGGTGGCCACCACGCCGACCGGCACCCCTGAGGAGGTGGCCATCATCTGCTCAGGTGAGTGTCCGGGGAAGGGCCGGAGGTGCCAGCACCCTGAGCGGCCGTCCCAGCCCGGTCCCCTCTGTGCCCCGCAGGCAGCCGACGTGTCAGGCTGGCGGGCGGCCCCACGCGCTGCGCCGGGCGAGTGGAGGTCTACGTGGATGGCGCCTGGGGCACCGTCTGCCAGGACACCTGGGACATGCCGGACGCCACCGTCGTCTGCCGCCAGCTGGGCTGCGGAACGGTGTTGGCGGCACCCGGCTCGGCTCGCTTCGGTCCCGGCACAGGGCCGCGGTGGCCGGATGCCGGCGACTGCGTGGGGACCGAGGCGTCTCTCTGGGATTGCCCGGCCGTGGCACGGCGCGGCTGCCAGCGTGGTGGCGGGGCGGGAGCCGTCTGCTCAGGTCAGCGCCCTGCGCCCCCAAATCACCGGACTTGTCCCCCTTGGGGGGGCTTCCGGCCCAGCCGTGCCGTGATGTCCCCCGTGCCCCCTTGCAGAGGGTCTCTCCCTGCGGCTGGTGGGCGGCAGCAACCGGTGCACAGGGCACCTCGAGGTGCTCCACAACGGCACCTGGGGCCGCGTGTGCGCCAAGGGCACCAGCCCTGCCACGGCCTCTGCGGTCTGCCGGCAGCTGGGCTGCGGCATCGCTGGGCAGCTGGCGCCCGCCCCCACCGAGGACGTGTCCCTGGCCTGGCTGGCCTGGGTGGGCTGCGAGGAGGGGGCCCGCTCGCTTTGGCGCTGCCCCTCGGCACCCTGGCGCCTGCAGACCTGCAGCCCCGGCAGCGACACGCACATCGCTTGTGACCAGGACGATGACGACGTCAGCGGGACGCCCACCCCGTCCCCCGCCAGCCGCTGCCCGGAGGGGACCACGTGCACAGGTAGCTCTGCCCGCGCCTGCAGCCCCCCACGCCGGGCTGGCCGGGGTCCCCCCGCCGTCACACGATGTCCTCGCAGGCGTCCCCACCAGCAGCACCGAGTTGGCGGCGGCGTCACGGACCGTGTTGGTGGTCACCATCCTGTGCGTGGTCCTGGGGACGCTGCTGGGACTGGTCCTGGGCGCTGTGGCTGTGCAGGCGTGCCGCGCCCGGGCTCGGCGTCGAGGTGGGTCCCGGTTTGGGGGTCCTGGGGCTGACCCCGCTGCCACCCAGCGAGCCCACGGCCCCGGGCGAGCGCTGCCCATCGTTTCAGGTGCTGGCAGAGCCACAGACGCCGCCGCTGACGCCATCTACGAGGAGCTGGACTACGCCCTGACGCCGGAGTACGAGGAGGTGCCCAGCCGCTCAGGTTGGTCCCTGGTCCCCAAAGAGTGGGGGGCTCTGCCCCACAGCCACACCAAGTCCTGGCGATGTGGCACTGGCTTGTCCCTGTGGCATGGGGGTGTCCCCTGGTGCCATCACGTCGGCTCCAGCCACCCCCAACGCCCCGTCCTTCCCCCGCCAGGATCCCTGTCAGAGGGTTCGGGGACGAAACTGCCGTATTACACCGGGGACAGCGCGGAGGAGAGTGACGCCAAGGCAGCCTCAGGTAGGGGCAGGTACCCCCGGGGAAAGGGCACAGGGCTGGGCGCTGGGGAGCCGAGGGGACACGGTTCCCCCTTGCCCTGGGGACCCCCATTTGGCTGCATCTCTCATTAGCGTGTTGCCAAGCATCACTGTTCCCCGCTAATTAATCCCTGCGGTGGCTCTGGCTGGGAGCCTGCAGCCCCAGTGCCACCAGGGCATTCCTGGTGGCATGGCCGGAGCGGGGTGGGTGGCACAGCCAGACCCCCACCACGGCCTGCGGTTCACCGCCATCAACCCCCCTGCCTGTCCCAGACCCCCCTGCCCTGCCCGAGCACAGCTCGCCGGATGGCTACGACGATGCCGCGGCCATGCCGGAAGAGTCCCCGGCTCCTGACACCGGAGACATCTCCGAGGGGACACCCGCAGGTAAGAGGGGCCGCGGCCGCCCTGTCCCCTGCAAAGCCACCTCCGAGCGGGGGGCTTGGCTGCAGCAGAGGCTGCAGCAGGATCCCAGCCCGGGGCTGGCAGGAGGGACATGAAGCAGCCCCCTCGCAAGGCACCAACCTTCGCTGTCCCCAAAGGTGGGAGCTGCCCCCCACCAAGTCCCCCAGGAGCCACGGGGGACCCCCCGGCACAGCCCCCGGCGAACGCAGACTACGATGACGTTGGCGTCAGCACCCTGGGGACGTCGCTGTGAGGATGCCCGGGCCCTGGGGACACGCGTGCGGGGCGGTGGGGCTCTGTCCCCGAGACGGGGTGGCCCTGGCTACGGAGGAGGTCACCTCTCCCTGCCCGGGACTGCAGCTGGGGTCAGCATCACTGCAGGGTCTGTTTTTTTTTATTCTTTCACTGTGAATTTCTTTTTTTTTTTTTTTTTTTGTATTAAAACCCAAAACTGGCTGGAGGCTCGCTCCGGGGTACGCCAGCCACCCCTCGGGGACACGGGGCGGAGGCCGCACCCCCAGACACGTAGCGGGGACGGGGAAAAGAGCGCAGGGCGATGCCTGGCACTGGCCCCAGGGCCTTTATTTGGCACCGGCAAACACCCCCAGCTGTTCCCACCCGCACACGGGGGGCAACAGGAGAGGGAAAGCCCCGAGCACTGCTGCCCAGACCCCCAGCGGGGCCCTCGCCCCCCGTGCCCCCAACGCGTGGGGCAGGCTCAGACCCAGGGCAGCATCCCCCCCCAGTTTTCGGCAGCGCCGAACGCTGGGCTTAGAAAGGGCTCCGGCTGTTGCGAGCGCCTCTCCCAAAGGAGGGGAGCCCCTTCCTGCCCCCCGCCTGCACCCCGCGGTGGAAGGGCAGCCGCGCCATGGCCCCCGCCGCCTGCGGCGCCGCGTCCTGCTCCAGGAGGTACCCGATCTCCAGCTCCGGCTTCAGCCTCCGCAGGGCGGCCAGCTCCTGCAGCGCTTCCTCCTTCAGCCCGCACGTGCTCAGGCTTCAAACAGAGGAAGAAAAGGAGAAAAGCTGTTAAAAAAAAAAAACCCAAAACCAAACCACCCTCCGCTCCTAGGCGGGGGGATGCTGGTATCCCCCGGCTGCAGCACCGCCGGCGGGACGCAGGCAGCGGGATGCGCCAGGCGCCTTACCCCAGGGCCCGCAGGGAGCAGGCGGGATGCCGGAGCTGCTGGCAGAGCTGCAGGACGCCCTCGGCTCCCAGCTCGTTGTCGCTCAGGTCCAGGCACGCGAGGCGGGGGTTCTCCGCGAGCGCGGCGGCCAGGCCGCGGCAGCAGGCGCCTGTCAGCCGGCAGCACCCCAGCCTGCGGGACCAGGGCAAAGAGGGATGCGGGGTGCCGCCAGCTGGCCGTCGGCCGCTCCGGGTGGGCAAGGGGAACGGCCGGCCTCGCGGCCCCTTACCGCAGCGTCCGCAGCTGGCAGGTGCGGCGCTTGAGTCCCTCGCAGAGCAGCCGGGCGCCGGCGTCACGCAGCCCCTCGCTGAAGGACAAGTCCACCTCCTCCAGGTGTGCGCTGGCGGCCAGCGCGGCGGCCAGGTCCTCGCAGCAGGCGCTGGTGAGGCGGGAGTACCGCAGCCTGCGGGAAAACGCCGGGAAGCCCCTCAGAGCCAGCCCCAGGGCCCCCCGCCGCCGTGATGGCGCCCGCCCCGGTGCCACAGAGGGACGATGCCGTCCCAGGGCGGGGTTTTGGGGTACCGCTCCCCCCATGGGTTTGGCCCGGAGGGGGGATGTCTGGGCCCACTCACCGCAAGACACGCAGGCGGCAGGAGGGCTGCTGCAGCCCCTCGCAGAGCAGGCGCACGCCGCCGTCGCCCAGCGTGCCATCGCCCAGCTCGAGCTGGGCCAGGCTCGGGTGTTGGGCCAGCAGCGCCGCCAGCTCGGCGCAGCAGCTCTCCGACAGCCCGCACCACTGCAGCCTGTGGGGAGAGGCGCAGAGAACGGGCGGGCTCATCACACCTATCACAGCTGCCCCAGCTGCCCCTCCACACCCCCGCCACCCAGCCAATCAGCATGGAGGGACCACACCCACCCACGGTATGGCCAATCAGGATGGAGGGACCACACCCCAACCACCCATTGCAGGGCCAATCAGCATGGAGGGACCACACCCACCCACCACACAGCCAATCAGCATGGAGGGACCACATCCCATTCTCCATATGGCCAATCAGCTTGGAGAAGTTCCACCCACCTGCCCATACCATGGCCAATCAGAATGGAGGGACCACACCCAACCATGGCCAATCAGAATGGAGGGACCACACCCACCACACCCCATAGGGGCCCGGTCCCACCCACAGCCACGTGCTGGTGGTCCCCAGGGCGCAGACCCCCAGCCCCAGCCCCCCGTCCCCGTCCCGGCAGCACTGCCGCGGTTTCGGCTCTGCGCCGGGCGCAGGTCTCTCACCGGAGCGTGCCCAGGCCCGAGTGCCGCAGCGCCTGGCAGAGCGGGTGGATGGGGGCGTGCAGCTCCTGCCGCCGCTCAGCGAGGGGAGCGGGACATCCTCCGGCTCCCGAGGCACCGGAGCTGCAGGGGGAAAGAGCCCCGGGAAGCACGGGCAGCCCTCACGGCACCAGGAACCCCCGGCTTTGATGCCGGCACACAACCCTCTCCCTCCCCACCAGCTGGCGGGAGGTCTCCTCAGGTGGGACCTCGGTGGCTTTGGAGATGCAAAGAATCACGAGCATCGGGTCGCTAGCGCAGCGAGGGGCGGCACGTACCGAGACACCGACGCGGGATCCTCTTGGTGGAAGGAGCATCCCCGGAGGGTGACGCAGCCCAGCCCAGCCCACTGCCTGATGCAGAAGGAAAGAGCCGTTTGGTCGTAGAGGGTCAACTTGGTGTCCTGCAAGTCTACGTCGGTGAAACGGCTCAGTACGCTTTGCGCGAAGCTTGCCTCGTTCATCTCGAACAAAAAGTGGAAGGTGTCCAGCTCCGAAATCTTCAGCGCTTGGTCGGGATGGGAGGTGCCTCTGTGCCTGCCCTGAAGCCACCTCAGCATGTCTTCCCTTGCTCGCGGTGAAATCCTGCACCCGACCGTTTTGTGCATGTACTCTATCCATTTTTGGCTCACCAGACCAAACAGGAACCGTACCGTTAAGTTCAAATCCTTCCTGGACTCGCTATAGCTTTCTAATAACCTATTTACGTCCTTCGCGAGAGCCCCCGGGTCACCGACCATGTCCTCGTCGTCCTCCATAACGTAAAACATCGCTGCAAAAAACTCCTGGAGGTGCAGGTGGGTGAAGCTGTAGACGTTCCCATGGTCTGTGCCTTTCTTTGAGATCTTCTCATTGAGGAAGAGGGGGAGAAGGTCCGGTTGGTCCAAGCCGTGGTCCTTGACTTCCTTCTCAAAGAGGACCTTGTGCTTCCAGATGCCGTCGGCAGCCAAGGAGCAGAGCTTGTGCAGGAACGGCTGGAGGTCCCGCGGGTTGTCCCTGCCTCTGCACTTCATCAACCGGGAGAGGTAAAGCACGCACATCTGCGTGGTGGCTTTAGAGCACTCCACGAGGTTTGTCTTCCTGCAAAGCTCTTGTTTCAGGATGGTGCAGACGGTCCAGCTCATGATGGGGATGGCGCACAAGCTGTAGAGGACCTCGTTGCCCCTGGCAAACCTGAAGGCCACATCGGCTTTACTGTCATTCTCAAAATACCTGTGGAAATACTCCTCCCTCATGGCGGCTGAAAATCCCAGAATTTCCACATAATACTCACCCTCCAGGCACCGCCCCAGGCTTTGAAGAGCCGTGGGCCTGCTGGTGATGAGCAAGGAGGACTCGGGGAGAAGGGTCTTCTTCAACAAGCTCATCAGTGTGGTTTCTAGCGGCTTCACTTCCCTGGGGTCAGAGCTCAGCTCATCTTCGGGCTGAACCAAGGAAAATCCCAGGGCCTCGAAGCCATCAAAAATGAACAGGATCTTCTCCTGGTCATCCAGGATCCTCCCAGTTGGCGTTCGCCTGTGAGGGCAGCACTTGGAAATGAGGTCTGCCACACTCGCTTCCTTGGTAGAGGCCATGTCTTTACAGTCTACGCAGAAGACGTAGTCAAACTGCGTGTAGAAGGTCCCTTCCACCCACTCCACCATCACCTTCCTGACCATCATCGTCTTCCCCATCCCCGGGGCCCCCACTAACACCACGACCCGTGGCGTTTGCCCATCTTCGTCGGGTTTAAACAGCGTCTGCGCGCTGACGGTGACGGTGGCTGGTCCGTTGTCGGCACATCCAGGGCTGGCGCCTGCAGCTTCACGCTCGCTCCGAGGCTTCCTGGCAATGGTCAGGTCGGTGTAGTGGCTCCTGACGGACAGGTTCTCCCCGAGGCAGGAGTTCACTTCTTTGTACCGGAGGAACTCCTGGACCACGTGCTCTCTGTATTTCCGCTTGTACTCTGTGCCGGCGAGAAGCGGAGTCAGTCCCAAGCACAGCCAGGTTCCTGAGGAGCTCCTACCCAGCCCAACCACCCAGACACACCGGTGGGACGCTTGTTTCAACGCTCAGGGCTTTCCTAGCTCTGGCAGAGGCAGGAAGGACATTGTCTGTGAGAATTTAGGCCCTCTAGTCAGTTGGGGTGGGGTCCTTCTCCTCTCCTGGGTCTCCCCCACCATTGTGATCCATCAATCCCTGTTCGAACCACCCTGCATCCCTCATCCACCCTGGGAGCCGATGCCATTGCCGGGCCTCCAGGCTCCCGGGGAAGCCGAAACCCTCTCGTACCAACTTCTGCCTGTCTCCAGGGTCACTCAAGGGGAAAAAGCAACAGAGAAAAGCAAAATGTAAAATTCCCACCTTTCACCTTCTCATCCAGGAGCTCCTCAGCGAGGTCCCTCTTGTTCATCTCTTCGAACAACCCGATGGCCACGTCCATCGCGACGTCTTCGCTGTAGTTCTTGCCCATGCAGCTGGCAAGCGCGCGAGGGCGGGTGGCCTTCTCCAGCGAAGCCTTGGGGATACTCCATCCTCCTTCCACGTGAGCCTCCGATAATTTTGTCTTGAACTCCTGGAAGTCTTTAGGCGTGAGACCCTGCAGCGCTCGGCAGAGGACGGCTATCGCAGGCTCTTCCCCTGCCATCACGGGACGTCACCTGAAAGTGCCACCAGTTAGAAATCACGGGTACGCCATGGCGAGAGGTTTTGGAGCTGGGTACTGAATTTGTCCTGCACACCCCGGTTCCTCCTGCGCTGGAAAGGCTGGGGACAGTCACCCAGTGTGCCAAGGTCACGCAGGATCTGCGCCGGAGGGATGTCCCCCCTGGGATGGGGCACAGGAGAGAGAAAAGCACCCGAAAAAGCATCGTGGGGGCTTCTAACCAGGCTGGCAGCTGCAGCCCCTCGAGGCGGAATCCCCTCCTGGCCCGTTTCCCATCCCGCCCTGCCCTCGCCATCCCTCGGCGCAGCGTGGCCGGCCGTGCCGGGACGCACTCACCGCACCGCCCGGGCGGCGGGATGCCGGGGCGCTGCCTGAAATCCCCGTCCCGCGTGCAGGCAGGATTTCACTTTTCACGGCAGCCCGACATCCGGCACACCCTTCCTCTTTCCCCGCCGTGGGGCGGCTCTGTAAAACCCCCTGGACGGGCAAGGCAAGTTCCGAAGGAATCCCCTGCCCGCAAGGAAGACGCTGTTTTGGGGGAGAAAAGGCAGCTTTAGGAAAGCGCACCGATGCTCGCAGCCGCTCTCCTGCCTCTCCAGCGCTGGCAGCTCTCCCTCCTCCTAACAGGGCGTACGCGCAACCAAAAACACACCGAGCCCCCGAATTTCCAGTCCTTCCGGAGTCACCGTGCTTTGCTCCGGGTCCCCAAGCCTTTTCCTAATCCTGGTAAGAAAAGTCACAGAGCCGCCGCCTCCTCCTCCTCCTCCCTCTTTGGGGTTCCTTATTTCTGCTGCTTCCTCCCCGTTTCCATTCTTCCGTCTCTTCAGGGGACAAGTGCCGTCCCACGGCTCTCCGGGCTGGAATTAGTTTCCTGTAAATTCAGGAAAATGGAGGGAAGCTGCATTTTCCCACAGGATTTACTGCCTGTTGCCACTGGCATGCTGGAGCAAGGGGGCGACCCCCGAGGGGACCCGTCCCAGGCGATGTGAAGGTAAATGGAGATGCTCGGGAAAGCGGGGCAGGACGGAGAAATTAAAAATTGCTGCGGGAAGCGGGGAGTTGGGCTGGGAGCTGCCAGAGGAGGAGGATTACAGGGGCGATACGTCCGAAAGCGAAAGGAAAAGGGAGCGGGGAACAACAGTCGCTGCCCGAACGCAACCGCCATCCCGGGGCACGTGGGACGGTGAGATAAAGCACGGCTGCGGATCGGAGCGTGGCGCCTCCGGAAGCGTCTCCAGGCTTTGGATGGAATGGGAACGGAATGGCTCGGTGCTCAGAGCTTGTGCTATGCCAGCCTTCGTCCCGCCGCGCGCAGGGATCGGCGTAGGAGGATCAGCGTATGAAATGGTGACAACGGGGGTAGTGCATCGGGGGAAAAAAATATGGATCCAGGATATTTCTCCCTGGAAAGCATGACAGGAGATGAAGAAAATGAGATGGTGGGCTTGTTCGCTCACACGATCAGCAAATTTTCTTGCGGGACAGGAACTTGCAGAGAAGTGGCTGGACCCAGCAAGAGACACCGCGTCCCGTAGCGATCCCTTGAGCATGGATGCAAGGAGGAATTTACAGAGTTGGGGGGTTGGGGGGGAATCAAACAAAAAAGGAAAAAAGGTGTTTGAAACAGAGGGAAAACTGAGCCCTGGCTGTACTCGATTGGTTAAACGCTGAAAGAATGGTGTGCTAAATACATATAAGCTATATATTAAAATACTATAAGTGTATTTTTGCTCGGGCTAAAGGCCACTGGAAATGATACGGGGAGGGGAAATATCCCATGGCTGTCAGGTTTGGGGAGGTGTGCGGGAACTTCTGAAGGGTGGAGGCTTGTAGAAATGCTGCTGAGTGCACCCTGCCACACAGTCAATGGCATTTACCTGATTGGAAAATTGTATTTACTACGGTAATTGCAGTATATGGTAGAACTAGAATGCTTATGGGTAAATATTATTATTGCAGAGCTAATTAATTATGTGAACCACGGGTAGAAGTTCACAGCACCATCAATAAACTCGGCGTTGCCGGGCGAGTGCCAGGAGCGCCCAGGGCTGAGCTTGGCCGGAGCCTGGGGGCCGTGGGGTGGGTGAGGGGTCCCAGGTGAGGCTGATTGGGGCCCTGAGGCTACTAATAGCCCCCCGAGGGGCAGGTGGGCTTGTGTTTGCACTGCAGGGGCTTTCTGGTGTGGGGTGCTGAGCCCAGGCAGAGCTTCAGCCACTCCAACTGCCAACCCACCCTGAGACGCGTCCTTCATCCCACCGCCCGGGGAGCGCAGAGGCGAGGGAACCGGCTGCTGCCCAAATGCCAGGGCAAATGGGGTACGTGCACCTTGGTTTGGAGAGGGGAACCCATCCCGGGATGGGGACTGGGAAACTGGGATGCTGGCACATGGGGGTTGTGCGGCCGGGGCTGCTGACTGCCTGCAGCTCGCGTGGGGCTGGCAGGACGGGAAAGAAGACGCTTTGGGGGGACGTGTTTAGGAAACTGCCGTTGCGGGATGCTGGGAAAGGATGGTTCAAGGTCTGCTGGGGAGTTTGGGGAAGGGGAAAAAGCAGGCTCCTCGCTGCCAGCATCTCAGCAGCTGATGGCAAACGGCGCCGCAGCAAGGCTTGCGGAGTCCCTGCTGCAAGGGGACGGGATGCAGAAAAAAAATCCTGAGGCGCAGAATATAAATTCAGGAGGCAGGTGAGTGTGCTGTGCGGGGCTGTTTGCCTCCGCGCGCTGAGGCAGCCTGTGCAAGCGTGAGGAAATCGCAGCCGGAAAGCTCTGGCCTCAGCCCATCCGGGGGCTGGAGCCGGGAATTTCTGCTTGCGGGAGGCTCCCCCCTTCCATGCCAAGGGGAGGCGCGGAGGCTGAGGATATTTCTGCCCGAAGTAGAATGGGCAAAAAGAAATTTTAGGAGTCTGGTGCCCAAGTCCCGCAAGCAGTGGTTCGGGTGTCTCTCCTGCATGAAATTGGGTATTTTCCCAATCTTGCCGAAACCTGGCCCCTCTTATCCACAGGTCGGGCTTGGCTCTTGTGGGCAGTTTGGCAGAGCCCAAGAGGGTCAAGGAAAGAAAATAATGATTTTTCTCTGGAGTTGCTGCCCTGCTGCACCGCGTTTGTTTGCGGCTGAGCTGTCACTTGGCTGTGTTTGATGGGAGGGAGGAAAATACAGTGGTTACAGAGGTGAAGTGAGTTATTCTGCAAATCACTAAGCTGACAAAGTTGGTTTCTCCTGGATTTCTGAGCATGATCTCGTTAGGATGTCTACACTTCCTACAAAATTGCAAGAAGCTGGGCAGTGGGTCCCAAGTAACCATATGGAGGAAGATGGTCAAGCATCACGTGGCCCTCAATTCCTGAGCAAATTGGGCTAAAGGAGCTCTGGGCCATCCCAGGACCTGGCTGCAGTTTGGGGTACGAGCAAGGTTTGACCCTGCGGGGTGTGAATTTGAGACCTGGGCATGGATGGAGGAGGCCAGGCTGCGACAGGGAGGGCTCTTGGCTTTTAACCAAGGCGCCGCGAAGTGCCGGCGTGGCTAAAGAGGCGGCTGCGTGTCCGGCACAGCCTGGCCGGGTGCCTGACGGCGCTCCGCAGCGGGACCCCGGCCGTGTGCCCGGCTCCGAGCCGCCCTTGGGCTGCCTGCCATCCCTCGCGGGGCATTTTGGAAGGGGAGTCGGACCCCGGTCTGCTGGGGCAAGGCAGGGTCTGGGGAGAAGGGAAGTGGAACTGGCACAGAACTTCCCCAAGCGCAGCATTTTGGCTTCCTCCCTGCACCGTGCAGGGCTTCTCCTTGGACTGCGGCTGGGGGACTGGGAAATCTGGTGGGGGGATTTCCTGGTGGGGGGAGCCCCGTGCTCCTTTTTCTCTATGCACAAGCATCTCAATTTATCAGGCTGTCCCCCCC
>WHYT01017491.1:55860-147048 GCA_009806455.1 Tetrax tetrax
CCGAAGGGAAGCTGGCTGAGAAGAGGGTCATTTTCTGTCTCTTGGAAAGCTAGTTTGGTCTTAACTGGCCAGCTGAGACCTACAGAACCCGCTGAAGGGACCTGAAGTTCATTGGAATTCAGGGTACTTTCTTCCTCTGTGACACTGAAAAACCTTTCACGGTGTCGGTGTGAGAGCAACTGACTGAGGAACGTGGGGAGCACTGCGTTGGGTGTTGTGTTCTCAGGGTCAAAGTCATCGTCCCGTAGCTTCATGAAGGAGGGGTCTGGTCTTGAGAGGGACACGCCATCTCCTCTGGCACTGCTGAGTGCTTTCTGCTCTCCCTGTGTCATTTCAAGGGGAATTGAGAGCTGGCTCAGTTGCGTACCTCATCTCCTCCTCTGTCCCCAGCCCATGGGAGTTAAGCCATGCCCAGCTCAAGTGATGTCGAGTTGCAGGATGGTCCTTGCCGTGGTTTGGCTGCTTCAGGCTAAGGGATTTGGGGCTGGAAGAAGCATTGATGCTTGCCTAGTAATAAGGACCCATTTAATTTTTTTTTTTTTTTTTGCAAAAGCCAACACAGGCCATGCTACTTAAGAGAACGGGGCTTTGGTCCTTGGAGCTCTCCTCTTTGCCCCAGAAAGGCCAGCCTTCATGCCTTTTCTCTCCCTGACAGGTGGGAATGACAAAGAAGTGAAGGGGAGACAAAGTATGGGTTCGGGAGGGAGATGTGAGGATATTTAAGGTCTCTTCTGTCACCTCTGGCTCTTTTTGCACAGCATTGCCACAGGTCAGGCATGGTCAGGAGCTGTTTGAGGCTGACGTTTTCAATTGGAGGACACCTGGAGTTTGTGGGTGGACCTCTGGAAGTATAAATTCAGATACAAAACCCCTCTGTGGCTGTTGAGTTCCCTCCTGCTGACTGTCAGTGTGGCAGATGAGGGCTTGCTGGAAACGGTCTGCTTTTCGTGAGGGGGGGAAAAACCCCCTGCACAAGCCCCCTGCTTAGCTCAGGACCTTCTGATGGCGCCGCATTATGATGAAGCTGGCCGTGACTCATCTGCTCCATTTGTTGCTGGATGGTTGTAGCTTTCGTCTGCGCACACAGGAGGCAGATGAACGGATGGATTTGCTAATTTGCCAGGGCGGATGAGGCAGAAAAGGTGCCAAGGAAAGCGGTTCCTCGCATCGGCCCGCTGGCTTTGGCTGGGGCCGGCTCGCTGCACCGCTGGCTCTGACTGCACCAACCTTGAGAGTGGCACAGCCAGAAGCATCCCAGGAGGGATGCGGTGTTTGTGCGCTGCTTCTTGCAGCAGCAGGAATTTGAAGGGCTTTTCTTCTCCTTTTTCTTCTTGGTCACAGCTTTCCTAATCTCTGCTCCCTCTTCCCCGCCTGGGAAAGAGTTAGTTAGCTGCTGGGGAGTGAAAACCTCCCTAAAAAGGCACAGACTGTTAAAGAAGTAGCATGGGGGGGGGGGGAAGGGAGGGAATGGAGCCTGTTTCACAAAACCTTATTCCTTAGTGCTGCTGCCTGTGTGGGAGGCAGAGAGGGAGCTGGAAGGGGGAGGAATGGGCAGACAGGCGGAGACAGCGGCTGAGGAGGAAGAAATAGATGTGAGGAGCTATGAAGAAGAAAGCAAAGGTAGAGAAACAGGCCATCAGAGAAAACCTTTATGCGATGGAATGAGGAAGGCAGCACAGGCGGCCGCGAGCCAGCGCGATGCTACCCCAGCCAGGGGCTCTGCGGCTGTTGGGCGTGCAAAGGGTGGTCGAGCTGGGCTGCAGCGCTGGATGGCATCAGCTCCACCAAGCCAAAGGGTCTGGAGGGGCGCTGGGCGAGTCTGTGCCTGTTTCCAGTGATGGCAAACCACTGGCAGAAAGCCCTTTCACGTGGGCACTTAAGAACCGCTGATACTGATTTCTGGCTTAGGTTGGATTCTCCATCTTTTAAACCTTTTCTAATCTGCGTGAGGGGCTTGGGTTGCTTTTTGTGGAAACTCACTCACAAATCAGTAAATCCTCTAACGCGCCGTTTGTAGCGGTGCAGGGCATGGCTGCGGGACAAGGCTCTGTGGCAGGCTCTGAGCAAGACCAGCCTTCCTGCTTCCAGGAATCTGGAAACCAGATCTGATCAATGGGGGGTGTGAGCAGGAGAGGGCACGGATAAACCGAGGTACGTAGGCTGAGCAAGGTCCCCACTTCCCAGCAGAGACTGATTTTTCCCTCTCTATGATTTAGCCCTACCATCTCTATAGGCTGCACTTGGCTTTCCAAGGGAAAGCAGCCGAAGTTTAACGCTTGGTTCGTACAGTTTAACCGCACAAATACTACGGAGCGAGAGAGCAGCCCAGGTAATTGATATCAAAGCGGCTGAGCAGGTAACTTAATATTTATGACGCGATGACTCTGACTCTCCCTGCTTTAACCTCTAAGCCTGCTTCAGCCTTAGGCTCCACTTATTATTTCGTTGTGTGGTGGTTGTACCAGCTGTAAAATTAGGATAAATTGCTCCCAGAGCAGAGGAGCAGAGACCTGTGAGTGATGGCGCACAGCCTCAGCACGTAGGAATATGGCCCTGGACTTCTACAGAGCAGAGCAGTGTGAATGCTCTTTGGAGGCAACGGGAAGGAAAAGGTGAGGCAGGTGGTACCTACAGAAATATTACAAAATTAGCAAGGAGAGGAAAATATTTTTGCAGTTGACCAGGACCATGTGTTAATCTACCAAGTCCCAGGCTACGGAGAAGGTCTTAAGCCTGGTGAGCATCTGGGACTGTGCTTGTGTGGTACAAGATGCCCAAGTGTGTGATACATCTTCAGTCAAGCATGAGGGGAGAGCAGTGGTGTTTTGGGTTTCCAAAGTGGTTTGATATTTATTCCTTCGAAGGAGTTTGGAGATAGATCCAACTGAAAATCTAAGGAAAAGTAGCAACTGTCCTGCTTAATGCTGGATACGAAACCCTGGGGGCAGGTTATCTGCCTCTCGCTTTTTCAACGGTTTATTTCAAAACTGGCCAGCTCGGATCACCTAATGCCTTTTGGAGACTTCAGGCTCCACCCCACCAAATGCTACCCAGCTGAAATTCATCCTCTAAGGGAGGTGTGTAAGGCAGGTCCGTGAAAGCCTTCTGGAAGTGCCTGTCCCATCTCCGTATTACAGGAAGAGCTCAGGCTACTCTCCTAGGCTAACCGCCAACCTTTCAGACAGCCTTTTCGGTGTACAGCGTCCTGGTAAGATGGTCATCGTGTCTGGTGCAGCCTGTCAGCTATGGACTTCCACAGCTTTGGTGCTGCAGTTCCCTCAGTCAGCTCCAGTTGACTGGCACTGGAGAAGATGGTGGCCATCAAACCATGGCTTACAAGGGAGAGCAGCAGGTAGCCTCTGTCTTGCACCAAGCCGTAAGATGTTGCCCAGCTTTGCTCTAGACCCAAGCGATTATTTCTGTGAGTACGTTTCCTCCAGGCTGGAGATTAAAACACCACATTTGTTAGCAGCACAGACCGCTGCTGCAACCCTGGGACCTTCTTCCTGTCTGTCATTAAAGGAGTGATCTGCACTCTGAGCCGCTTTGGAAGAGACCTCTCTCTGCAGAGGTTTTTGAGGAGCCTCTTTATTTCTAGATCCAGACAGCTAATAAGCTCATATTTCACTTAGCAGGCAGAAAGCTCTCTGCAGGCTCCTGGCAGCGCTGAAGGTCAGCGGGGAGGTAATAAAGCAGGCGACTCAGATCTGACCGCTGCCTCCTGCTTACTCGTTATTTCCCGAGCTCAAAGCTGACGTGGTGCTGCACCGTCGGAGGCCTGATGGCAAGCTGCCCGGCGGCCGTCTCCTCTCCTCCCACCCGCAGCACATCTGACACCCTGCTCCGCTCTGCAGGCAAGCCCAGCTCACCGCTGCAAGGAGGAGACGGGAGGGAGGTCTCTCGGTCACCGTGAGATCCGGCTTTGCAGTAGATCCGTGCCGTTGCACTGGAGCGGAGTCAATGCACTGATTTACACCAGCCCAGGATCTGGTGCTGGCGGTATTTTGCTGTAGCTCCACCAGATATGCTGCCAGCTGTAATCCTTGTAGCCCTGACACCTGTGATAACTGAGGAACTAATTCTGTTTTTTTTTCTGTAGCACCCATCTGGATGGAGAGCATCAGACATTAACTGCTTCCTCAGCTTGGGATAACGCTGCAGAAAGAAGGGTGGAGGGTGAGGTAGAAGCAGGGAGGAGCTCTTGATCTGCTTTCCCAGGGAATAAAATGTTCTCTCCTTACCCAGGGGGGGCTGCAGTGAGCAAATGAAAAGTCAGATTTATTTGGTTGGACGTGAGTGTATCTTGTCACTGACAAATGGTATCGCACACATGGCCAGGAGGGACTTGTCTGGCTCGCACACGGAGCCTAGCTGTGGTGGCTGTAGGTGACAGCCCAGCCTGTCTGATGCCCTTGCAGGTACAGGCACTGTAGTAGATGCTTTGAATACAGCTCACAGTTACTAAAAAAAAACCCAACAGTTTTCCGGTTTTGCCGTCTGTCCTCCCTCATTCCCTCCAGGTGGAATGGCACGGGCGTGCTCTGTCCTCTCGCTCACCTCTCCTCGCTCTGCTTGCTCC
The DNA here is from genome assembly GCA_009806455.1 of Tetrax tetrax. Taxonomy (NCBI): domain Eukaryota; kingdom Metazoa; phylum Chordata; class Aves; order Otidiformes; family Otididae; genus Tetrax; species Tetrax tetrax. Next base: position 60,440 of record WHYT01017491.1, read on the forward strand.
CCCAGGTGCTGTATCATGTCCAGATAGGACACCGCCCGTGTGAGAATCTCCCCAAGACAACCACTCCCAGGATTTGAGCTCGGGTGGCTCCTCAGCTTTCTCCAGCAGCCGGGCAAAGGAGAATTGCCCCACGCGCACCGGCGTCCAGTCGCTGCCCACAGCGCTCGTAGGGATGGATTCCAAAGGCAACGTGCGAAGCGGAAACAAACCCGACGCCAAGGCCCCCGGCTCTGCAAAGCCAGAAAAGCCCAACCCTGGGCCTGCCACCAATGCAGACAAGAAGGAGACCCCCAAAGAGCAGCCCGCTCCGGCCACCACCACCTCTGCCACCAAGAAGGCAGGCGGTGACGCTGCCATCGTGAACAACCACAGCAACCTGAAACCCAGCCCCGCCGCCACGGAGACGCAAGAGGCCACCGGCCAGTCCCCTGACTCTGATCACAAGGGAAATGGCTCCGAGGAGTCGCCAGGCAGCATCTTCGACAACATGAAGCCCTTCCTCATCGTCGGAGGAGTGGCGGCGGCTGCGCTCGCTGTGATTGTGGGAGTGGCGTTCCTAGCCCGGAAAAAATGAAGACCGACACGGGGTGGGGAATGAGAAACCCAACCCAGCTGTACAGCTCCTTTTGAGACAAATGCATGCAGAAAAATTCTATACATATCTATATATAGAGCGAGCTAGATAGGTCAACAAGCACCAACTGCAAATCCAAGAGTCTTGTTCAAGACAACTGTGCCAGTTTGACCCGGTGTGGGTAACTCCATGCACTCGGTGTGTTCTTTCATGTAATATATCTTGGCGTACACCACTGTGTATAGATTACAGCTTCTCCCGATCGGTGTAAACGACGGTGTCCCCTCCCCTCCCCTCCCCTGCTGTCCTCCCTGGGAGACACCCCCCCTCTCCTGCAGTCCCCTGTTTTCAAGTCCAAAGTGTTCTACGTCCCATCCAGCGTCCCCGCTTTGTGTTTTGGTTTCCGTTTGGTTTGTTTTTAAGTTGAGTTGTGGTGAAGAAGACGTAAGGGGAGATGGAGCCTAGCGCCAAGACCCGGTTTGCCTGTTGCTGTGTGCTGGGCTGGTGCTTAGCCAGCACCCGTGGGGCAAACGCAGGCAAAAGGCAGCTCCTTGGCCCAAACAGCCAAGCGTGATCTCTAGTAGGTGTCCTGCGTACCTGCTGCTCGCCGATGTGCTTTTAAAAACCCCACTCACAACAGGCTGGCTGTAGCTGGAGGCCGAGAGCACAGCACGGTAGAGCTGAGTATCCAACTTGGGATGCGACACCAAGTCGTTGCTCTGGCTGAGCTGCCCGCGGAGGAGCGAGCAGAGGGGCCGTGCTGTGACCGACAGCGCAGCTAGCAGCACGCGGAGAGACCTGGTGAAGTCCCGTGCCGACTCTGGGCAGATGGCAGCTGCCACCTGCTTGGATTCTTGTGTGTTGGCAGGTGGCCTTCAGGATCCCATGGCTTGCCAAGGTCATATGGGCAACGTCTGGAGATGAGAGAGACTTTTGTTTTGGATCTAGTATTTCCCAGAGTTAGGCTGGGCTTTGCAGGATGCTGTGGCTTCAGCCCAAGCTCCCTGGAGGTCAGCTGGACTCTTTCTGTTCATTTCTTTGGGCTTTGGGTCAGGCTTTTCACCTGCTTTTTTCTCCCCACTGAAGGCTGTGGTCTCTTGGTACGTGAGAAGGTAGAAAAAGTGGAGGCGTGAGCTGGTCTTAGGGGCAGAGGGGACCTGGGATCCCAGGAGAATAAGACTGACCTTCTTTACACCAGGGAAACCCTGTTGAAGGGTGCTGGAAGTCTTTCCTGTGGGGATTTCTTACCTCCCTCCTACAACAGCAGCAGGGATTTGTGACTCCTCCAAGCTTTGGAAATGGAAACAAATTCCCAGCCTTTGGGAACAGCCTGGTTTCATCAGTAAGAACCTTAGCTCTAAAGCCAGACCCTCTGAAGGGGAAAGGGAAAGCAGGTGATGAGAGAGGGTGGTTAGTGCGTTGGCTGATGCTCTTCCCCTACCACCAAGAAGTGGGCAGATCTCCTTACTCTGAAAGCTTCCATTAGACTGCTCTTCGCTGCTGTGCTACTGCAAAAAAAAAAAAAAAAAAGTGTCTTGCAAAAATACTTAACATTTTGTTTCTAAATTAGGTCAGAGATTAGATAAGGTCAGACTGGGGGTGTCTCTGGAGCTCAGCAGCAGTTGTGGTCAGCGGGCAGGGTTTTGGAGCGATGATTAGCAAGAGGCTGAGACACAGTGGAGCGAGTTCAGTTACAGAGCCTTGCTCACACATCTTTAACGGAGCCTGGACGTGCAAATTCCGGGGGTCAGGGCCAGAGAAAGGTGTGCGTTCCTCAGGCACTGCCTTTGCAGTACCTGCTTCTGGCAAGACTGCTGTTTGGGATGGTGGGTGTGTACAACCTGACCTGGCAATTCTTCTCTAGGCTCACGTCCGGCTTATTTCCCTCCAAATTCAGTCTACTGAATGCACACGGCTTCCCCAAACAAAAGGTCTTTTGACGCAGCCTGGCCATTCCCGCAGTGAGCTCTGTCATCCTCTTTTCCCCAAGGTTCACAAAACACACCCGAAGGCACGCAGCCTCTGGGAGCACCAGGCGCTGTCTTCTGACAAGCGACGGGCTGCAGGCAGCTGGGGTTCTAACGGCGCAGAGACAGGGGTGGGCATGCTGGCTTCACAGCGGTTTTTTGGAAGGGGTGCTACAGCCCCAGGTCAAATCTTTGCGTGTGTTGTGGACATGTCTCCTAGTAGCAGTATGTCACAGCCTGGAGATTTTTTGGGATTTGAAGTGGAAGGATCCATGGCAGTGCGCTTCTATAATGCCACTTTTGTCTAAAGAACTGATTTCCCCTCATCCTATTTTGCAGATCTTCAGAGGTTATTTTTTGGGGGCAGACAGGATGGCAAAAAATGCAAAGGTGTATGAAAGATATTTGGAGAGCAGAGATGCGAGAGAGAATATAGCGGTCCCAGCGTGGCCTCCTTGCAGCGACTGCAGCAGAGCTTGCAGGAGGGCACGGCGCGGCTGCTGCACCCATGCGAAGAGTTCGGGGTGCTGCAGAGCCCCCAGACCCTGGCAGTCTGGGGAGAGATCCCCTGTGTACCAGCTCCTCCTGCTTGCACCCTGAGCCGCACATTCTGGTTCCCCGCAAGGGAAATCGGATTCATGTTTTTCGGAAGGAGGGTGGTGATTTTCAGACAGTGACTTCTGGTTTTAAGTGGGAGGCCTGTCTTCAAGAGATGCTTCTGCCTGTCCTGTCTGTTCCCTCTCTCTAAGCCCTGGCATATGATTTTTAAATTATTATTATTTTTTTAGCAGTGTGACAGTATTAAAGATTTAGCATCTATCTATTCTGTCCTGACCAGAGTAGATAGATACAGGAGGAGGAAAAAGAAACACCTGCTTCATATGAGTCTCCTGTTTTACTTTCTAAAGTGGTTTTATTTCCTTGATCTAACCTTTGGCAACAGAAGAGGGGAAAACCAGTTCTCAGCCAACGTGAGCCTTAACCGCGTCTGTCCGCCCCCGAAGCCCCTGCCCTTCGAGCACTGGGACGCAAAGCTGGTAATTTCATCCAGAAACACAGCACAGAGCTGGCGATGGGACAGCCGCTCGCTGCCTGGGTACGTAACCCCCCGCGAGCCCCCCTGGCAGCGGACGCGGCATGGCCTGCTTTTAAGGGATCTCCCGCTTGCTGGGGTCACTGTCTGCTGTCTGGATTCACTACCTGGAACCCACCTCTCTGGCAGTTCGGGTTGGAAAACACCTCTGTGTGTGTGTGTACGTACCCTACCTGGAAGAATATTCTGTGTATGTACGTATGACTGCAGTTAGGGGCGGGGGAAAGACATCCACCCTTCGTTTGTTCCCCTGCGTTTGCACAAAGTGTCTGTGATGTCTCGTCTGTGCCATCCGCGTTACGCCATGCAGCACCTGAATTCCTTCTCGGTCCCGGTTTCTTCTCAGTGCAACGAATGTATGGCTAGTGAACCGCTGAATGTACGATGTGCCCGTTGTGCTAGAAGCTCAAAATTACTGTTCCCCTCCCTGGATAGTCGTGCGGGCTACTCGCTTTAAAACACGGCACTTGTAGACGATGCCGAGCTCTACGGGACTGTGTTGTAGCGCTTTGCGAAGTGTGGGTCTGGTGTTGACTGGAGTCAGGTAGATCAAGCGTAGATGCCATACGCGCTCCGAAGCACGCAGCTGGGGCGATGCACCTTAGTCTTGACTTGCAAATGACATCCTCTTAGCAAACACCTCCTGTTCTGCCTTAATGTGCCAGGCTGTGCGGTGGTTTCATTCTGAGAAAAAAAAAACAAAAAAACAAAAAAACAAAAAACCACCAAACGTCCAGCAAGAACTAGGCTGAGAAGAGCAAGTTCATCTCTCTCAGAATTGAAGTGAGATTGAAACCAAATTTGTCGAAGCAGAAGGCTTAAATGACTGAACTCGCTGTGCTAAATAAACAGTTGTTTCTTGTACTGAGCACACGCCGTTATTTGCTTGATGTTATTCTTTGTGTGGTGTTTGTGATATGGAGTCTGTTTAGTGATATCTCCGTGGGGAGAATGGACTGCTGCTTAAAACTAATCAGATGCTGTGCTTGGGAATTGAAGAGATCTAGATTGCTAGTTTACTCTTTTGCTAAAGTCTATAAATTATATATTTGAGAAACTGACTTCAGACATTGCAGCTTATCACTGAAACTATAGATTCAGTTACTTCACCTGATCTCAACCTGTTTTTAGGAGCCATAAGCTGTAGTCAAACATAGAGATGTCATTGCGCTCTCTTGGGCAACTTAGCAGAAGGTTTTTGATGCTTCTAGCTTTAGAAAAGATGAAATGGATTACACTTCTGTTTCTTTTTTCTATCCATTTAATACGCGATGGATAAGTCCCATTATTCCCAACAGTTGTGCAGTGGGATGCAAACAAATCTGGGAGCCAAACGATAACGCAGCAGCATTTTCATTGGCTTCACCATGCTCTGATCAAGCCGTTTGAGATCTAATTGGCACCAGGCATATGAATGCAGGTCATTATAAAACATAAAATTGTCTCAATGGCATGTTTTTTAAAACTGAAAAAAAAATTCCTTAGTCCTTCTGCTGGAAAGTCTTTTCTGGTATGAGCTGAGGCAGCTGTGCTCACAACCATCCTCCTACCCACATTAATATTTGTGTATAAACAGCAACAGGGTAACTAAAAAGCCCCTAAAGTGGATGAGAGATGATTTCTGCCTTAAAGATCTCCCTCTCTTTCCTGGAAATGCCACTGGGGTTTAGAAACGGGCATCCTTCCAACTGTTCTTAGAATTGGCTGAAAATAGCAGTCCTGAAGACTTGAGGCAAAAATTATTCTTCAAGAAACAAACCAAAAAAGGAAGGCAATGAAAAAAATGTATTTGAAAGGTGAAATTCTTGGAATTTCAATCAGCTCTACCGAAAGCTTCAAATCAGTGCTTCTGAGAAGGTACAAGAAACAGCAGAGAGAAGTGCAGAGGAAAAAAAAAAGCATGTGACATCATTATCATCACAGGATGCATTAACTTTTATACTCTATCCACTTCTATCTTTTTTTTTTTTTAATTGGACAAGAGCAAAAATGACCAACTGTGATGCCAAGCAAATTAACCTTTGCTATGAAAAGGACTGAAAACCCAACCTACTGCCACTTTGATCCTCTCAGTCTGTGACTCCACGCTAGAGCACGGATGCTGGTTCCCTTCCCGAGCTGTGTAGCATCTTGTCTCCCTTCACCACGGAGCCGGGAGAAATCTCCGAAGCCAGGAAAAGCCGCCTTTTGCAGGGATAGGCATCACACCTTTTCCATAAACTGACTGCAGTTCTGCGTTACAGGCTGGGCACCTCCCTTCACGAAGAGAATTGGCTTTGACCTGGATAATAAAAATTCTGTATCTGAGTTAGTAAATTTCTCAGTGCTGGAGGCTGGCATCCGGATATTTCCCGATACACCGGAGATATTTGGTCCTTTACTCTTTCAGGGAGAAATCTGCTGATGCTGAAGATCTGACCTGGCTGCCTGCACGTTTTAGGTTTTATGAGTGGTGTTTGACTGACAACTGCGCTGCAGAAAGCGATGAAGCCTGCGCAGCGATCTTCTGGGCCAGGGGCTGCGGTGCCACCCCCCAACTTCAGGATTTATGCCCTGCGGGTTATGAAGATGCCAGGAGAAGGCGATCTTGACAGCACCTGCCTAGTGCTGGTGACTAAATATTGCCGCTTTGTTTTCAGCCCACCATCAGTCCCTAAACACTTCTGCAGTGACTGGTTTTGGCCTATCATTTTTTTTTAAAACCTCTCCTATCCTCATTCAATTGAAGATTAGTTCTCTCCTGAATTTTATCTACTTGAAGTAGTACTCAATCATTAATGGGAAGTATTTTTTATTTAAGTGGCGTTAAGGGCAAAGAGCACAAAATAAGGCGTCTTAGCTGTCATGGTGAACGCGTGGCAAAAATTAGAGGATACATAATCTAGGTTCATCAAACAGAAGGCTGATCTTGAACAAGATTATCTTGAATTCAGCAGCCCAGATAATGATGCCAGGTGCTATGGAGGGTACTGCAACGTAACCAAGCCGTTGGCATGGAACATGCCCCGCGTGCCAGTCAGCTGTGCCTGGCTGGGTCTGTTCAGAACCATTTTTCAGTCTTTTATTGCATCTTGCTGTGGTTAGCTCGGATCATGTTACCCTGACTGACTGGCCCTGGGGAGCTGAATCTGTTGAGCAAACAGGTTTTACGGTGACTTTTTCCTCTTGTTCAAATCATCACCCCAGCTCTGTGACCTGCTTTCCTTTTTGATGCCCAAATTCCCAGGCTATCTACTCATGGCAGATCTTCAACTGCTCGACATTACATGGCTCCGTTGGTTTCCAGAGATCTGGTTCATTGCTTGCACTTTACTGCTTCTTTGGCTACTGCGCTGTATTCCCTTTCCTTTCCAGACAACTCTACAGATGTGGTCTCTCTAGAGCTAGGCAGAAACCCTGCCCCAGGGCAGATTTTTGGGTAGCCCCACCTAAAAGATACAGGCAATGTTCAGCCACTGAGCATCTGAGGGGAATGCAGAGCTGGTGTGGCACTGCAGGGAATGTACGGAGTTTTAATGTGCCCTGACGGCTAAGGCTTGTGGGTCTGACACTGCCAGATGCCACAGGAGCTCAGCAGATGAGAAAACCACAGCTGGAAGGTCCCGTTCTTGTCCTTGCTCTTCCACGTCAGTAAGTCACTGCACGGCCAGGAGCTCTGCGCAGGGCTGGAGCCTGCCGGCCCGTCAGGTGTGAGGTATCCTGGCAGCTCAAGGGACGCTGACGCAGCACCAGCACGCTCTGCGCTCCGCTGAAACTGGTGCTGCTTCGGTCCTCCAGCTACTGGGGCACCAAAAACACAGGCGGAGAACAGCGGTTCTCACGAGCTGGCTCTCGGCTGAAGTCCACGACCTGCATTTGATACAGTAAGGCAAGACTGCTGAGCCTTCAAAATTCACATCTCATTCTGCTAACCAGCTGGTACCCAAAGCCTGCGAGTCGTGTGACAGATCACAGCCCTGGATTTCCAAATGCGTGGGTTTGGCTCTACCTCGTGCTATGTTTCTGCTCGCTGCCTTGGACAGTGTGTGCTCCGTTCGGATGCTCTGGCGTGCGGTACTTGAGGACTTGTGCTCTCTGCTCTTTGATGCCATACTCTTCAAACTAAATAGATTTTCTTTTTTTTTTTCTTCTTCCCTGAAGAATAGAAATTGGGTTAAACAGGTTTTGGACCAACGTGTTACTCTTCTTCCTGTTTCTCTCAGTTGCTCCCAGCTTGAAATTCAGCGACAATTCCGTTATTTTTTCATTTCTCATAATGCAAAGCCCCAGTGCAGCATACCAAGAATAAAATAACGGGTTCTTTCGGTCTGTGCATGATGATGCTACAGTACCAGAACTCCCAGCAGGAAGAGAGGAATCTTTAATCATCTTTGCAACAGGAAAGACCTGCATTGTATCCCTGGTTTTGCCACAGCAAGTTTCTGGGGCAATTTGATAAGTACAAGGGTGCCATACAATTTTGTCATGTTAAAAAAAAAAATTAAAAAAAAAAGAGCAAACCCAAACAAACCAACAAGTGAATAATTTGGCTTTACTAGGTTTTGAGCAGCCCTTCTTACGCCTGGTGCCTTTTCCCAGGTCACTGGTGAGGACCGTTTTAATGGAAAGCTTTAAAAGGTGCAATCTCAACTCCCCAGTGAAAACCAACTCTCTTCCCGTGGTAGGTGCAGGCTGTTTACAAACTTGTGCAGAAACTAAAACTGTAGGAAAGGAACTCGAAGGTCAGATTACAGGGGATTTTTTTTTTTTCCCTTTCGGTTTGCTTGGATTCTGTTATTTTTGCAGGGACTGATCCAAAGCTCTCAGAAGTCAGATGGAAAGGTCAGACACCGGTAGCGGGGAGACGCCTGCCGCTACCTCGGGTGGGTTCTGAGTCAGCCCCTGAAGGTGTTTTCCAAACGCCGGTAATCTTCAGAGTTGACACCTTGATTTCTTCCCTGTACAAACAGACCTGCTTGTCACTTCCACGTACGTACCTGTGTTCAACATACAGGTTTCGGGTTTTTTGTTTTTTTTTTTTTTCTTTCAGAAACAATATGCTGCTAGACACATTTCCTGGAGGGAAATGGACACCTACCTACACACAAAGCTATACAGCTAATTTATACCTTGTTGAATTTATAATCTTGTCTATGCTTCTATGGACACTTTGTATGGGCTGCAGCTCAAATCCTAAAATAGTCAAGAATTTTTCCTTTCCCATATAGTATTCTATTTACTTTGACTTAAAAAAAAAATGCGTATAAATGCAATAATGCAGGTAGACTAGAAATACTAGATTGAAAATTAAAGTAGTTTAGCTTGTCCCATTGTGACTGACAGTGTTGTACGACACCCAACGCTGTACCCTAACATTTTCCAGGCTTTCTACGTAGCTGAATCTAGTATTAGCTTCGAAAACCCATTGTACGAGTGGTGGGTGGATGGGTCGGAAACGTGTGCTCTCTACACGCTGTATGTTCCTCACATCAGAAGCTGTATGGCCACTCCATATGCTGTGAAACTGTAAATGATTCCCAATACTCCTGTAACTCCTACCAGGATTGTGAGAAATAAACTATATATAGAGATCTATATACACACACAGAGATATTGTATAATTCCTCCTGTGAGCATCTTTGCGTACGTGGGGGTGTGAGTGAAAATGGCTGTTCTCCCTCGCACTCCTTACTCACGTCCGTGTTTCCTGCAGGCTCAGTCTTTCTTAGGATTAGCGATCCCAGTGAGAACTGCAAGAAAAGGCAGTTTCTGCCCCAAATAAGCTCCAGCCTGCCCAAGGAGAGCAGGCAAAGGAAAATTATTGTTATTCCCACATAGGAACTAAAGTGTAGAACAATTAAATGAATATTGCAGAGCCACAGAGGAAACTTTTCCAATCCCAATGATCCCTGGCTGGTTCCAGGCTTTGCCGCACACTTTATTTCTGTGTAATACTCTGACCTCTCCCCTGCCAAATGAGGGTGTGCTCTGATTTGCTTGGTTTGGTTTTCAAGTTGGCCCGGGAGCGTCTGTCCTCACGAGTAAACCATCCCCGAGCAGCTGGCTGTTCCCCATGGGGGTCCCCGCATCGGCGTGAGCCAGGGATCGCCTCCGACCTGCCGCAGGGGAGGAGGGTTTCGGCAGCACGGGTCGCTGCGAATAGCTGCTCTCACCTTACACCAGCTCCCAACAGGGTCTCTGCAGAAAACTGCAGGCCTTTGGAAATGAACCTCTGAAGCACTGGGAAGACAAATATCATAAATCCCTCGTGATCAGGAAAAAGGGGCAACCTGTAGTTGCAAAAGCCTTAATTATCTGAGATTTTTACTGCAGAAACACATCTGAGCACTCAAGTTTTAGCTTGCTTAGTATTCCTAAGAGCAGGAGAGCAAATAAATTCTTCTTTTCTGAGTCTGAATCCGAGAAGCTGCGCTGGGTGGATGCCTGGCCCTCCCCACTGCCCCCAGTTAGGGTGTGTGAAATAGCCCGTGTGTTGGGCCAGGGAGTATGGACGAGCCGTCTGGGCAGAGATGGCAATCTCCCTGCCCTACCCTGGTCCCAGCCTGGGGAAATGCACCCTCTTCCAGGGAGGACCTGGTTTATCTCCTCTTAGCAGAAGAGGGTGTGCAGCCGTGACTGGGAGGGCAGTAGGGATGGCAGAGCAACTTGGAAGGTTTCCCCGTAACAGGGAATCGGTGGAGGCATCTGCACGAACCGTCCTGCTCATCCTGAGATGAAGCAGTGCTGCTTGCTCGATGTAGAGGAGGGGGAAAGGGCTGGGGAATCTCCCTGTAGTGTCTCCTTCAAAGAAAAAAACGTGTTTCCCTTCTCAGTGCCAAGGAACGCTGCGGCACAGACGCATTGGAGCAGTTGTGGTGCCAGCTGAGACAGCAAAGCCAGCACCAGCTCAGTGCTTCCAAACACTGCTTTGGATACCTTCCACCCATCCTTTATGTCTCTTGTCTACTTCTTTCCCTCCATATATTTGTAAAAATTTAAAAAGTACGAAAGGCAGAGGGTATCTTTACAATTTTCTTCAGCTATGCATTGCTTTTCCCTGCTCCCTTCTACTCTAGCTGACATTCAGCCACCGAAAACGACACGGTGCCAAATCACCGCACTTGAAACAAAAAGGGCAGCGGTTTCGTTTTACCAGATGAGATTTGAAGAGGAAGCACTCACCTGACTTAACATAAGCATAATGTCCAGGCACTATCAAAACCAACAGTCTGCGTGAAGCAGCAAATAATTTATATCGTCCTCGTGACCCTGCCGCAGCGCTAGTTACTACGCACGCTTGCTAATCCCCTAAATTAAGCAGAGAGGGGCTGCAAGCATATCTAGTGCTTGCTGGAAGAGAATTCGGCAGAAGACCGTTTGCAAAACCAAGCTCTGAGCAGTGGAAGACCAAGTATTAAGACACTGCTGTATAATTTAATCTCCCAGCAGCTGGGGCACTCTCACATGCATTTTGTTTCTATGTCTTCGCCTGAAATCATTGTCAAGTCCTCTAATGCTTTGTATTTTGGGCAGTCTAGGGAGGATGGGAAGAGCTGATGGGGCACGGTTTGAGACAGCAGTTTGCTTTCTGCTCTTGGATTTTAGGAAAAAGCACTGGATTCACAAGCAGGGAATAAAGAACATTAATGCAATGCTCCGTGCCACAAAAAACTTAGGCTGCTGGGGCGGCACCAAGTCCCCTGCACAGTAGCTGCAATTAATAGTGAAAGATACGCTTTGGTTTTGTTTGTTTGTTTGTTTGTTTTTTAAATCATTTTCTGGTAGCTAAGCTGGAGCAAAGCGAGAAGAACCGGCACGTATCTCTGCGGTTAACCAGCCTATGGTTTCAGAACACGCTTTTGGAGAGAAAAGGAGACTGACGGGCAGATGATTGAAGAAACAGTCAAGCAGACAGCTCGACGGCATAAGCTACATTTCCTTTAGGAAACCAGGCTAGAAATTAGGTCCTTTCAAATAAATAAACAAAAATAACAGCAGAATTGTACTGTCTTCATTTTATATCTACCATTTTATAATGGCATTGTCTCTTTGTAACATGCTAGCAACAATCAAGAGATAAATTACTAAATTAACACAGAGATGCAATCTTTGAAATTAACACAGAGATGAAAAATGCATTTACAAAAATAACTTTTTCTCTGGTGAGCCACAGAGCCAAAAGCAATGACACCTGCCATAAGTGAACAATTTTCTTGAAGAATAATGACTCATTAAAGATTAAGAGTGTACACAAATACGGCAGTCTGGACCAGCTCTGAGGGATGGGAAGGACAGTTTGGATGACTTTATTTAGTTTGCAATTCTGATGCTCATTCCAGTGGCTCCAGGAAATCACCCAGTTCTTCATTCATGTGTTTTACTTGTCATTTTTTTTTCCCAGTAAACCACTCTGACAGATCTGTGTGCATCTCTTACCATCCCATGTAACATAATTAGCCGTGGCTTCTTCAGGGATGCAAAAGAGCAGAACGTACGTCTGCCTCTCTGCAACGTCCCTGAGGTGATTAATCCTGAGGGCGAGAGATATCAAGAGCAAAACCCAAGAGATAACTTAAAATAACTTAAAGAGAGCCTAATCCGGCAACTTAGAAGACAGCTTGGGCTTATCAAAGTTTTGTTCCTCCTTATCTCGTGTCAGAAGCACATCCCTAGCACGATAAACCATGATCTGTGGTGGCTTGGGTTTCGTGGGAAGGCTTCTGGTGTTCGGTGGGCTGAGGAGGGACTCTGTGGAGTCTTGCTCTGCTGGAGCAAGGAGGTTTGAAACCCAGCACTGCGGCTGGATGCGGCCTCACAGCTGGGCATTGAAAATTGACCGACATTTTGACATTAACACCCGCTTTTTTCATTTTCCATCCACAACATGGTGTCACTGATGTCCCTTTCTCTGAGGTGGGGCGGTCCCTAGAATAAGGCTTCAGTCCTACTGGGTATCAGTATCAATTTGATGAGGAAAAAGAATATAAAATGTTAAAAAAAAAATCAAAACTCGATATAAAACTTGATGAGGAAAGCAGCCCCACTGCCAGCGCAGAGCTAGAGAGAGCTGCTAATCACCCCGCCGCGCCGACCGGGAAGGAGAAACGAAGCACGGCGGCCGCTGCAGGGTGGCAGGGGGGAGGCAGGCGGGCCGTGCCCCCAGCTGATCCCCATCCTCCGCCATGGTGAGGGGTTAAAAGGCACCGCGGGCCCCCTACGCCTTTCATGGCCGCCGCCTCCCGCCGCTTCCCGCCTCTTCCCGCCTCTTCCCGCCGCGCTTCGCCTAACGGCCGGCGCGCGCAGCCCGCGCTCTCCCCTCGGCGCCGCACTGCGCATGCGCGGCCCCATGAGGAGACGCCCGCCGCCGCCCGCCCCCCGGGCCGCCATGTCGGACCGGCTGGGCAAGCCCTCCTGCCTCATCGTCGCCAGCGCCGCCGCCGCGGGTGAGACGCCCTGCGGTGGGGGGAAAACAGAAAAAAAAAAAAAACCCTCCTAATCCCGCCGGGCCCCGCTCCTCCCTTCGGCCCGGCCGTGCGGTCTCCGTGCACCTGTGCTGTGCGCAGATGTGCTCGCTCTGCCGGCGCTCAGCTGCGGCGCACGCGTGGCCGCCTGTCCCCCTGCGCACAGCTGCGCTGCCGAGGGGCGGCTGGCCCTGCTCTCGGTGCGTGCCGGAGCGCGCATGCAGCCGAGCTGGCATCGGTGCCTGGGGGAGGCCAGATAACCTTCGTTTCTGCCCTCCCTGTAACCCCCCCCAGCCTGCACGAACACCACCATCACGTATTTCTCAATACATAGCTCGCCTGCAGTGAAGGCTGTGCTTTCCTTGCAGCTTAAAATCATCCTCTCAAATTATTTAGAGCTTTTAAGATGGGCAAAAAACCCCCAAGCTTATGTCCTTTGCTAGATAAAATGTACTGGTGTGTCTGGGGTTAAAATAAGCTCTGGTTTCCTGAAGTTGTTGGGCTCTGTTTTTCAGGTGTGTCGGCCCAGTCCTTCCTTCATTGCTTTACACTGACTAGCTCTGCTTTTAATCTGCAAGTTGCCACTCCTGGGGTAAGTAAAAATGGGCAGTTACTGTGATTTCAGTCTGAAACCAATTGATATGTCAACTGATAAGAGAGAATTATAGTAGAGACTTTTTTTTTTGAGAGGTATTTTATTTGCTCTACAGATTATGGGACTTACAAAAAAATTATTCGGTTTTCTTAATATTGAAGTGAGTGCATGCTTCTGTAGTATGGTTCTGAGCTTCTGTGTAGTATCTGTTACCCACAAAGAGTGGAGGGAGAACAATTAAAAGAACTACTTCAGTGGGAAAAATGAAAAACTTCAGGTTTTTGGGAGCTGAAGTCTCTCAAAATGCCACATAATTGTCCTTCAGTAAACGTGGATGTCTGTGCTGTGATCCTAACCACAGTCCTTGAACCACGTTTTCCCTAGGGGAAGTCGATTGATTTTGTGGATGTGAACGAGAGCAACATGCGCTGGATACAGGACTTCCGTATGAAATCGTATGCAAACCCTGCCAAGTTGGAGTCGATTGATGGTAAGGGCTTTGCTGCTGGCCAGATGATGGTCATCTCATTCTCAGGGAAACAGATGCTTCTTTCTTAGTGTTAGGCCTTTAGGGAAGGACAACACAGAAGAGGCGTAAAACTTGTTTTTTTGTTTTGTTTTTTTTTTAAGAGGAAGCCATAGCAACTACAGTTTCTATTTTTTTTTTTATTTAAGAGGGAGTCCTGGCAACTACAGTTGTTACTTGCTTACTTATCTTGGACTGGTAATTGCTGTGTCTGTGTAAATACACTATGTATTGTTGTTGTTTTTAAAAAAAATAAATATTTTGCTCAAGTAGAAGCTAGCAGACATAGTGGTTTTAAGCTTTGCCTGTATAAGAATGTCACATCAAAAATATATGTTTTTTGTCCTAAAAGAACCTTTTTATCTATTCTATATAGATCTGTTAGTTTCTTTATTTTATTCAGTTTATACAGTTTTTGACTGACTTACATGGTATTGTTTTAATTTTGTCAAAGCTGAAATGGGTTTGTGATCGGGCTTTTTTGTATGGTACTTATTTCGAATGAGTTTCTCCTTTCCTTGTTACCAGGCGCTAGATACCATGCGTTGCTGATACCAAACTGCCCTGGGGCTATGACTGACCTTGCGAACAGTGGGTACCTGGCTAAGATACTGCAGCATTTCAGCACTGAGAACAGTAGGTGAACTTCCTTAGATATTTTTAAAAATAAAATAGAGTTACTGTACTGCAAGACTGTTACCTGCCAGTGACTGAAAAATGTAGTTGGAGAGCATTCAGAAGTGGAAAGAGCTGCTTTAGAGAAATGTATCTTCTTTTAAAAAGTATCCTCTTCGTGTATATTAAAAAAAATCAGTAGCTTTTCAATGCTGGTGTCAGAAGAGGATTCTCTGCCTTGCAGCGGTACAGAAACACGCTCTCCAAGTCAGTGGGCTTCAGGGTTCAGAGCCGAAGGCGGAGTGTGCCAGGATCATCGCTAAGGCTGTAGTTAATCAAGACTCATGTATGCTTCTCATTTACCATTTGAGTATGTGTTTTTCTCTTTGGTGCTGTCTCTGGACTTGCAGTTAACAGCTACAACTCTTGCAAGACTGGGACAATTCTTCCTGTAGTGTGCAGGAAAAACCTTACAGCCTCAGAGAGTGTAAACAGTGCGGTGTAACTTCATTGCAGGAAGGCAACATACTGTAACATGGAGAATCTTATGAACACTAATCTGTGTTTTGGCTGTTTGAAGATGCTGACAGCTGCTCAAAGATGCTTTGATTTTTCTCTAGAACCTATCTGTGCGGTTGGACACGGAGTTGCAGCCTTGTGCTGTGCCACCAATGAGGATAAATCCTGGGTGTTTCAGGAATACAGCCTGACAGGGGTAGGTTGAGCTTTCGCCTGACTCTTGCTGTTTGGGGGCTTTTTTTTTTGCTCTGCAAAGGGAGCCCAACACTGAATGCACAAGGGGGCTATCTCACTTCAGCAGTCACGTGGAGAATGTTTTCCGTCTGACTGTTCAGTAAACTTCAAGCTGAATCAATAAAATGCTGAAAGTGAGTGCTGCAGCTCTTTAAAGTTGATAACTGAAGGCTTTTAAGAATTAGTTTTTTTTGTTTTGTGAATGCTGGAGGTAAGTTGTATTTCTCAAGATGCTCTTTGATTTTAAAAGGTGGAGGAAGTCTGAGGAAAAAGGAAAAATTACAGACTGGCTTGTAATTCAAAGAGTGGGCAGATGCTGTCGGTGTTTTATTTAACGTATAGTCATCTTGACCTCACAGACCACTTACATGGCAGTTGTACCTGTGCAGCAAGATGATGCAAACTCTGTAGTACAACTTCTAGAGTTGGAAATTTACATGCAAAGTTAGGGACCTAAATTCATGGGACTCACAAAAACTACCAGTGTCCTGATGTGCTTGTATTTGTTGTTACAATCCATGATAAAATATTTTAAATAAGACAGGATGTTGCATAGCTGTAGTTGCTATGGAAACTGTAAAATTAAAGTTCCTCCTGTGCATGTAAAACTGAACTAAGTGCTCTTAATCTTTCTCTCTTCACTTAAACTGTTTCCCGTAGTCATTCCAAAGTGGAATACCTTTATTTGGACTCTGCAAGCAGCATAGGATTTGTGTCCAAATGCTTGTGTCCAGTAGCCAAACAGCTCTGAGCTTTCATGAAGTTAATTGCCTACGTGCTGTTCTGTGTCCAGCTGATGTGCACAAATTGCTTGGTGTCATTCTTTTTGTCCCACTTAAGATTGCTCCCTACAGAAACCCCATAGAAGCTGCTTGTGGTAACTTGGTTTTATGCTTAATTTCTGTTTCATTTGTTGTCTATAGCTGGGAGAATTGTAAGGGGAACAGAAAAATAAATTGCAGAGGAAGTATGTGTTGGTTTTGCTTGGCTTTTTTTTGTAAAAAGCAAGGCAGACTTACTTCCTTTTCATCTTTTTCAGCCCTCTGTGTATGAACTAGTAAGGCAGCCTAACTTTGCCAGTTTGTCCATTATTGTGGAAGACTTCGTGAAAGATTCTGGAGCTACGTTTAGTGGTACGTCACTGTCTTGTTGTCCTGGACTTTATGTATCATGATTCTGTTTTGGAACTGAATGTTTGTGTGCCAATCTTAGAAGAACGGGACTCTAACAGGATATCTAATCTTGCATTCCCATTTTGTGGAGATAAAAAAATACCCGAGTGGATTAGAAATGATGAGTGTTTTAAGAATAAATATCACAAAATGCAGCGTGTGGAGAAGCAGTGGTGGAGTACAGCACACTCATCTCTGTGGTTGTCCACACATATTCTTTTACCCTCTCGTAAACATGAGGTCGCTCGTCCTGCTGTGAAGGATGAACGCGTGCTGTGAGGTAGGGTATGTGCGGAGCTGCCATCCACCTGCAGATGCGCAGCCCGTACCCGCAGGGGAACGTCTGTGGGCAGCTTCCCTGCAGCGTGGCAGGGAGCGTGTGCTCTGCCAGGAGAGGTTAACTTCTGGATTTTGGGGTTGTCTTTTAAAGCAAATGGTTCATTATCTAAAGCTGGAGGCACCATACTGAATGTTTTTGGTTGCTCTGATTAGTTGTCATTCACCGTCAAGTATTTAACTCATTGCTAGATCAAGCTTTGTGGTATTTTCTTGGTTTGTTACTAATAATTTTGTTAATTATTATTAGTCAAAATGTAGAAATTTGGCTTCTAACTGCAAAATCTAAAATTCTGTCCTGTGAGAAACTAAATATTCAAGCACAAAAATGTCACTTTTCCTAGATTATTTCTGGGTGTGCAGGGAAAAAGTGTCATTTTTCCTTTACATGCTGCTTGCTTGCAGTACTGAAGAGCTACAGAGAATTAAATAATAAGCTATAAATGGCTCTCTTCAGTTGCAGCTGTCATTCAGTGTGCTATTTTGTTAGGTAATTTTCTAGAATCTGTACTTAAAGAGAACAGTGAGATGGCTCTGGTATTTAAGTCCTCCTTTATTTAACAGAATAGTGCCACCCGTTGAACAGGGACAATTTGAAGTGGCTAGATTAGAGATTACACGCGCGGCACGGATAGGAAAACAGAACTGGGCTCCTAGTGCCACGCATCTGTTTTTCCACTAAGAAGAAATGCCGCTGTCTTATCAAATGGCTGCATATTCTTTGCTTAATCCTCTTCCATCTGAGCTGCTGTCAGCCTGTTTCAATAGCATCTTTCAAATGAGCTGCTGCCGCCACCTTCTGCATAAAGGGTTCAGTGCTGGCAGTTAAAAGCTGGTGTCTGTGGTACCTGTTGTGTCACGTAGGCTTGGTGGCGGTGGTACTGTCACATTGAGCAGGAAGAAAAGCGTGTGGGGTTTGAAGGCACCTAACCTGTACTCAGTCAGTGGCAGGGAAAAGGAGAAGATAACAGGAATTGTTAATTACTGACAAAATAGTGGTTCTATCTGGGGTGAAGTGACTTAAAAATACTGGTTGGAGTACTGAACAGTTGCAGGCAGATATTAACACACCAGGCTGTTAGAACTGGTCAGAAAATAAGTATTTTCCTGCAGACTCTGTGTCATGGTGACTACAACTTTGATATCTTACATAAAAATTGTTCACGTTGTATTGCAAGGTAATGACAGCTGTAAAAGGGGTGCTTTGAGGTTTTTATTATGAAAATGTCTTGATATATGTGCTTTACCTCTCTGGTGTTAATTGAATCAAGGGACCCTGCTGTCCTTTCGGAGAAGGACTTCCTAGTGCAATTGTTTGAGGACTGGGGGCTCCAGCTTGTCCCTGGCTGGGGGAGTTATTGATCAGCATGTCAGTCACCCAGCAAGCGTAGCTGGTTACAATAGTTATCTTCTGGGTTAGCTCTGCCAGAGTTGTGATACCGACACTGAAGTAGTGTCTGCTGATCCAGTGCGTATTGCTTTTCCTCCTGTGTTCAGCCAGCAGTCCGGATGCTGTACACGTCGTGCTGGACAGGCACCTGGTGACAGGACAGAATGAGAATTCCACCGTTCCTGCAGTACAGAATCTTCTTATTCTTTGCAATGTCAGGTGAGGCAATGTGGGAGGTAAGAACTAGAACAGACAGTGGTGAGTGTCTCTTAGTTCCAGGAATATTGTCCCCAAAATTTTTTTTTTTTTTTTTTTTTTTTTTTTTTTTTTTTTTTTGCCTAGGTTAACTGCTGAAGTGTGTGTTGTCTTTGTTTGATCTAGCTATTCAGTCGGTTATGTCTTTTGGTAAAAAGCATCTGTGATTACTAAAGGATATGGTAAAAAGGGTTGGGAAATGCTTAGCTGTCCATCAGGACTGGTAAGGTAAAATGCAGAATAGGCTTCACTCAGCATTTCTGTTGAGAAACATCTCTTGTCTGTCATTCTTCGTGCTTTGGCAAGCTAGCATTTAGTCAGCTGTGTTTTAGGATTAATGGATTAATGGATTTAATTTCTTTGGTAGTGGCCTGACCGTTCGACCATCTTTCATCTTGTCAGATAGAAGAACACATGTAAATAACTACAAAAATCTTTTTTTTTGTTCAGGTAAATGTGTGTTAGAAGCTGTTTCCTGGCTGTGGACTAACAGGTCGTGTCATGTTTGGATGTGTTTCATTCGGCAGGAAATGAAGGAGCAGGTCTCTTTGCAAATAGGATGGATGAAGCGCCAGCAGGCTAAGGATTTTCTTGGCTGTTAACTGGACAAAACATCCCTCTGAATTTCTGTCCTGGACTGTGAAGTGGCAATGTCAGGTTTTGCATGTATAGAGTGGATGAAGGTTGTGGATAAGAAAACTTTGAAATACATTACACTTGAGAAGCAATTGTGAAACCACCATGTATTTTTGTTGCTACATTTTTTTCATTGCTGCTCTCTAGACTGTTAATTTACAGATGTGGGAACTGTCTTGTTTAAAAAAAAATAAGTTGTTGCTGTGAATACAAATTGCTGAAGCAGAAGACCCTGCTCTAGGCTGACATTCTCCTGATTGTTGGTAACTTTGCCCCAAAGAGGACTTGGAACTCTGAACCATCTGGTGTTTGTGTTCCAGATATCAAAATCTGCACCTACAGCTTCACTGAAGTGCGACTTCGATGTGTTTTCACCTTTCTTTTGGTAGTTCACAAATTTAACTGTCTGAACTGTGAATGCGTCTGGGACACTTGGATATCCCTGGAATAGGATGGAAAATGCTTAACTAAATTCTAAATAAAGCAGAACCAGTTGTTTGAAGGCAGCTCACTGTGGTGAAACTGTTGGCATAATATGCCCTTATTTCCTTTCTTGCCTGTTCACATTATTGGACTTCTGTTCAAAAAGTTTGCTCAGCTCTTTTGAAATGGTCTTCTAACTGGTTGTCTGTTCTCCTTTGTGGTGCTCATGTTATGATTTTTGTTCTCTTAGAAATGCTTGAAATGTTTCTCTCTGGCAAGTACGTTGTAGTTGTCTCTTGCTGGAATTTTGTGGACAAAGGAAGAAAAAAAATGTAGGCAGCTCGTGTGAATCACATCTTCTGAGGAACCAGCTGTAAGATGAAATCTGGCCTTCCCTTCCCTTTTGAGCAGCTGATGTGGCTTGAAGTTGAAAGTGGAAAGGAATAATTAGACTGAGAATATTTCTTGCTGTTGCAGGCTCAACTGTACTAAATCTGTGGGAAAGCAGACTGATTAATATTTTTCCTTCATTGTTGGAACTGAGGGCTACGTTTCCTCAGTGCTCTGAGGGAAAGGACCCTTGCAGTTGCTTTTTTGTTAACAGGATAGTATGATATATTGGTTATAACCAGTCATCAAACAGGATAATTTTAAGCCTTTGCTGTAGAAATTCATTTTTTTTAGTTCTATCTCAATAACTCAGTGTGGTTTCAAAAGATAATCTGTTGTGGGATTTGGGTCTTCTACTGTTATGTTCTGGAGCCCAGCTTAGAGATTTTTGCCTTAGAAATTAAAATTAGAATTTGAAATGAAAATTGGGCTTTGATAGCTTAAATCCTCATTCCTGACAAGTCATCTTAGGGCTTTGACCTCTGACACCCTTGGGGCATTCTTTCCATCTGAATTTCTGGCAGGCTGTCTGCTGTAATGATGTGGAAACTTCTTGCGTTTGTACTGCAATAGTATTTGGAATTGGGACCATTTTATGTTGGACACTGCCATGGAAAGCAGAGTGTGCCGCTCCGTGCCCGCAGCTTTCTGATGCAGTTGCGGAGAAGGATGCTGGCTGCGTGGATGTGGCCTAACTTCTAGCAACAAAGCAAAATGACTTGGGTAAAACAACCCTCTCGTGTGGATGGTGGGCTGGCATTCTGTCATCTTTAGGAAAAACAGGGCAGCTCTTGCCATACTCACTTAGCACGCGTTCTGTAGCGTGGTGGCTTTCCCCTCTACCTGGCCTGAGCGTAGCAATCCGCACGCTGCGGGGAGGATGAGCTTTTGGCGGCGCTTGCAAATACGTGGTGTCTCACTGGCTTTGTGATCAGTTGTTCATAGAGGATTCTGGCATCGAAACCACGTGATGGGGCCCTTTGTCCCAAAGCCAGAAACTGCTTCTGAAACTAGTTGAAAGCTTCACATTCTGGAGATTTTTCAACCCACACAATTCCTGACTGTTGTGCTCTGGACCGCTTGGTGCTTTGGTCCTAGGGATGTTATCAACCAGGTTTATTTCCTTAGAAATCTAATCTGTTCCTGGTAACATCCAGCTGCTGGATTTTATTTTTTATTTAGAGGACCACACACAAACGAGGAGTGTTACACCTTGTCTGTGCTTAACTCTGTGGCCTTAGCCTGGGCTCTGCTGCTTAGACTACAGACACTGGAGGAAGCGCACTGCAGAAGTTTGTCCTGTGAGGAAGGGAGCTGATGGCAGCCCTCTGGGCTGGTTCTTCTGGTGTGGGGCTGGGCAAGCACAGGTGGAGCCCATCGCGTGGGGAGGGCCTGGTCGTTGGGCTCAGGTGTAGAGCTGGTGGTAGAGGGAGACTTTCTGCCCCGAGGGGCTGGAAAGGTTTAGGCTTTGTGGCTGAGAAGTATTACTGGCTCTGGGTGCCTTTAATAAAGTGCAAAGGCATTTTTACATCAAATTGTGAAGTGCAGGTATTGGTTCTTTGGAATTTACACACAAAAGTTGTATTTGCTCCTACTTGCTCAGTCTTAGCTTGTTGTGGCTGTGATAGCTAAAAACCATTCTGGGAGACAACAGGCTCCTGCTCCAAATTTCTTAATCTGAAGAGGTATGGAGATCTGGGAAGCCACTAGAAGGAGTTTGTAAGCTGGGCTCAGACAGGATCCTGGGAGGGATTTCTTCATCTGAAGAGAGATGAAGTTGGGGAAGAGTTACTGGGTACAGCTGCTCTGTGTGACTGGATAAACAGGCGTGTAGGCTGAAGGTTTAGGTGGTTGATGGGTTTTTGCTCCATTTCAGAATGAATGTGTACTCTGGCTTAGCCACGTACATCAGTCACCTCAAGACACCTGCCCTGTGCTGAAGAGAAACTCCCAGTGCCAAAGTGGGAAGCTGCAGCTGCTGCCAGAGCAGGTAAGGGATCCTACGACAGTGAAAAGCCTTAAACAGAACTTGTTCATCTGCTCCCTCAGCAATTCAGGGGACCGTGTGTCTGTAGGTAATGGAGTAAAGTTTTGACTGTTACTGAGTACCTCTTCCTGCCTCCTCTTCCCCTTTCACTTCAGTATTTTATTGTCCCTGAGCAATTTTTGGAATGCTTCAGAGTTATGTTTGAACCTCATGGTGTTACTGCCCCTGGCCAGCTGTGTCCCAGCTATGACGTGACAGATCCTGTGGCTCTGCTGGTGCTGTGAGGCTGCAGGGCACTGCCTCATCCAGCAGGAAGAAGGGGTACTTCTTGCAGAGGCTCAAAGCCTCTGACCACCCAGCTTCCCAGCAACAAGCCTACAAATTCTGTGTGCCTGAATTCCCACCCTGCCATGGCACAAGGCTGGTTGCTCACAGAGGTGTGTGTGTATTTTAAGGCTGACAGGGGGGTATTTTTAGGAAAAAAAAAAAAAAGTTGATTTCTTTCTGACTGAGAAAGCTCCAGAACAAAGAGGCTTTGGGGAAATGTGAAAGGGCAGCAATTTTTCAGGCAGACCTTACCTAGAAAAGACCAGTCCAGCAAGCAGCAGCTAAAGCCTAGGACAGATGCAGGGAAGTGAGTGTACATCAGATGCAGATGCACAGCTGAGCTGATCCAAAAAACGCATGTAGCTCTCCATGTTCTGCAGAAAAAATGTGTTAGTGCCCCAGAACTATCTCACAGCCCTGCATTGGCATTTTTTTAATGCCAAATAGGTACGAATCTCAGGAGAATGAGATGAGATTCCTTGGCTAAAGGAACCTACAAAAAGATTCCTGTTGACACCAGTGGGCTGGAGAATGTAAAGTTCAGATAGTGGGTCCTTGTGTTGAGAATGAAGCTGGTCTGAGGACTGACCAGCTGGGGTCAGGGCTAACTCAAGTAGCTCGGCTTCATGCCGTTCTCTGCAGTATAATCGTGCCTGAACCCTCCACCTGGAACAATGCAGTCATTGCCTAAAATACCTCCTAATCCCTTTGCTGAGAAGTCAGGTGTTAGGACATGCTTGCCTGGGTGTAAGACAAGCTGTGGCAGGCTGAGAATCATCCAGCTATCTAGGTGGGGCTATAGCCTGTTGAGAGGGTTATCACCTGCCGGTGAATGTAAGGAATAAAGATCTGTTTTTCAGGGAGACCAGCAACAACCGCACAGGCCTCTCTACAGCAGTTTTGTATTTGCCACTTCTACAGCCCCAGGTCTTCAAAATATGGGAAATAGCTCTCAATCACTGGCGTTGTCTTTAATGTTCACAGTTTGCTAGATCAGGAGGCTTGCTGCTGTGGGCACGGCTCAGTTCTGATTATAGTAATAGTTTTAGAAAACATGTTGACGTGCCTGCTCATGAGCTGCGTTACCTTTCAGAAGCCATCCCTGGTTGCTCTGGCTTGCAGTGCATCTCACTGGTCTGTGCAGCTTTAGTAAAGCTGTGCCAGGAAGTGCAATTCTGGACTGGCTGAAAGCCTCATTCTCTGGCCTGAGGAAGTCATGACTCCGTACTTTTGCAGCTGTTAACAGCTGGACCCAAACTTGCCCGTTTTGGAAATTGTGGTCTGCTAAGAAGCTAGACCTCTCCTCATCTTATATTCTGGAGGAGAAGACATGTTGAGAAAGGTAGAGCCAAAGCAGACAGCCTACAGACTTGTACTCCGCATCTCTGTGTACCTGAAGTTGTTCCTTTTCAGCAGATGCAGCTGCTCCGTTACAGTTTGTAATGCCTGTAGCGATCTCGGTCACGGTCCTGGCACTCTGCCTTTGGTGGTAGGTCAGATGGCTGCGCGGTGCAGCGTAGGGAGGTGGGGGCAGGGTAAAGCTTTTAATGCTAGCTTGACCTTTGAAAGGAAAGGAAAAAGGTCACCTCTCTCTGGACAGCTTGCTTTCTACCCTGGCTTGCTTCTCACAGTTTTCCTACGGCTGTAGAGCAGAGGGGTCCGGATCAGTCCCCTGAGGTGGCTTCATCTCTCTCTGGCACTGAGAGAGTGGGGCAGGCCCAGGGCAAGGCTGGGAGGGCAGCACCACACAGACACATCCGATACAGGTCTGTTATCGGACAGGCGCCTGGTTTGTGAGCGCACAGCCGGCTGTCGCTGCGGTGAAACAGTCCCCAGGTTGTTATGGCGATGTCCTGGCACTAGTGCTGCTGTGTCACACTGAGCAATTGTTCCCTTGGCTTGTTTTTCTTGTATTACTCAAGCTGGATAGAGCAGTATGTTTAAGTATTTTAGCCTCAGTGCTGCCTTTTTAAGTTCAGGCAGCTATATCAGGAAACAGTTAATTGTGTCTGCATATAAACAGGAACCTCTTGTCTACTCTTGATGGCACTGGACCTATGTAAACTAATGAGAGATGTAATTAGTCTTAATGAAATACAGCATGAAATGTAATCACATGCATTCCAACTTAATAGAAAGTAATTGGTAAGTGCTGCATTAGTATTAGGTCATTCCTGAGGAAGGCTGCCACACAGCTCTTCCTCTTTCACAAAAGCAGCTTAAGAACAGTAAGGAAAAGAGGGAGTGATAGAACTTAAAAAATAAAACCAAACCGTCAAAAAAACCCCGCAATGAGGTAGGGTTGGCAGCAGTTCCATGATTGTTGCATAAAGAAAAGCATAACTCCTCCAAAGACGATATACAGAGCTCCAACAGATGATCTTGAGTTGTATCCACATGTTCACTGTCAGCTCTAATTAACCAGCTGCTGAGTTATTTAACAGCTCTGTGGAAGTCTTAGTTACTTAATTTTGGAACCGTAGCCCTTCAGTAACATCGGGTAGCTGTAGCTTATGCCTGTGTTGCAATTGCAGTGGCATTTTCAGCTTCAGTCAGTGCCATGCTCTTGCTCTTCCCTTGCTTTGGACTCTTACGCAAGTGGTAAACAAAACTGGTATTTGAGAAAATTCCTAAAAATGGCTTATGATACTGCTTTCCCTCCAGCCTGTTAAAAAGCCATGAAATACTAATTCTAATGGCATTGCCCAGGTTTGCCAACCGCTCAGTCACTCCTGCTGCCACCTTGGCTGCAGAAAGAAGAGCTGGAGCCTAGTTGGTTGAGCAGACAGATGTGTCTCAGATAAGAGTACTCGTGGGCCTTGTACCAAGGAGGGCTTTTGAACCCTGCATCTTCTCTTTAGTCACAATAAGACAGCATGAAAGACAAAACTGCTTTCTTAATGTGTTAGGAACGTAGACTTAATTAGGAATTTAATACAAAACTTTAAAAATTAAAATACCTTGTCACATGTCCCCTGCAGCAGTGAAATGAGCACGTTACAAGGAAACTCTGTTAATTTGCATGTATTGACAAAAGTGCCACGAAAACTTGAAATTCTATTTTTCCCTTTGCAAATTGATAAAAAAGCATGATACAGAAATCTATCCATACACAGCATAAGACTTTTACAGGTAAGACATTTGTACATCCATTTATAACCTCAGGTGATCCACTCATTCAGCCTTGACCACTCAGGAGAATCTTGATTTTTCTACTTTCCGTTTTCAGCACTGAACATTCGCTCCTAGAAAGAGAGAAGTAAACAGCAGCTCAGTAAGAGTTTGAGAACTGTGCTTTAGCAGTGCAGGCTGAAGTCTTTTAAGTAGTTGTCAGTCAACAAAAACAAGTGCTGAGATCAGGTATACTTGCTGTGTATTTTTGCCCCAAAACCAGACATTTGAAAGATGCTCCATCAACTGACCGCAGGCTTTCACGTGGCCTGGCGATACTCAGCGTATCTGTTCTTGGTGCCTCCTAGTGCCAAGTACAAGCATGACTTGTTTCCAGCTCGCTATCGGAAGATTGTTTACATGTCTTGTACCACTGCTGACAGCTACCAAGTTTAGAGTTAGACATAAGGGACTTTTCACTTTGACAGTGGTGTTATCTTGATCAGCTACCACTCTAAACACTGCCTTGGGCCTCAAACAGCAGGTGTGGCTGCATACATCTGGCACAGATTCTGTCCTGAGACGCAGTGGAGTTTACCACGTTCACTTAATTTAGGGGGCTGGTTTGCTACCTGCCTGTGCTCTGTAATGTGTACCGCCTGCGTAACAACCTGATCGGACTTGCTTACAGGCTCCTAATCCTCAGCCAGAGCACAAGAAACCGCGGGTTCGCTGCAGTGCTCGGAGCAACACGAGGCAGCATGATATAACATCTACCTTTAACATCCTCTCCAGTTTAATTGCGTCTGCCGCAAATTTTCTGATCCCATCGGATAGTTTCTCCACAGCCATTTGGTCTTCGTTATGGTGCCAACGGAATGCCTTCTCATCCAGGTGGATCTTTTCGAGCTCACATGCCTGAGCTGTGCAAGGGGAATGGAAAGAGAAACAAAATCATATTATCAGATGACTATCAAATACCACAGGCTTCCTAAAACAGTCTCAGCATTCTGACAGTCTTCAGCTGCTGGAAAACTTCAAACCGTGCTTTCAATGTGACTTACTACAGGAGCATGCTTTGGGATGCAAGACTGAAAATGCTCCTGATCTGGGGTGGCGTGCGGGAAGCAGCCTAGATAATCAGGTTTTTTTAAAACACAATGTTTGTGTATGCCATTATCTTGTATCTGCTTCTGAATGGTATGGTACTTTCAGGCCTATTATCAAGAATTATGCAACAGTCCTACTGCAGTGAGACATTCTAAGCAAGCTGCTGAACAATTAAGTCTTTGATTATTTGGCAGCACCTAACAAAAGCTCGATTGATAACATGCCTGCAAGCCAGCTAGCAGCCTGTAAGCAGCAACCCATGACTACAGCTGTGCACAAATCTCATCTTCTGAGTTGTAAAGCAGCATTTTAATAAGGCTACAGGATAGCAGGAGTAGCGCAGTGGGAACATCATTCAAAACTGTAGTGGCACAGTATCACTAGATCAAATCTTGCATGTAATTAACTTCTAGAGTTTGTGGAGGGAACACACACCTTTGGGCATGTCTAGAGCTGATTGTACCACTGATACAATATTAACCTAAGATTAAAATTAGGGTTGGCATCTTTGCTAATGTTCAGTAAAATTTCATCCCGAGCATGTGACGTATGAAGTTCCTCCTGCTCTCCCTGTGCTCTCAGGAGAGGGGACACGGCATTTAAGGACGCTCACAACCCACCGTGATTTGAAGTAGTGAACTCAGTGAGGCCCAAGACCCTAAAGAAATGACTGTGTGTCAGCAACTGCAGCAGCACTGTTGGACTGAGGCTACAGCACGTCCTTTAGAGAGGAGCGAAGACTTCTTAACGGAGAATGGAAGCGAGCACCGCAGAGCTGAGTGGAACCACATACTCCTGCCGCTGAGGAAAGGGAGGGTGAGCAAGCCCACGTTACGCAGAAGCGGACTTACCCTCTTTTACGCTGAGCGTGGGAGTTAACTTGACATACTCTTTGCTGAGCTCTGCCAAAAGCTTGGGTGAAATGGTGAGATAGTCACAGCCTGTGAGCGCTCTTATTTCTCCCGTGTTTCGAAACGAAGCACCCATCACGATAGTTTTGTAGCCAAACTTTTTGTAGTAGTTATAGATCTTAGTGACACTCTTCACTCCTAAAAAGGAGAAATCAGGGACTTTCAGAATAATTCATTTGACGTACAAATGATTATTTAGAATATGCTCAAGACCAACATTTTTTTCAGAAGATATATTTATATGAGTAAATGGCAGTTTGAATGAGCAGCTATTGTATTTTTAACAGCATGTTAAGAGGAAAGCTTACCTGGATCCTCTGAAGGCTCATAGGATTTCTTATCTCCATTTGCAACATACCAATCCAGGATCCGTCCTACGAATGGGGAAATCAGAGTAACTCCAGCTTCGGCACAGGCAACTGCCTGAGCAAAGGAGAACAGCAAGGTCATGTTGCAGTGAATCCCGTACTCTGCTTCCAGAACCCTGCAGACACAGGCTGGCTTCAAACACAGATTGCTCACCTACTGTACTTATATTCTAGTAACAAGCTGGTAGGTTAAAACTGCTGAATTTCTTGAGTTACATTAGGAATGTGGTACAGTTTATAAACTTTGAAGTTTTAAGCTAACAGCAAATGTTTTGCGCTGCCAGACTCTGCTTTATTTAATGCTGTTCCTTGGACCAAATGAAGACAACTTAGCATGATATTTCAGGAAGCTGTTTGTGGCTTGGTCCTTGTATGAACAAACTTTTCCTGCAACAGATTTCCTGGTGCGGTGCTTTCAAAACAATTCTTTAAGCGCAGAATGCGTTTGTCAGGTGCCTGTGAACAGGCAGAAGCATGCGATGAATCAGCGTACTGGGTACAGAAAGACTTACTTGCCAGCCTGGATTCCTTCCCACGTTGAAGAGAGCTTTATGAGAATACGGTCTTTACCAATTCCTGCTTCCTTATAAAGGTCAATGAGGCGTCTGGCCCTTTGAATCATTCCTTCCTTATCAAAGGACAGCCTTTGAAACAAGAGTAGGACTGCTTAAAATTGACTTTTTTTTTTTAAATGCTCTCCCCCTGAAGCCCCATTGAAAAATCATTGTTTTATCAGCATTGATATGCCAATAACAGATTTCTGTTCTCAGAGATACTTCCCAGATTGTGAGCCATCAGGTAGGTGTGTGACACTGCTACTCTGCAGAGGATTGAGAGCTCAAGATAGCTTTCCTTGAGAAAGTTACAGACCAAAGTTTTACTCAAACTTTTCATAATGAATGCAGAAGCTGAGCACCAGAAATGGATTGGCAAGGAGTAGGTTAACAGACAAATCCTATGCAAGTCTTGAGGTAATCTGTTAAAACTGATCTCTTGGTAAATGGAGGAAACATCACAGGAGAGAATGAGCAAAGCTAAGTATGCTGGAAGCATGAGGTTTCTCTTGCTTAAGAAACAAAAGGAAGATGACAAAAATCCAAGCCTCATCATTACTTGTTTTCATAAAGTTTTGTCAGAGTTCTAATCAAGCAAACTAAGGGAAATCCATGCTCTCATTAAATATTAACAATATAAACTCTTGCTAGTCTTGTAACAGGGAGCTGTCTAGTCAAGGACATCTCTCTCCAGCTCACATAATGTCTCATTTTGTATGTACAAATATCCAGGGTAACCCAGAGGAAAAAAGCCAACCTTGCATCTACTTCTGTGGACACACGGCCAGGTATCCTCTTCAGTATTTCAGCTCCAAATAATACAAAAAGTTTGTCACTGGCATTTTTGATCTGCTCCTCTTCTGACCTAAAAACCACAAACAGCAAAATCACGTCTACGGAGGGGGAAAAAAAAAAATGGCTTCACACCTTGCCATGGATTTGAAGATCAAATTTCACAGCCCATTTATCATTAAATGCCAGAGTTCAAACAGCCACTTCTGCTCTGTGTTTATGTTCTGCCCTCTGTGTTCCCCCGGCAGTATTAGCCTTTGGACACTATTTCCTACAATGCTGTCAACTCGAAAGTCTTTTCCTGACATGTGAATTTCAAAGCACACCTGAAATGAGTGTAAGAAATTCTTCTTGGAGGGTTGAGGCTTTTTAGGGCAGGAGGTACACCCACAAGTACATGAGGGGAAAACCTCAGTACATTGCTAGTAATACTAAATGCTATTTATATAAATAAGGCATCTTACATATAGATCTGAGATAAAAAAACCCCACCTCTTTACTTACCCACCAAGTTTCTTCCCATAGGCAACAGCAACATCCACAAGTTCCTGGTAAGCTGGCATCTGAGCAGCAGCAAGGATCAGAGATGGGTTTGTGGTGGCATCCAGGGGCTTGTACTCATCAATTGCTAGGGAAATAAAACCAGCCTGTTTAAAACATAAACCTCATCTATTAGAAAAGTTGGTAGGGCCTTAACTGCATTTTAAAACTGTTTCAAACAGTTGCAGGCCACTTCTTAGTATCTGTTCTTGTGATTTCCTTGTACTACCAG
The DNA here is from genome assembly GCA_009806455.1 of Tetrax tetrax. Classification (NCBI taxonomy): domain Eukaryota; kingdom Metazoa; phylum Chordata; class Aves; order Otidiformes; family Otididae; genus Tetrax; species Tetrax tetrax. Next base: position 90,537 of record WHYT01017491.1, read on the forward strand.
GCTTCCTTCCTTGCAGGAGGTATTGGAACCGTGGGCTGACTTAAGCCCTGGAGTCCACCTGTTTGAGGTGACAGCAGTTGTTTACCAGAGCAGGCTGCCACCAGGCATTGTCCGGCCGTAATCACAGCTGAGCTGCCTGGCACGCAGAGCTTGACTCAGCAAACGGGGGAGAGCCTCTGCAGGCCCTTCAGTGATTTCTGCTTACAAGCTTGTTAACACAGCTAAATGTCCAAAGTAACAGAATATTTATTACCAGCTGATTTTCCTCAGCATTTTTTACGGGGATGAAAACTCAAGTTACAGTGTGCAACTTTATTTTTTCAGTCATAGAAGAAAATACATTTTTTTTTTTCCATAGCTCCTTCCTAGGCAATGATCACAATCCTGGAACAAGTCCGCTCCATACAAAGAGGTCCTTCAAAACTCACTTCAGTTCACATGGATACTGCTTAAAATAAAGCAGTACACCAATGAAACTCATTCTGAGCACAAAGAAAGCCTGGCAAAAGAGTGAGCGTATCCTGGTCCTGCTCAGTTAAAAAGTAAAACTGGTGCAGCTACGAAAGAGGCCGTCACCGCTTACTGCAGGTACTCGCTTCAGGAGCGACGTCCCTTCCTACGCAGCACTGCACCGACATGTTTATCTAAACAAAACCGGGAGCTGGGGCTTTCAAACAACTGCACCAGTGCTTAAGCTGATCAGGGAGGGAGTCAGGTGTTGACCGCAGCCTTGTTTGGACCGTAAGAAGGATCCACAGTGACAACAGGCAGCCAGAGATCAACTGCAAAACCATTTCAAGGAGCTTGTTAAAACTTTCCCGCGGGCAGCGCTCGGCCTCCTCACCGCCACCTGTACACAAACGCTCCCTCGGCCATCACAGGGATTTTTTTTTTTTTCCATTATGCTTTTTTAAACCAGGGTAGGCAGTGTAATGTTTTAAATCCAGGTAATTTCAGCACGCACTGGGCTTTAGCCAGGTGTGTTGTTATTCTAAGGTACACAAATCTTGACAAGGCTAAAGTTACACAGTCACTTAGTGTTTCCAGCTTCTCGATGGGATGCCCGATAAAGCTGCGTCCATGCTCCGTACTTTCCTGGTGCGGTGGTTGTCCGTCGCATCAGACGGACTCCTAAAGGGAAGTCAGTTTCACGCAGCCTGACATTTGGAGTCAGGCAGTACTAGCATTTGCCTGGAGTCAGCGCGAGTAGGTAAATCCACGCAGACAGCGTCATGACGCACGCACCCGAGCTCTGCTACCTCTCTGCAATCTTAACCTTAAATTTACTGATACAAGACGTTTGACAGTTGCCAGTAGAATTGTTTGTTCATCACCTATAGGATTAGGTAAGCAGGAGAGAGATTACCGCAGGCCTCCGTGAGGGCAGAACTGGATTCAGGCGTTGCTCTATGCAACCCAGAGACGTTCGGGGAGGGATTTCTCCGTTCTGATGTGCTGAGAAAGCTGCGTGCCTGTGCAGGCGCTCGGGCAGTGACAGCTTCGGAATAAGTGGCTTTATAATCGATCGCCACCTCCCTTCCTCGGAAAGGAGAGTGCTTGCTCGTTCTCATGCGATGTGGAGAGCAAAAGCACTCCTGCGTTAATTCGGTTTGCTTCACAACTGCTTTGCTTCCAGCATTGGAAAAAAAACCAAACCAAAAAACAACGCGGCAACAAAACCAACCAAACCCCACATCTACACTGGTTGTTGGAAAAAAAAAATCCACTTAAGAACTTTGTTAGCCCCACAGAGCTTATCTCGCCGAGCCTGCCACGGATGAGTACCAGCGCGCGGAGCTGGACACGGAGGTCTGCGCGCGCCGAAGGTCACACGGGGGAAAAAATCACGGGAGGCCCTGACGAACGGACTGCGCCGGCGGTCAAACCGACAAATGGCCAGCCGCAAAGGCTCGGATCCAAACAACCGATGGAGAAGCGGTAACCGGCCAGCTCCGCTGGCAGGGTGCTGCGTGTTCGGGCCCACTCGTGACTCCGCGGGGCGAGCGGCTACCGGAGCGGCGTTATCAGCGCGCCCAGCTACCGGCTGCCTCGACGGCTCCCGCTGGGACCCCCTGACAGCGGATCGCGGGGAAGCCACCGGCACCTCCGAGCTGCCTTTCGCGGAAGCCGGGCTCAGGCACCGGGAGCGGCCGCGGCCGGCGCCCCCGCCCGCCCCGCGTCCGGTAACGCCGGCCTTGCGCAACCCTCTGCCACCGAGCGGCCACGGGTCCGTGTTCCACCCCCGCGCCGCCAGGGTGGTTCGCTCCCCCTCGAGCGCTCGCCCCTTCGCCCGGGCGCGCCCACTCTCCGCGGGGGGGGAAAGTGCTGTGACAGGGACCCCTCCCTCGCCACCTCTCACCATTGAAGTCGCCGGTGTCGGCCACCACGGTGGTGTGGTGCTTGAGCTGGTCCAGCACCGACTCCATCTTCTGCCGCTTCACGGGGGACACCGACATAATCCGTGGGGTGCGGGGGGGCCTCGCGCCGCCTATAAGGAACCCTGCTTGCCCGGAGGGGAGCCGGTCTGCGCGCGCACCCGCCGCTCCGCTCGCTCCCGCAGCCCGCCGCCAATCCCAGCCCAGCAGGGAGGCTCCGAGCCAATCAGGAGCGCGGGTGCAAGACGGACGCGGCCGAGACGGGCTGAGGCGGGGCGGGTGGGAGGGAGAAAGGTTCCTATTGGCTGGTTTGGCGGGTCAGGCGGGCCGAGGGGGTGGTCACCTTGGAGACGGGGGATGCGGCTGCATAAAATGGCGGCGGGAGGGCTGGGGAGGCCTTGGCCGCGTTCGGCAGCCTTGGGCAAAGGCTTGCGGCTGTGCCACGCCTGCGTTAACCGGTTAGAGGAGCTGAGCGGTGCGTTTCCTCCTTCGCTGTTGTGGGCAAGGCTCAGCCAGGGCTGCAGCGCCTGAGAGCCTTCCTTGCCCGGCAAGGGGCGGGTTCTTGGGCACCTGGCTGTTCTTTCACCTAAATTGCATTTAAGTTCTAGAGAAGGCGATGCTGTTAACACGGTTGTGCTGTTGAAATAGGGAATAGGGGTTGGTCTTTAAACAGAGGCTCTCTGGATTGTGCTGTGCCCCTCGTTTTGTTTTGTATTGTTGCAATGGAAGCTGCCACAGTCATTTTGTTTCCTGCTGTACGAGAACGTGCTTTTGTACAGCCTTCTGCTTTGTCCAGCCCAAAGAGATGATAATGGAAACAGGTTTAAGTCCTGTTTGAATGCCGTGACTATGCAGGAAATGCATTCTCATTGTCTCCAGAGCCCTTTGCGGAGGAATAAGAGAGCCTCCCATGTAAGTCCCTTCCCTTCTCTTTGTTCTTGGCCCTGTGTTAGCCAGCATCGACCAGGGTTGGGTGTTTTTGGCTTGCCAGTGTGCCTCGTGGTCTTGGACAGTATCTGTGTGTGGAAGTGCTGGTGTATTGTCTCAGTTGTGTGTTCTACAGGGAAGAGATTTGTTCCTCAAGATAATGAGAAAGGGGATGTTTTGGATTCAGCTAGTGGCTTTCCCAGCATTTGATTACTATTGTGTGGGATTTTCACCCATCCTGTTTTTAGACATGAACGACTATCAAGGCCATAACATCCTTCCTTTCAAATGGCAGTGCCCCAGAAACAAAAGGAAATGCGGTTTCAGATACTCTGCTGTGCATCTTAGACTTGGAGTGACAAGTCATTATGAAAAGCAATCCTTCTCGACTGTTTTTGTGTTCTGTTGCTTTCATTTAGATCCAAGGAAAAGAGACAGAGATGGAGTTATAAGTATAACTTAACTATTTTAATAAATCTTATACAGTGCATGGTTATATCATTTTGTCCTTCGTTCAATTACATTAATGTACAGTACATTATAGCATTATCTGCAGGCAGTACAAATATAACAGATGCACAGCTCAGTCATATGGAAATTTTTAAAAGTGACTTCTGCAATAATAAGGTCTACTGATATATTTATTTTATGAAAGGCTCCCGTGGGTCCCGGCTTTACAGAACTGTCATGTACACTTCTATTGCAATCCCAAGTAACTATAATTGTGTGATTTGTTTGCCTTTATACCAAAAGAGAATGGTGGTGTGTTTCCGAGCTCACTGTTGTTTTTATTTTCATTTTAGAAATGATTTAGCCTCCTGTGCTCCTAACACCAATGATTTGCCAGCGTTCACACCTGCTTCCCATCTCCACCTGAATCCAGAGCCAGGGCTTCTCTGGAGGATTGTCCTCGTCATCCCTCCCTGGCAAGGTGAGTGCCCTTTGCAAAGCCCAGCCGCTGTGGCAAGCTGGCAGGGTTGGGACTGAAAACATGATCCTCCTCTCTGAGTTCCCTGCTTCTACCCCAATTCTGCTGGTGTCCTGACAACGTCCTGTTTCAAGATTAAGAAAATTTATCATCCATTAGAAAAATTATTGGAAGAACAAAGCCAAAATTGGGAGGTGCATCAGTATTCCCAGATTTAGACACACATTCCCCAGCCACTGCTTTACAGCTGTACAGCTTTTTGGGTTGAATGTGCAAGGACAGGCCCCAACTGTGCAAAGGCTTAGGCACGTGCTTAGCGGCTCAAGGAGGTGGGAGCGCTCACCGCACGTGAAGGAAGCACGCGTGTAAGTCTGTGCAGTCCGGGCCTGAACTCCCATTCAGCCAAAGTTAAGGGGTGGGGGTGGGTGGAGAGAAGGTCAAAGCCTTCCCGGTCTGCGCGCCGTTCCCGTCGGTGTGTTTGCTTTACTGCATTCCTGTCAAGTTGGTCTGGAAGTAGAATACAGATATACATACAGCGTGTGCCAAACTCGCCGGGGACAGGACATTACTCTGTTTGCTTGAGCTTTTAAAACTTTGAGTGAATTACTGATGCATAATCACTCACTTATGCCTCTAGGGAAAGGGATTTTTAGATATTTAGGAAGCATTTCAGATCGCTCTTTGCAAGGAGAATGTGAAGGTGGAGATGGGTGGCGAACACCCTGGGCAGGGCTGGGCTGGGCTGGGAGCAAACAGGAGGGGCTGATCCTCTCCTTGTTTGAGGCCTGGCTTTGACAACACCGCAGCTTCCCGATACAGGATCCGTGCCGAGGCGAAGAGCGGCACAGCTGCCCTCAGCTCAGCCTCTGGGTAAGCAGGGATGATCAGGCTGAGCTCATCTCTTTGCAGGTTCAAATCACTTGAGTGGTCACTGGAATCCTACTCTTTATTACGCGGTGAAAGCCCATCTCCACTGTTCGAAGGCAGCACGAGGTGGTACGCGTGTTTAAGGAAGCAGCCAGGCTTAGGCAATGTGTTTTGCAATTCTAGCTGAGCCCAACGAGGGGGCAGGAGGAGGACAGTGAACTGTCGCAGGGCCTTGGATATCTGCCACAGAGAAGGAAATGGAAGGTGGGGGAAAATACTTATTTCTGTAGCCCAGACTCTAAACACTCAGGCTGGCTTGTTCCGCGCTGCGGGCCGTGCCCTCTCTTCCCCAGCCACGCTGGCGAGGGGGATGGGAGCAGGTACAGCCCTTTGAGAAAAGCTTTGCGGGGTCTTTTTTTCTTTATCCAGCCGTTGTCGTACGTTCAGACAGGTGTGAATTCTGCTCTGGTCTGATCGCATGCACGTAAAATTTCAGTATAAAATATATAGTTATAAAAAAAAAAAAAAATACTTCATGCAATATTAAAACACCTTTCCCAAAGGGACATGGTCTTATTGTCTACCCTTATCAACAACGTTCCAGAAATCATCCCTTTGATGGCAATTACACCGCTAAGTGTGGAGCACTGCTGTCTCTGGTCTGGACTGGGGATCATTGCTTTCATTCCCTTTTTCTGCACTACTATGACTAAGAGCTGAAATAAAGCAGATAGATTTTAATTAGCAGAATCAATCCTTTCCTGGCGACGCTTCATGATTTCTTGGAGCTCTGACTCCCCTCTGCTTTTCTAGAATGGAAACAAAAGAGGAAGTTTAAGTTCAAGCTGGAATTAAACGATAATATTTAACTAATGCTGTAAGAGCAGAGCTAGTTTCAAAGCGATGAGTGATACCAGTAAGAACCAGATTCATTAGTGGAGACAGGGTGATCTGCCTTACACATTTGAGGCCTTTTTCCTTAAGACTTCTCAGCATTTTTAGGTGGTGTGGTTTTTAGGTTGTGTGGGGTTTGGTTGGTGTTTTTTTTTGTTTTGTTTTGGTTTTTTTTTAAATTGTATTCCTTAAAATGTCTGTTTAATAGGATATCTGACACTGCTGGTACAGGCCCCCATGCAGGTAGGAGTTGTCCAGAAAGCTACTTACCTCCAGTTGGTTTTTCTCCACTGTGATTTTGCTGTATACTCTGTTTCCCTCATCACCACACACTTTCTTCAGCTCCTCTCTGTTGAGGGAGAAGAGCTGAGCTCCAGTAAGGATGCCGAGATGTTCCACTGTCCTGGGAAGGCACAAAGCGAGGAGATGGTAACTGTGCTATGCATGGCCTCTTGCCAAGGCGAGGAGTCAGAGATAAACGGGCTGGGAGCTGCTGGTGTGCAGCCTCTGCACCAGCACCGTGTCACGTGCGAGGCCGTGGGGCTGTGCCAGCGTGGCAGCTGTTGGGTAACCCAAGCGCTCGACGGGGACGACGGCAAGCCACGAGGAGCGGGGGATGCCAGCATCGCCCTGGCATCCACTGCGTACCCAGCCCCTGGGTCTTGTTTGGCTGCGAGCTGTGGGAATAAGTAAGACCTTTCCTGTATTTGGAGTTACTCGTTAGGTCTTTTGCTGCCCTGTAAGACAAGGTTTCTTTGATAGTGTGTAAGGAGGAAAGGGAATCGGTCTGTACTGGTCATGTACTGGTTACGTAGCCTGGATTTGATGGGATTTACATCTATTTTGCAACACGGGCTCTGTGAGTAAACACAAGTGACTTGCAATCCAGTTGAGATGTTGCAAGCTGCCTCCCCCACTCCTTTTTAAAGGAAGGACGAGCATTTCACATGGTAGTAAAGCAGATCTTACTCTTTGCTGAACGACTTTGCCTCCAGCCAAGCTTTGACTTCTTCAGTGCTGGATTCGAAGGTGAGGGGCACAAAAACTTGCTGAGGCTTCTCCACTTTGAAATTCCGATGGGGAGGCTGAATTTTATTGTTCGTGATCTTCTTTAGCAATTCATCATTCAGCTCATCCATTTGATGAATAAGTTCTGGGGAAACAAGGCACAAGGTAGAGAGTAGGGAATGAAATCAAGTCTTCGGTCCCAAATCCTATTAAATTACTGTGCTTGCAAGGAAATTGTAAAGAAGAGCAGAATGTGGCTCTGCATTTTTTAACTCTGTAAATACACCAAAGGAAAGTGCTTATTTTTGTATTTTAGTTTTAAAGAACAAGCTGAAGTGCTTTGTTAGAGCCATAGGTTGAGCAATGGCATTCTGACCCTCAAACTTCCATCAGGAACAAATGTGTAAGGGGAGACCACCACAGTTTTGGAGGCTGGCAGACTGCTGGAGCAGGCTGAGGGAATCTCCCCTCTCCTCCAAAGCCAACGCTCTCAACTTGCTTCAGCTTTTGAAACCTCGCTTTCTCTTTGGGAGAAACCTAGATTTCAGCAGTTCTCCTCCATAACGATAGAGAGGAGGAACTGCAAAACAACAGCCAAATGCAGCCATCACTGAATCTGGAACGCTGCTTAAGGGTTTCTTATGGCGTGGCCGTCCCCCAGCACGAGGGCACGGTTTGGTACCCGCACTGCGCTTCTGGACACATTCATTTTGTGTGACTGGTGTCTGTGGCAGGTGCTGGCAAGGAGCTACATTTCCACCTGTTTCTTGTGTTGCTAACCTATCCTGTCCATCACACCTCACTCACAGGACATAAAACCCCCAATGCTGACTAGCAGAAGCTTGCTCAAGGGTGTAAAACCTGATGTGGCAGTGTCTTTGCCTTCACTGGTGCTGTCAAGGGGTGACAAGGGGCAGAGTCCCCTTTCCCCGATGTCTGGTGTTGCGGTTGTGTTTTTGCTTTAGTTTGTCATCTTCCTGTTTTTAAGTTACTTGGTTCCCTTCAGGCTATTGAAATAAGGAAATTACCCTGCAAACTTAGCAGTAGGGAGAGGGGAAAAAACCTAGAGCACATGAGACAGCAGAGGTCAGGGAGGCCCGACTACCTGTTTTTGAGAACAAAGCTCCTGTTTTCTGTGTCCCTGCGTTGCCATTTATTTTCTTCCCATTGCTCCTTTGCTTTTGCCTGATGTGGAAGGCCAATTGTGTGAGTACCTAAAATTAGAGCCTTGGTTTTGAGATGTAGCCCTGCTCCCTCTTCTTTTCAGTGCTCTCTGCTACTTCTAGTAAGTAATTTGCTGATCCAAGTTCTCAGAGCTCCAGGTTTTGCTGTGCAGCTGAATAGAGGTGCCAGGAAGCATGAACTGGGAGTGAGCAGCACACCCATACAACTCCGGTGACACATCATCTAGTATCACTTTTTCCATGAAACTCCCAAAGACCACGGAGAGTAACTCAGTGTTATTAATAGATACATGTCCATGATGCTCGTATTCCGGGGCTTTCTGTTGTCCCAGAAGGGCTCCTGCTTCCAGGAGTCCCTGATAGCTGATCAGGGGATGAACCCTGGTTGTGGCCTTGGGTGCCACAGGTGTCTGCAGGCTGTGATAAGGGAGTGAGGTGAGCAGAGCTCCTGCTCTTTCTCGTGCTCTGTGACCCCGCACAGCGTGCACAGGGGGAGGCAGTGATGCGAATCTCACATTTGGCAGATCTGCTGGCTGGGATTTCTCTGAAACCACTTGGCCAGACGGACACTGAGTGTACAGCAGGAGACGAGCAAAGGAAGCGAGAGAAAGGGATTGACCTGAATGTGTGCGGACACTTAGACAAGGCTTAAACGTGCTGGTGGGGAAGGGAACCTCTCTCTTTGAGATGAGGAAGGTCAAGCTGGAAGGAGGGTTAAGGTGATCGCTGTCTTGCCCTGCTTGCGCCAGGCTGCCTGAGAGCCCGTGACGTGAGGCAGCGAGCTCCTCAGAGCTGTTGGCTGTTGTACTGTCTGGAGCCTCCTCTGTACATCTCCTCCAAAACCACTGCTGCTCTATTGCTTATCAATAAAAGGTGAAGTGACTCATTCTGCAGAGCCTTTTGGGAGGGAACACCCACTTGAGTGGGTCTGGTCACATGCACAGCAACCAAAAATAGTGGGCAGACCGCTGTGGTGAAAGGAGAGAAAGAAAACCACTGGGACAGAGCAAGCAAAAGCCATGTGCTCACAGAAACTTCTCAGTTAAATCCCCAAAATGCAAAGCTGCAGTGCCAAGCTCTCTGGCCCCCTGGGGCTGCTACGTGTGGTGTAAAGGGTGCCGGACGCTGGGAGCGCGGTGTGGGACACGTACGTTCTTTGGCCTCCTGGGGGGAGTTACGCGACAACATTTCACTTCCCCATTTATCCCCGGCGTAGCTGGCAGGTAGCTTGTGGGTTGGGCTGGATGGTCCATATCCCCTGGAGCTGGGGTCTCCTTTGTACCTCTGGTTGGACTAGGTGATAAGAAAGGGGGAAAAAAAAAGTGTAAGAATTTTTTTTTTTTTTTGCCATTTTTAATTTTCTTAAACTTTTTGCCTCTGGGCCACGATAGCAAATTGAGGAACAAATTGCCCTGTGCTGCTCAGCGGAGGCTGATGTGACCTCAGGTGAAGCTGCGTGGAAGAAATTAATTTCTGGGATCTCGTGGGAAGGAACAGAACCCAAACCAGAGGCCAAAGACTGTGTGAAGGTGTTTACACCCCTGGAAAACACAGCACGCTCACCACATGGAGAGGAGTGGGGTTTTATTGCTTCCTACTGCTGTGGATGGCTGCTCTCAGTGTGACTTGGCCCTTCAGCCTTTCGACACGCAAATTGCTGCTGATAGGACTTCTTGGAGAGCAAGGGAAGCAGAAGGATTCTCTTGTATGAAGAGGAAACAAACAGAAATCCCATTGGAAGCTAAAGTGTCACTGCTCTAGTGACGGGATGTTAAGTGGGACCACTGCCGGGTGCCTGGAGCAGTCTGGGATGACATTTTTGACACTTTCTTGATTAAACTCACAGGGCTTTTGTCCAGAGGCCTGCTGAGCACTTTGTGCTTTGCCCAAGCTTTGAAACACCAAAGCAGGGAAGCAGTTCCGTGCTCCCTTAGGGCATTTAGAGCTCTCCAGCCCCACATCTTTGCAATGCAAGGCGCTTGAGAGCAATATTCACTCAGTTGGTATTTCCATCTTCCTCCACTCCAGTAACTTGTTCCTGCTGCTGAACTGAACTGGATGAGGGAATTGTCTGTCTTTAATTTAACCCCCAACAAATATCTCAGCATTTTAGTGGCAAAATTTGCTTTTATGGCTGCGTTAGCTCTTTCACCTGTTGGCAGCCCAGCCCTGAAAACAGCAGGGTTTTGCAAGAGAGGAGGTGGTAAACTGTTTGGTGAGACCTTCTCTGGTGGGATGACACGTCATGGTGCTGGGCTCGCGGTGGGTGTCCCTTCGAGCGAGGGTCTCGCTTCATAGCAGGCTGCTGCCTGTCCTGTAACCCTGCTGCTGGTGGCAGGCAGTGTGCTTGGCATCTCAGAGTGGGAGGACAGCATAAGGCTGCCCTTTGGATGGGAAGGATAGACCTCGTTTGGGGAGGGGGAAGATAAATGGTGGCAAAATGTGGGAATTTTATCACCAGAGACTGAAGAATCCAGAATCCTGGCTTATCTGCTTGTGAGGGTTCAGCCTGACTTGTGCACAGCATCCTCAGAAATCCAGGGAGGTCTAATTACAGGATTATTCTCAGAGGGTGATTATGCCCTGCAGCTGGCTAAATATTTGGCTCAATAGTGGAATATCACCTGACTACAGACCTGCTCGAGCTCCTCCAGTTTTACCACATCCAGGATGTTATAGGGGACGTAACCAGCCTGCCCGCTCCGGTTGAGCAGCTTCCACCACTGCTTGTTATCTTCCAGCACCTGAGAAAGGGGGGAAAAAATAAATGTGCTAGTGAGAACATCAGATTTCTGGCACGCACAAATGGCATATGGTGGAAATAAACCACAGAATAACATCACTGGGGCCAGGAGCTGGCAAACAGAGCTGCTGTGCTCATTTGCCATTTGGGACTGAAGCCTTTCCTGAAAAGCATCAGAACTTGTCCCGATGATGAACAGGAGAGCATCTCTGGGGGAAAACAGACCTGGGGTGTGGAAGAACTCATAGCTCCTACTTAATTTGCCTGTTTCTCCATCTTTTCCCCTTCCCCAACCAGTTTGTGTTGTCTTTTTGCATTAAAAAAAAATAAGTCAAGAGGAGCTCCTGCCAAAGATACTGGAATGTTATATTATAACTCGATCACGTTACATCATACCACGATCCCATCGTATCTATGATGTGGCAAGGAGGATTGCCCCTTGCTGAGATGTCTCCTGTTGCACCTGCCCCCCTGCTCCTTTCAGCAGCCTTGTTTCTACGCAGAACTGTGGTTTGGTGTTTTTTTTTTTTTAATTTAAGTAATCTTCCCAGAATGGATGAGCTTTGCTGGCAAGACCCACAGGTTTCTCATTCTAGCTACATTTTTGATCAGAAGTCTGTTTCTCCAGTCACAGATCTGTTACAGTTACTGTGGAGAGCAGGTCACATCCTACACTCTCCAGCTGCCAACAGTACTGTGGTAAGAGAAAGCTGATGAAAAAGGATGTTTTCATAGAAAATAATTCCTTTGAGGGGAAGAGGTAATAACGAGCACAGGCCCAGCAAGTGGGTGAGCAGTGTGCCACAGTGGCTTGTTTTCCTTCCTCCTCCTTGCTAATTAAGATGTGACTGATGCATTTCAGCTGAACAAGTGACCCAGTGCATACAGCCAGCCTGCTCCAGATCGGAGGTAAAGCTTTACGTCTGAGCAAAGCTTTGTGGTGCTGCTCAGAAAACAGCAAGCAAAAATGAGTTGGCAATTGCCAGTGTCTGGAAATCTCTCTGCTGCTCCTGGGAAGGGGAGGAGGGCACACCTTTCCCAAGATGTTCACCTACCTCCAGGATTTCGTCCTTCAGCACTGAGAGTTCGTTGGCATTTCGTGCAGTGAAATCGTAGCGGATTTTGGCGTATCTCTTCGGCAGAGCCATTCCCTGTGCCTCAAAATTCCTGCAGGAGGAAAAAAAAAAAAGGAATTTTAATAGAGGTCCATTTAATAACTAGGGCAATGCGGATTCACTGGCAAAAGAGGAGTGGTGAAGGCTGTGTGCCAGTGCAGGTAGAGATGCTTGTGTTTGTGTTAGGAGGGGGCTGCGCCTCTTTGCTACTCGATTTTGAGGAAGAATTTCACCCCTCATTTTAGTGAAACACCCTATGTTTGTGGGAAAAAAAACCAAAACCAAAAAGCTGTAGAGCTGTATGGTTAGTGGCCTTACTGGGGGACTGTGAAGCTGCTGCTTTCAGGGTGGAAGAAAAGAGTTCTTCCCCTGCCAGCTGCTGCTTTGCAAGGACTGGGGGAAATGAGAAAGCACAAAATGCTCTGACTGCACCTCCTGTGACAAATACGTGTGAAACCCCCCGGTTCTGATGAGTGGAAACAACTGCCCCGTGTGCCAGAGCAGGGGAGAGGCAGGCGCCAGCGCTGGGGAAAGGATGTTGGAAGCAAGGGTAGGTAGAACTGACTGGGAATCTGTGGTTTTTCATCAGGTGGTGAACGCTGAGCTACTGGAACAGAACTCCACGGGATCTCAGAAAAGTGAGTTTGAATGTTTCTATTCTAAGATACGTTTGGAGGGAAGAGGAATGCGTTTGAATATTTTGCTTGGGAATTTCTGACACAAGAATAAGTGGCTTTCAATGTTGAACTGGTTTTTCACTTCGAGAGAGAGACAAAATAAATGTAGTAGATTGTTGAAAATGGTGAAAAAGTGGAATGAAAGATTTCCTTTGACCCAAACTGAAATGGCTTATGTTTTCATAGCTTTTTGGGGGAATTTTTGTGGTTCTAATATTTTTCTTCTCCAGTTAAAATGGGCATAGTATTATTTTTTTAATTCCAAAAATGTTTGTGGTATGGAACAACTATCTTGCCTTGTTGTGTAGGGGCAGGTAGGAATTATTTTAATGCACCTTCTATGGATCTTTCTGCTTATGGAACTGGCACAGCTACGATGCAGAAGACTCTTGGGTGCCATTTCACAGTGGCCACGCCAACAGAGGGTCAGGTTCTTCTCCAGTTTATGTCAAGTTCTGTGTAACCTGGTGCTTCCAGCACTGCTGGCAACTATGGCTTTTAGCCTGATGTTTTTCCATTGCTGAGTTCTTGGGTTTGGCCAGTGATTTTTAAATCTGTGATCTGTGGAAACTCCATTCTTTGTGGACTGTTTCTGAGGCATCTATAAGACCTGACTTTGCAAAGCAAGCCCATTGCGTTTGGTTTCAGTTCATCTTACTCTCTTCATTAGATGACTTTTGGTGCTCTGAAAAAAAGTTGAAACCACTGGTTCAGTGGTTTGATATCATGCCAGTGGCTGTAATGATGTCTTTAGCTCACTTGATTTGGGACAACTCTAGGTCTAGTTACAGCCATGCGCGATCTATAAATTAAATCTGCAGTGGGGGAGAGCTTGGAGTGGACTCAGATGGAATCCACCAGTCAAGAGAGGGAGTGGTGGCCTTACCCAGCAATGCCCTGAGGGCAGGGAGGGGGAGGAAAGATAGGAATTACTTCTGCAGCATTCCAGAAGGTAAATGAGTCATGAGGAAAGAGGTGGCAGGTGGAGGAGTTTGTGGCTAATGTGTACTTTGCATGTACCTCAGTTCTACACAAGCGCCCTTCAGTTGTAATATTGCCTGGGGCTCTCATGACACTTCCTGCAGCCAAACACTGTTCTGTAAATAATAATACTGATGCAGGGGTATCTTTGTTAATATAATGTCTCCTGCTTAGAAAACTAGTTTAAACTACCCCGCAAAAAGCATGAGTACTGCAGGAAAAAATGTCTGTCCCAGGACTGTGATCTTGGGCAGGTTTGGCTGAGGTCTGCTCTGGACTGAAGAAGGCATCTAAGCACATTCTCAATTTTAGCATCTGCTTCAGTGCTGTTAGCTTTGATGTTTTTTTTCTTAAATATTATCCATAAGGAAAACTTGCTGTTGACAGTCTGAAAGGTAGGTGGAAAGGTACAACACCTATCCCAGGAGGAAAGAGATCATCGTTTGCTCTTCCGTGAGCTCACACTGCAGTTAAGCCTGGGTGGTGTCTCGGTGAAACGGTCACCGTGGTAAAAAGGCACGCGGTTAATTTGTATTCCAGGACTCTGGACTACGATTTATAGTTTGCCTGTGCTGAGACTAACAGGTGAAAATATTTCCTTGTGTGCATTATCTACCAGTCATTAAGGACAGACTTACATGTGCTCACGTAAACTAAGTTCTCATTTTTCATAACCTCACTGAGAAAACTGGAATTGGAGAAGAGAATCGGTTATTGTAATTCTTTCCCTACTCAACACTGCATCTCTACCATTTTATGGTATAATAAGTTATTTGCTGATATAATTGGAATTAAGGTATTTTGCTGTGAATTTTAACTTTTTTTTTTTTTTGTAGTAGCAGAGCTTATGAATCTTTTAGATTGGAACATGATCACTGCAAAGCAGGGTACGGCTGAGAATTCATTTGCAATTTGGGACGAGTTTGCTCAGAGGTGGTGTGATTATTGCAAAGGCGTAAGCCCATGTCAACAAGCAAGCAGATGAAAAGCCTCTGAACTTTGAACCCAAAGTACTTTCATAAAAATTCGATACCACTGGATAACTGGTGATGGAGAGCTAGCGGTGGGGCAGAGCAGTTGGCTACGTTGTGCAAGGGCCGTCTTTCCCTTGGACAAATGGGAAGGGACAGCCTGGTGGGTTCTGCGTTGGGAGCTGAACTTCCCGAGACCCCCGAGGAAAGGGGAGGAGGAGTTCTCCATCGAAATGCATGGAGAACAAAAGTGCAGTGCAGTATCTTTGGCACAATATCCCTTTGGTGGGCAGAATTTATGAAACAAGACCTAGTGATTGACTAATGAAGTCAGTCAATATTTTTGCCTGCTGTGGTGGCAAACATACGTAACCCATTTCCTTGTAGAGCTGCCGGTGATCAAAAAGCAGACCGTATTTACGAATGATCCCTCGTCTGATCTTTGAGTTCTCTTGATCTTGTTAACAAATCTGAATTTATAATGGCAGAGGGTTATCTACCGGGATGTCCAAACATCCTGGTGTGGTGATACGCTGCCGCGTGTGTGTATGGGGTTACACGGCAGGAGCTGAGGCACCGTGGCCCAGGGTGGTGCTGGTACGTTACCTATTTACATGCTGAGTTACGTTCTGTTTGAAGGCATCCACGGCTTGCGTCTGTTCAGCGGTCTGGCCACGCTTGACTGAGGAGTTCCGGTAAGGATACCCATTGGCTGATGAGAGCTGGAAAGGTGAAAATGAAGTCAGTGTTACCAGGAAAGGGGAAGGCTGTATCAGGGAAAAGGAGAGCGAGGGGTAGATGAATCATAGCCTAGAAGCTTTTAGTCACGATGAGGTGCACACCAAAGAAATGTTCTTCATGCAAACCTGTATCCATGGGGCGCAGTTACGACACAGTGTCCTATTTCCTGCTGATCAGGACGTGAGGCTCGTTATTGCTGCCCTTTACTGGCCCTATTTTCTTTCCATATTTAACTGGAGTGACTAGATCCAACTGAGTTTTGAGCTCACTACTTACACACCACCGTGAACTCCACAGATGCATTTTTCTGAAAAAGGGGGAGGGAGAGGGAAAAGAGAAGAGGATGACCAGGGGCACAAAACTAACCTCTTCTTGCAAGTGTCCAATGTCTATTTCCCAGGGAGCTCCGCGGAAGATTTCCATGGGTGGTTCCCAGCCACTGCGGAATTTGGGGATGTAGGTGGGGATATTTGCTTCTCGGGGCCATTCGGCTCTAGGACACGAAGCGGGGAATACGCGGTGAGATTCACAAGAAACATGTTTCTGACAGCATGTCAGGGAGAAGCAGGGGCATCAGGGCACCCTTGACTCCCTGACATGGCTCCAAAATCAGGCATCCTGTTTGCCCTTCTCAAGAGCCTGGGCAGCCTGGTGAGACGGCAGCTCTGTCCTCACCTGGACCTGGTCCATGTCTCTCCCAGGGACTCCCAGAGGTTGATCTCTTTTGGTGTCAGGTGTCCTCTGAGGAAATCTGTGGCGTCTTTAGAAAGAAGCGGGCTGACGACAGACCTGGCAAGCTCAGGGCCACCACAGCTACTGATGATCTGGATTACACACAAACACACAAAAATATCAGAGGTTTTGCAGGAAGTGTTTAAAATATGGAAGCAGCACACACACAAAGGAGCAGAAATCAAAGACACAAATCAGGGGCTCTGATTGTTTGGAGTCTCCGTGCCTGCCCACTCCAAAGGAAGCCAATGTACCCTCCGTGGTGAGTACCTCTAAAACCTGACTAATTCCCATTAAACTTGCACTTCCAAAGTTCTCCTCTATGCCTTCCCATGAAAGGGTGAGATTTCATAACACAGATGAAGTAAATTAATGGTTTGCTGCTACGTAAGAGGGATGCCATATTCCCTCAGCACCCCCTTAGTATCCTTGCGCTGCACTGATAGTTCTGGAATGGCAGATTTTATGAAGAAAAGGCAAATAGACAAATAAGGCAAATAGTTCCTGACTAAATTCTCCAAGGATAAAATGAAAGCCAGAGGGCAAGCCTTCATTCCAAGGGATGGCCTGGCTCCTGCTGGCAGCAGGTAATCCTTAGATGAGCTCAGTTGTCGCAAGAAACATCAACCTAAATCTTTGAAGATGTCTGGACTGTTCAGAGTGACACAAGATCTTTTTTTTTCTACTGGAATCAAAGCAAGGTCTGATCTAAAAATTAGCCATTGTTAGAGACAGGATACCTCGCAAGCTGGCACTTTAAAAAATTGAAAATCACTTGGTATTTCTGTGTCCTTCTGACTTCTTTTTCAAGTTAGGATTTCTGCTTCCTATTTTCAGTGCAAATATTGAACCACGTTTGCTTGAAGGTGAGGTCAGGCAGATTCCCTGTGGGAACCTGGCTTGCACTTTTGTTCACAGTGAGTCTTTGTTAATGCGGTGGAAAGATTCATATTTGCTAGGGTTTATGTATTTAGTTCAAACTGGAAATCAGACCAGAAACACTGGCTTTGTTGCTTCTAGACTTTACCGGGAAAGCTTTAGCCAGTGGTGAGCAGTCTTCTGACTCTTCTGCGTAATCTAGCTGCCTGTAAGCACAAAGGCAACACTAGAAATAGAAAGTGAGTTCCCAGAGAAACCTGTGAGTAAGGCTTACCAGTTCCAGCGGCCCAAATAGGAAATGCACCAACTCTGAAGCGCTGGGATTCTGGATGTGCTTTCTCAGTTTGGCCTGAAAAGAGAAAGGAAACCCGGTTCAGTCCTAACCTGGTTCTGCCTTCTCTGTTCTGTCTCGTGGAGGGGTTGTTGCTGACTGCTATTTGCTACAGTTAATAACGCAGCCTGAAAAGTAAGGAAGCTTCCACTTGAAATCGGGGACGGACAGTAAGGGACTGAGGAGTAGGAATCATTCTGGTTTAGGTCCCTTCTATTTTGTGTCCATTCCTAGGGGCGTTGAGTTTCAGGAGGGATGGAGCACCTGCTCTGTTAAAAGCAGTCCCCTTGAATCTATTTTGAGCAGAAGCAGAAAACCTTTGGCTTATTTTGAAAATCTTAGAGAGGAAGGGCCGGGTCTATTGCTTCTGACTCTGGCAAAGTTGAAAATCCCACTGGTTCCCAGAGAACCAGGGTTTGCGAGGTCCCTTGTGGCAAATTGCTGGTGGAAAAATCTCCACCGAGGTCTTGCCTGCAGCAGCTAGAGCTACTCTGGGTACCGAAGTGCTTGGTGTTTGGAGTACACTGCGATGGGATGGAGGAGCAAACGCTTAGGATTGCTGTACTGAAAGAATTGCATTTCATGTTGAGAAACCACTTCAGTTGTGCTTCCTTTCGGCTCTCGTCTGCTGCGCTACTGGCGTTGCTGCAGCAGAAAACAGACTCCCTCCTCGCTGCCGAAATGCAAGGCGTTTTAAATGCCGGTGGTTAAACATTCGCGTGGGGTGGAAAGTGTGAAATAACTGATGGCAAGAAGGTGACTGAATTAAATGGCACCTCACAAGGATGTGGCAGCCACGCGGCACGTGGCAGCGGTGCTGGGGCAGGCATGGCAGCGCTTCACCACTGAATCCCTGCTCTCCTTCCTGGTCCCCAGCCTCCTGCCAGGAGAACAGCTGCTCTCTGTGGGTTTTCGGGTACACAGGCAACAAAGTCCAGGGCCTGAGTGCAGGGAGAGCTCAGGCGTGTGAATTAATTCCCTACATGTTGGCTCCCACGCTGCTGACAGGGGAGCAGCAGCGGTGCTGGGCTTGGGGGCTGTGTGCCAGAGCATTTGCACAGATCTGCAGCCTTGGTGACTCCTCAGCTGCTCCTTCAGGGAAGGTGACATCCCGCTGTGCACGCGTGGCGTAGCCTCACGGGGCACCTGATCGGTTTGTGTGAGAGCAGTGATCGCTGGCCAGAGCTCACACCTCCAAGACTCAGTCCTGGTCCTGAGCAGGCAAAAATGATGCATATTTGCTTCTAAAAGAACAGACCGGAGCTTGGTGTCCTGCACTGGGGTTGTTTACAATCTCTGTGGTTTCCTTACTAACAGCTTCAAGAAGGATCTTGCTGGGCTGTGTCTGCTGGGCAGGTGTGGTCGGAGCTGACAGAATTTCCTTCTGGCTCATTACCCGCCTGGTATCGCGTACTTCACGGGCGGAGCTGGCAGCACTGGAACATCTTTGTGCTCCTGCTTTTCGTTCCCTCCCTAAGACAGCAGCTTCTCCAGGGGGGAGAGAGCGAAGCTGGGAACCCCAGGGCAATGGGGGACATCAGTTCCTGTTAACCAGAAGCTTTCCAGGCCCCTGAGTGAGGCAGCTTTACAGTTTAAAGTAGATAGGACTTGTTTTCTTTTTTTAATATTTGCAGTCCTCTGTTTTATGATTTGTAAGGATAACAAGGACTACAGCTCTCTCAGAACTACCCAGATTTTATAGGCCACAAGCAGAGGAGAATATCTGGAGAGGGGACATCTACATAAGCCTTTGCACAGCTATCGGCAAGGTGGGCAGGGCAGTTCTCAGCTCGCTGAGCTCACAGCTTCCCAGCTGCTTTCAGTCAGGACTGTCTGAAAGGAGATCCAGGCATTGCAAGGCCCCTGGTGCGCAGTCCCGTCCTGGACTTTACGCTTCTGGTTTCAGTTTAACAACTTGGCCCAGGAAACCTGTGCAAGCCTGACACAATGTTTGTGCTGGACTCTGAAGAATCTGGAAGTCACACCTTTGTCCCTGGGTAGTGTTTTCAGTTCAAATTTCACTTTGAAGGCTTACTGCTGTGATATATGTGAAAAGGGCTGTCACTGCGTGGGACAGAAATACCCTCTGCGTCTTACCAGGAGGTTAAAAGCCAGTTTGGTTTTCTGGAAGCAGTCGATGAACTCGGCCTCGCTTGGGGGTCTTGCTCGAAGAGTCAGCATGCCCTCTTTTATGAGAAGGTGGAGAGAAAGACACTTGAATTAGAGCATCCTTTTTCAGGGACCTTTCGTCTTGCTGGCATGCAGAAGACGCAGCAGCAAAGGGTGGTGAGACTAGAACTACTAAAAATTAAGGTTCAAGAAAACACAAAGTCTTTGTGTTGGAGGCTCCACTAGGCTCTGTGTGCTCTACAAGAGGTCCCCACAGACCAGTGGCACCTTCCAAACTGGTGTAGCTGCTGTTGGGTCCATAGCCATGCTGCTGCACCAGCCTGGCCTTGCTGGGGTGTAAGCTGAGGTCTCCCAGCCTTCATCCCTGTGTTCCCCAGTTTGTTCTAGCTGTTGCACCGTACCTGCTGGCCCTTTCTTCTTGTTCTTCTTCCCTTTCTTTCTTTGGTTGAGCTGTTTGAATGCCTCTGCAGCCTTCTGGAGCCTGGCGACAAAGACTTCAATGTCATCCAGAGTGCAGTTGAGGATTTGCTGTGAGGACAGAAATGCAACAAACCAAGGTGAAGGAGAGCCCAAACGGCACGCAGCTGGGGAACCCGAATCCCAGAGCGTGCTGCTCCGTGCCCACTTCATTTCCTGGAAGAATGCACAGGAATGGGGAATCCAGGCATGAAATGAAGCTGAAATCATCACTTTCCAAACACAGAGCCGTGCCTGGTTGTGTGCCGTACTCATCAATGTGACAAGTGACCCTGCTAATGGATGTTTGGAACGTAACCCCGAGAGCGGGCTGTGGGCTGGGGAGGAGCAGGCTTCCTGAAATCAGCAGAGCTACCTCAGATCAGAGGAGCTTGTAACTGACCCAGGGATGGAGCTTTGCTTTCCTTCACCTTATATTTGAGAATGGTAGATATCAGTTTGACAATGACTAGGTTACGCATAAAATGTCTGCTCATGGAGGCGCCCCTTGCTTCCTTTTTCTCTTCTCCCTCTCCTTCTGCCCATTGACTGCACTGGTTTTGTTACCAACCGTTTCTTTTTCAATCTTCTGTGCTAAGATGGCTCGGGACTCTTCGTGGTCATGACAGCTGGAGCCTCGTCGTTCGTAGTCTGCGAACAAGGGAGGGGGAGAAAAATATATTTACTATCAGAGGTTGAAAATAGGCTCCATTAAATGCAGGGATCCAACTCCCAGCTTGGTTTGTTCCAGGTTATGAGAACGCCTCAGGAGATCACAAAGAACAGGTGGTGGTCAGAGTTACCAATTAAATCTTGCAAGGTCCCAGCACCTGCTCAACAACCGCCTGTGTGGGTACGCTGCCTGATTTCAAACAGAAGCAGTGAGTGAATCGCGAAGAGCATCCAGCTGCCAGCTACGGGCAGAGACCTGCAAGCCCCGCTCTCCGGATGCGTTGAGTCACAAACTCCTTTGATGCATCTGAGCTGACTTGCGCCCGCAGAGGAGCTGAACAGCCACCGCACACATGGCAGAGCACTCCACCTGCGTGTAAAGTGTGATTAGGTGAACTGCCCCTCTCTTCTAACCTCCAGCTCGCCGCAGGAGCCTTCCTTGTCCCAGAGGCTCCAGTTTAACTGAATAGTAGTTGGGAAAGAAGCAGTAAGACCTGGAAGTGAACGCAACTGTCCCTTGCTAGAAGGGCTTGTGCACAAATCAGCATTTTTGTACAAACTCATGTGCTATCTCTCAAGTGTTTTTAATGGATGTTAAAAAAAATCCTCTGGCAATAAATAAAAACCAACACAGGCACCTCCCAGCTTCCAGCAGACAGACACGCGGTGAGGGGGGGATATTTCAGTGTGAACAATCGCTCAGGTGGCCTCTTGTGAGAAGAATCATGTGTCAACTCAGTGAAATGGGCTTCCAAAGGGCCGGCGCAGCAGGATATATAAAGTGGGAGAACGGGGGAGGCAGTTTTGACAAAGGACTGTGAAAAATGGACGTCGTCTTTACGTGTTAAGATGAGGTGATTAGTTTTGACAGGTTCTGTAGAAAAAGGATTAAGATGTGCTTCAAAGGAGAAGCCATCTCAGCAAGCAGGCATCGTTCAAGGCTTTCTCCTGTCATTGTCTTTCGTGCCAGGCTGTATTCTCAGACCCAGAAATCCTGCCTGGGTAAATGCCCAGCTCTGCCGATGTAAGCAACCCACTTAAAGCTTTGTGCTCAGCATCCTGGGAAGGGCAGAGTGAAGGGTGGCCGTTTAATTAAAAGCTGCTGTGCGTTGGAATATAGCTGCTTATACGTGGTCCAGCTCTGAAATACAGATCTCGTTTTCATTATGCAAAGCTGGACCTGAAATAGGCTCTCCGCTCAGGAGGCCAGAGCAGCTGCTTAGCTTCACATCCCATCCCAGGAAAGGAGTGTTTGCTCTCCTCAGCTGGTGTTTGGAGCGTCTGAACAGTATCCTGATTGCCTGTTTTCCCTGAACCTAGAAATTAACCCTAAGAGAAGGTGGTACAGTAGGCAGTGATAAGAAAGGCTTACAGTTTGCTTGTCATTTTAGTCAATTTGAGTTTTTGTCAGCTAAAAATCTTATTTCTGTTACTTCTTTCTCGAAAGAGAAATACAAGTCTTTTTCAAGCCAGCTCAAATGGGCTGGAGTCAGGATGGTTTTGGAATAAGATTTTAGATTAGCACATGGGAGAGGTGAGTTCAGATCTGCATTTCCACAATCAACTCTAGGAGAAGTAATGCGAACCACTTGGTTTCTGAGGGTGAAATCTTGGCTCCGGTCAAGTCAGCAGAGCCAGGAATTGGCCTTTCTGACCAGGTCTGTCTTGTCCAAACATTTTAAGATCACCCGTGCCTGGTCCAAACTTCATGTGATGGCTCTGTTTTACAAGGAGCTTTCACCTCTTTTGGGAATTTCAGCATCCCCAAAACACAGGTGTTGCTACAGGAGTTTCTAGGAGCTTTGATTTCTTGAGCTGTCATTGAGCAGAAGATGCCTACTGCTGGCCCAGTGGGTACAAACGTTGGCCGCGGCACAGGTTTTAGGCATTTCTAAAGCACAGACAGAGATGCCATAGAATGTTGTGCCTTTGGTGTGTGTCTGTGTGAAAATACTGGGCTTCCACGAGCTCCATCAGTACAGGGTCTGAAGTGACCACAGGCCGTTTCAGGAGGGTTGGCTGCCTGGCTATCGAGTCCCCCGTCCCCAGAACAGACTCGCTGAGTGCTCCCAGTACCTGGATCGTGCTGGGAAGGGGGTGCCACGCGGTTCCTGTTCATCGCTGAGCCTCGCATGTCGTGCTGGATCGGGATGGGAGCCGGCCCTTGCGGTGGTGGGAGGATGGATTGTCTCTGCCTGATCTTCTCTTGGTTTGCTCTGCAAGGGAAACAGCGCAGAACAGCTCTGTCACTGCCGATCCCGTTTCTGAGACTGATGTGTGAATCATTGCAAATGGGGCTTTTTTTTTTTTTTTTTTTTTTTTTTTTTTTTTTTTTTTTTTTTTTTAACTCCCAGCTCTATCCTGCCATACTTACTTGAGTGTCTGTGGCCGTATCTTCTTCCCATGCTTGTGGTCTGCCAGGGCGCTTTCTATGTCCTCGTGAACCATCTCCGCCTCAAAGATAAAACAGGGATGTTAAGGGCTTTGATTTGGAAAGGATTGAGGGCTCTAAGTGGGCAAAGGAGCAGGGGCTGCCAGACAGCGAGGAGCATGGTTTGTTCTCTTTTTCACGCCAGCAAGGAGGGCTCCGCTCACCTCCACCTCGTCGCAGTTGAAGAAGTGGATGTCAGGTTTGTGCTGCTCTGAATCCTGGCACACCAGGAGGAGGATGGAGGAATAGCGCATTTGGTTCAGCACCGTTTGGCAGTGCTGGACTGTCGGCAGAGGGAAGTCCTCCAGCTCCTCCTGGAAGAGAAGGAGGAAGGGGTCAGGCGACGGAGAACTACTGACCTGACAGGGAACGATCCTGTGTGTGAACTCCTGGGTCCCTGTTTGAGGAGAGAGACTTGGCTTTGGCAGAGCTTGTGCTTCTGAGCGGTGGTTTGCTGGGCTCTTCAAAGATTCATGTCAAGGTTTGCAGAGGGGCAGTGGTTTGGGACTGCAGAGCAGGAGAGAGGTGGATGGCAAACAGAGGTGAGCTCTTGTTCTCCTCTGAGTCCTAATCTGGGGCCCAGAGTTGAGACTTCAATAACTTGAGCTTTTTTGTTCACCATCACCTTATTGTCGTGCTCTGCCTGCACCAGTGCACTTGTCACGCGTCCCAGCAGAGCACTGGGAGGAAAGATGCTTTCTGTGAGGGGCTTACTCTCCCACTGTCTCCTTGGATGACCTTGGGCTGATAGTCTTCAGTTTCTCACTGCTAAAATCAGAGCAGCACCATCCCTCTCCCACTCTCTGGCTGCTCCTTCCCCTCAGATTAGGTGCCCTGCATGCATGTGTGTGTGTCACCTGCCAAACTGGAGCACAGTTCTCAGGCAGGTGATCCTGCATGTTATTTAATGCAAGTAATACCTCATTCCCTTCCTGCTTTAGCTTTATGCAGATCTCTGTGGACCTGCAAGTCTGCATCACTCCCACAGAAAGCAGTGTAACTGTGGGCCCGGAGCACAGCTCCAGGTATCATTCACCCGGAGTATCTGTGCTCTGGAGCCGTGAATAAATCACCCCACGCCTACCTGCCATTTGGATGAGAGTCAACCAGCCCCCGCGCACCCAGGCGTGGATTTTGGTGGGGATTCACCCTTGTTTGGGTTCCTCAGAAATGGCCCTTCCCCAGAACGGGAAGGCTACACACTGCACCCCCCGGGCAGCCCTCGCAGGGCTCCGCGTACCTGCGACTCGCAGTCCAGCAGGCGGATGGACTTGTCGTTCACTTGCAGCAGCATCTCCTGCGTCCAGATCTTCTCTTTTGAGTTGAGCAAGATGAGTTTTCGGATAGCGTCGTCCACCGTCACGATGGACTCGCTCTTGTCCATGATGAAGGTGGCCAGGTGCTGAAGTTGGGAGGAAAGGAGGAGAAAACAGCTGAAAAACCTGTGGTGGTGTGTGTACTGTAAATCAGTGGTGAAGCCATCCCTGAAGGCTTCTGCTCTTCGGAGCACAGGCGTGAAAGAGCTGCTGCAGAAAGTGTATGTTCTCGTTGTCGGTACCAGCCTGTCCGTGGCGGTGAAGGGTTAGGGTTTCGTAACACCGCACAGGTTTTCATAACGAGTTTCACCACTTGCATGTTTATCTCCTCATGTGTCAGTTCTAGCAGCTCTGGCTCCCGTCCAGCAGCGCGTGTTTGCAAATGCATTTGCCCTGGCTTTTCTGAAACTGGCTTGGCAGTTTAAATATAGTAGTTAAAAGTTAAAAGCACTTGCATTTTGCTTGTCTTGGGTGGCAGAGCTCCCTGTGTGGAATTTGTCCCAGGCAAAGAGCTCACCCAAGCCATGGCAAACGTTAGTCCTCTGTGCCGACGGGGGATCCACACCACGTTTGGGCTTTGGCCAGGTCCCCGCCCCAGGTAATTCGACAGGCAGCACAGCAGCTCCAGAGAGCTTCTGCGCTGCAGAGCTACCCAGTTGCAAGACAGCTCCAAACCTGGCAGCGGACTGTGCACCAGCCCTTCAGTCCCCCTCTGGTACCTTCCCCTCGTGGCACTGAAAATTGGCATTGCTGGCTGTTAAGAAGGTTTTTGGTTTTGGGTTTTTTTTTTTTTTTGCTAAATGCCTCTGTCCTGCCATGTGGCTTTGCTAGACTACTCTGGTTTTCCTCCTTCCCTCCATCCTACAAACCCAGCCCAGAACTCTTCCCACCACCAGCCTGGGAAGTTGCTTGGGAAGGAAGTTCTTTTTCACCTGCAAAAAGCCCAGGGAGATGCAAAGTGGGAAGCAGACTAAGAGGCAGCGAAAGCTGACCCTGCTCCATCACCAGGGAGGGAACCAGCACTGTCCTGCAGTGGAAATAGGTTACGAGGGGACCTTGGAGAGGCTGTGAAGGTTGGGTCTGATACGGACCAGGTGGACCTGAGGAGGATCCCTGTACTCCAGGCGCGGAGCCTGGGATGGTTGTGTTGGAGCACAGGCAAGAACCGTTGTTGCGATCGGCTTCAGCCGGGGCGGCTGCAGGGAAAGGCTCGGGTTTAAAGCACTGGTGGCCCTGACGGGCAGAAAGGGCTGAGTCTTCAAACGCGATGGTGGGGGTTGGGGGCGGAGAGGGTTGGTGGTGACCGATTTGTTGTGAAGGTGGTTGCTGGCTAATTCACAGAGACTGGACGGAGCAGAGAAGATAAACACCGCAGAGTGAGACCCAGTCCTGTGTTCATACAGCCAAGGAGGTGGGTGAGGCACTGTCTAAATAAAACTGCGGGCAGGTATTTGAGCTGGAAGCTGAGATTGGCTGTGCAATCAGATAGGAAAACCATGCTCAGGTGTATGTCACTGTAATTGTAAAATAGCGCAGGAAAAGGAATTCGCAAAGTCAATATTATCTGGGCAGAGGTGAGAAGCCCTCTGCTTTCTGAGCATTGAGGAGAATTGGTTTGTGCTGGGTGACGGGCATTCTTATCTGCTCTATTATTTTAACTGCCAGCTTTACAATCATCATAAATTCCTTTGTTGTTTGCTGTTAAGTGAGTTAATTTTCATGGAGGGGAAAGCTACCTGTCTAAGTCAGACTCATTAGAGTATTTTTTTCTTTTCCATTTTGTTTAGATACTGGTGGAGTGAGAGGGATCTTTGATTTATCTCATTAAAGCCTGTTTTCATGCAGATGGGTATTAAAATGTAGTGGCTTTTATAGCAACGAGCAATGGCTCTGTCCACTATTAAACTTTGATCAGCTTATAGATTGCTTCAAAGGGTGTAAAAATGCCTCTTGTGAGGAAACCTCTGCCTACCTCGCTGTCTGCTGCTTGCCTTGGTCAAAGTTCAAGGCAGAGACTCACAAAGAGGAGGCAAATGGCATAACTAATGAAGAATCCATGTACAGGTCACTGTTTAAAGTCCCTGCTCTGATTCCGTGAGGGAGTTTATTTGTCAGGAGTCACTGATGGGGACGGCAGGGCCGCCGATGGGGCGGCTGGCCATCGAGTTAGTTTCCCTGATGGAACCCAGGGCCTCTTTCCAAAGAAGCGTTTTAAGAACTCTAAATTTCATTTTAAGCAACTGCACGAGCTCCTTTATTTCTAACGGTGTACTGAAGCTCTCTGCTGGACTGGGGTCTTAAACCAGAGAAGAGAGGGCCCTGTCTACTGAATATGAGCCTCAGCAAGTGTTTCCTTTCTCGCCTTGCCCAGTTTTCAGTGATGAATGCTCCAGCTGGCCTCGGTCGGGCTGTTCCCGCAGTGGCATGTTCTCTTCCGGGGATCGCCAAGCCTGGGGCGGCCGGGCTGGCTCCTCTTTGTAAAGTGGATGTCTGTGCCACTGGGAGATGAATTTGGCTCACTGCCTGTCGTGGCTGAAGGGTTTTGAGTTACCTGAGAGGACACAGTAGCTGAGGGAAAGCTGAAAGACGATAGTCGATGTGGTCTGGGTTCTTTGGGCAGATGAGTTCCTGCACCCACCGCAGGAACCCTGTTTTTAACCTGTCTGTCCATGATCAGGAAGGGTTTGAAGCACAGGGTGATGAGAGAGACAACAGCTCCCGCTGCTCTCTTAAACGCAGAGGAGGAAGAGAAGACAACAGCTTCTCCATTTCCTGTTTCTCTGTACGGAATTTCCCTTGTCTTTTTTAACATCATCTTTCTTCTCCATTCTCCTCTCCCCAGTTACTCAACACTTTAATTTGCTGAATCCTCATTGTTCAGAAAGGAAATAAAATTTTGATAAATGATGGTTTCGTATGCCATTTTCAATTTAAATTTAAAGTGGAAAAGAGGTCCACGTGTAATTACACCAACTTCCTAGTCTTTAATGGTCATTTTTGTCCTCCCTTCCCGACAGCCATTTCCCATCTGCGGGCTGTAATGACACACAGCGTCTGGCTGAAGGACCAGCGCTGGCTCCACAGCAAGCCCTTGAGACAGAGAGCTCCCAAGCATGTGTCACACCTCATAGCAAGAGGACAGAGTTGCTGGCCTGAAAATGTCCCCTAGCCTTGTGAGAGGATCTACACCAGAGCCTACTGGACTTTCAAATAATGCCACACCATCGTGGAACAACATGCTTTTTCCTTTCCTACTCTTTCGTGCTCAGAGGAATCGGGTGGGAAGCCCAGACGACCCTAGCTTCAGTAGTGTGTTACATGTGGTTGAGAGGACTTGTGTGGTCTCAGTCCCCAGGGCCAGGCTGGCAGGACCATGGTGACCCACAGCTCAGGGAGGGAGGTGACAGTGGATGGTTAAGTCTGAAAGTGTGTCCTCCAGTCCAGGAGCTAGAAAGAGTGACTGGGGGGAAGCTCAGGAGACAAGTTTATCTACAGGCATCCGGGGTCAGGAACTGGAGAAAGGAAATAGGAGGCTGCGAGCAGCTTTGCTGTGTGAGAAGGTTCCCAGCTGCTCTGTGGCCTAGTGAAGGTCTGGGACAAACACCACACATTGCGTCAGCAGCATCTCTCACGATGTTGGCTGTTCAGCCCTGTAACGTTTCACTGCATACTCACTTGTACGTGGTACTGCGATGTCTCGTGCATAATGACGTTGGAGTTGGAGTATTTTTTCCTTTGTTCTGAAAAAAAAAAAGAAAAGCCTTCATTGGAGTGGCTGTTTATTGGTATATCGGAGTCTGACAATTACAGCTCCCATGATAGGGTGCTGCGGTCTTTCTCATAGTCTCTGAGCTTCCAGCTTCAATCGGAGTATTGGGAGTAATAAGAGGTGCTAATGATATTAACTTTAGTAACAAGGACTGGCAAATCGGGTGTGTGGGGTACGCGTTCAAGCTGTGTCCCTTAGTGCTGCTGCTAATGTGATCCATGGAGGTCAGCACCATTTGTGGAGGAAATTAAACGCGGTGGAAAGGAAAGGCCCAGGCAACGAATGATTCGGGAATCTCTTGGAAGAGGGCTGGGGAGGTGAGGAATGGCTTGAGAAGGCTGGCATGAGGCTGGGACATGCATGTGGCAAGAAGAAAAAAAATCTAACCACAACCCACCAGTCTGGACATAACAGCCCTTTGAATGACCCTCCAGAAGAAGCCCTCTGCGCTACCGTGACACTTTGAGTTTGCTTTCCTGTGTTTCCTGGCAAGCCCCAGCGAAGGGCTGCGGTTAGAGATAGGACGGGCTGCAGGGATGAAGGCCGGGCGGTCAGAACCTGAGCTGCTTCCACAATATTTCTGTGAGGCAACAAATCGTCATTACTGCCCGCATTTCTCACTGGAAAGCGGCAGCAGAGAGCAATTGGGGAAAAAATTGCTTGGAGTTTCATGAAGCTGTTGAATATAATCCTGTAAGAATTTACCCTGCTGACTCTTACTTGCTGTTTAATTGGTTTAATTGCCCCGAGATTCATTATAAATACTTTGCTTGAACAGCAGAGGAGTGGCTGTCCAGGCTCAGCGATCTGTGAGCATCCAAGCTGAAAGCGCCCTCCTCGCCAGCAGAGGACATCCTCGCATCTCTGCTTTGCTCTGCAGGTGACACGGCAGGTGACACGGCAGTTTCATGTGTTTTCACCCTTCCTAAAGCCTGCGCTAGAACGTCCTGTCCTCTGTGGCAGCAGCCGCAGCCGAGGGGATTCCGTAACACAGCCAGCGTTAGGGCTTCTCGTCTTCTAAAGTAATACATATCAGCCTTCCTTTGTGGTTTACTTCAGAGCTCTTTAGTGCCTTCTCAGAGATGTTGGCTTCTCTCTCACTTTCCCCTTCTCTTTGAACACAGCACATGTGGTCTCATTTAACAAATTTCACATTAAAAAGGCTGGCACCTAGAAAATGAGTATCCTCATAGGAACTCATTCAGTTGGTTTCCAAATATTTTGGTGAAGTGGTGCAAGACCCAGGTGACAGTTACCAAAATGTTTATTTTTAGTTTATATTTTTAGTAGCATGCCACATTTTAGTTGAAAAACCACTCCCCAAAGACCTACAAGACATATTTGTTTGCTGAAAATTGAAGTTTTCCTTGTAATCAAAAGAAAGTTACTTTTTAAAAAAAAAAAAAAAGTTGGAAAACGGAAGAGAAGTCTATTTTGGAGTGCAGAGAGTGAGATGAAGTGAATGGAGAGCAGAGCAAGGGCAGGGCAGTGACTGGAAGGGGCTCTGGGGAGGAGCAGGGTCTGCTGGCGTAGTGACTGTCCTGTGATGCCCCCGAAGGCTCTGCCCACGTGGACGGGCTCCGTCAGGTCCCTCCTTTAGGTGATCATTAGAGAAGGAAAGAGGACAGCAGCCTAACGAAGGTGCTGGCGGTGTAGCCGCTCCCTGGGGACACCGTGGTTTGTTTGACTTTTCTTTTTGCCGTCCTCCGAATCCACAAGTGTTTTGCATCCTTTCTGTTTGTTCAGCGGGGCAAACGCCAGCCTACGCGCCGGGTTCTTCCCTGCTTTGCTTCTGTGCAAATCCGTTCCCCTCTGGGCGTACGAGCACGGCTCAAGGGCTTGAAGGAGCTCGAGCGGTACTTCTGGCTTTCCCACTTTTTTTTTTTTTCTTCTATCCCTTGTGTGAAAGAGCAGTGAGTATTTCCTATCTGCTGCTGTTGTACTATTGTGGTTACTATCCCGTTTGTTTCCCCCGTGAAGCGGCCTCCCAGTGCCCAGCACAGCCAGACGTGGTCTCCTCGGCGTTGCCTTCCTGCTCTTGGTAGAGAAACCACCAAGCCCCAGCCCCGCAGAATGAGCAACGTGGGCTCACGCAGAGAAGTCAACCAGTTCTCCCTGCACCCCAGCCGCCGTCGTCTCATCTGCTTTGTGGTGTTTGCACGTTTGTTAACAGGCGCCTTCTGAACGGATCCTTACGAGCGTATCCCATCGTGGTTGCTGTGGGAGTGACGCTGGGGGGGCTCCCAGGCTGCTGGTCAGGGAGGTGGGCTGGGGTGCGTGCAGGGGAAGGGTGCGTGGCGCACACCTGCCTGTCCTGTGGGTCTGTGCGTGGGAAGAGGTCCAGCAAGGGGGGCAGAGGGGTTCAGGGCACCCAGAGGAGGGAAAGCTGTCAGGGTCAGCACGAGCAGTGACTTGCACTGGTAGTGCAAGGAGTATCCGCAGCGAACAGAGCATCCTGCTGTTCCCAGAGCACCGGGCTGCAGCTCTAGCTCAGCCCTGAGGGTGTCCTTGTACGAGCAGCTGTTATTTAACCTCCTCCGGTCGATCCTGTGTAAAGGAAGGAGAAGCTGGCCTTGATCTGCTGCTCTCCCAGAGAGCTGACAGGAGCTAAAACACCTTACAGGCGTGTGCCTCCTTGGCACTGACTGCCAGGAATTTCTGCAAACGTCCTTCCTCACGCGTGTGCATGCCCCTGCATGTAACATGCAGCTTCGTGCCCGAATTTTTCCTGGGTAGAAAGGGACAGGATCCTGAGCCGGCCCATCCAGCCTCTGTGAACGCTCCTGTTCCAGGTTACTTGGATTTAGCTCACACCCGGTGAGAATTTGGGGTTTCTTTGGCTGTCCTAAAATCAGCGAGCTGCCGGGGAGGGCAGTTAAAAACTGATTACGGCTGAACAATCTCAGGGCTGTGGGCCTTTCACGCTGTTTTCCTGCGAAGCGTCGGCCTTGCACGTCGCCAGCGCTGACTTGGAGTTCGGGGAGGGGGGAAAGACCTCAGACACCCAGCACAGCTCCTTGCTCGCCCGTTAGATTCCAGAGCGACCTTGAGTAAATGAAGGAATATTTCAGCACAGCCGCGTCCCACCGTAGGCTCGCGCTGAGGGGTCAATGGCGTTTTCTGTTTGCGGTGTGTTTTAATTGCAGTCTGCCCTACTTCAGATGTGGGGCAAGGGCTGGAAGAGGGCACACACAACACGCACCCCAGGGATTCGTGTCTGATGGGAGTAACTTTTTTTTTCCTCTCATAACCTCAATTTCTTCACCAAGCGTTTCTCATGTAAATAGATGACATGAATGGAAATGAGAACACTGGGCCTGTGTGGGATGGAGACAAATTGGGATTTTTAAGGCATCCCGTCCCCTCCTTTTTCGAAGGGAGTGGAGAAGGCTGAAGTGGTCGATCTGGAAAGAAAGTGATTTTATATTAGGGCAGGCAAATGTCTCCAGCCCTAAAAGGAAGGGTGCAGAGCCATGGGTGAACATCCACGGAGCTGTAGCAATAGTCAGAGCTGTAGCTGGTGCCTACAGACTTTCTGGGGTCCCCTTTCGTGCCTTTGCCCCATCCTCGCAGCTCGAAGAAGCTGCATGTGTCACGGTCAGGGGAGATCTCAGCATGGATCTCTGAGAAAATGTGTGGAGAAGCCCTTGGAAATCCTGGGGACCTGTCGAAGCCTCGGAGCTCTGCCTAGCCCTGCTTCCCATCACCTGCCCTCTGGGTTAAGCTCACTCAGAGGGGACAAAGTCCCCTTTAGCTGTTTGCAGCCCTTTCCAGCGGCAGGAGCAAGCCGCGGGGCAGGGAGACTCTGTTGCTTCTCCCTGGGGGCGTTTCTGCGTTACCTTTAAAAGTACAGAACTGGAACAAAGTGCCTCTCCCGTCTCTCAGGATGCCATCCAAGTGCTGTCCCAGGAGCTGCCCAGGGCGAGGAAGGGGGCATTCCTGCCTATTCTCATTCCTGCCCCTTTTTTTAAGATGCCTGCTTGTTCCTTCTCCTGAAATCCCTTCTATCTTGTTGGCTTCTACCTGCTGCCTGCACCCATGGAAACTTTTATTTTTGTGTTTCCTCCTGGCTACTGCAAATATAACGGTGCAGCCTGAAAACGGCCAGGCTTTCCGGGGCCAGCAGGGTGCCAGAACACTGAGAGCTTTTAATTTCCTAGCATTTAGTTTTGATTTAAACACAGGAAGAAGTAAAGATTCAGGCTGTAAATCACAAAATAGTTTTAGGCCACGTCTAACTGAGAAGTATGGGTGCTTAAAAAAAAAAAAAAGAGGGGGTTTTTGCTTGTTTACTTTAAAGCAATGTGGCGAAACGCTGCAGACCTTTCTGTGGGTGCATTGTTATTTGCCCCAGCTTAAATCTGGCTCTGGTTGCCATGGTCTGAACCAAGGGATGCCTGCAGGGAGACCTGTGGCTGTTTGACTCTCGGGATCAAGGGGGATCCTTTACATGGGACAGGGAACTCCCTTGGCCAGAGGAGACTTCAGAAGACAGTTTGCTTGTCCTGGGTGGCTCCCGCCCTGCCCTTCTGCACAGCCCTGTCCTCTGTCTGCTTAATTTTGTATGAATGAACGCTGGCACAGTAGCAGCAGTAGCTAATTTCCTCCCGGTTTATCTGACACCTCTCCTACGAGGACACTTTGCATTTCCACAGCGTCCCGCAATGGAGAAGACCCGAGCACCATAACCTGTTACCCAACCCATGCCATGTCCCCAGGAGGGGAGAATTTGCATAACCCCCACACAATAAATAAGCATTACAGGAATATAGCGATGATTTTCCCCAAATCAGACGACAGCTGCTCTCAGAGCTCAGACACCAATCTGCACGTCTGTTTAAATGTGCCCTTCAGAGGCTGTAGTGGTGGAGGGCTCTGGATGTAACATGGGATGGGCTGCAAAGGGCAAGGAGAGCTCCAGGGCTGTGGCACCAGTACAGCAAACACCGGAAGGTGATAAAGCTGGCATGAGCCCACAGTGACCACCACTGCGCTTTTGCCCTCCTGCCTGCCAACAGAGCCAAAGAGATGAGAAAACAATACAGCTTTGTCCCTTGCTTTTGGTGTCTGGCAACAGAAAACCTGTTGGCGTGGGGATCCCCTCTCACCCGGGGGAAGGTGGCTGGCATGGTCTGCTGCTGTGGCCCGAAGAGCCGTGACGGGTAACTCAGAGCTGCGCTGAGCAGTGGTGGGTAACTCACAGCTGTGCCGTAGAAAGTTTTGAATGACTTGAGCGTGGATGCCATGTGGGACATGCACATACTCTGGTAACTTCTGTCACTTGCCTCTAAGGATTTGTCCCAGTGAACCCTAAGACACAGCTTTAAGGGGAAAAAAAACCCTATAAATGGTTCTTTAACTTAATTCCGTTCAGTTCTTCAGTCCTTTCCTAACCAGCCAGCTTTAATCCTGCCTGGTACCCAGGGGTGTGGGGAAAACTGCAAAGCTGTTCTCTGAAGAACATCTGTTGCCGGTGTCTGACAGATGAACAGTGCTGTGGGGATGATGTGTCCCACTGGCACCAGCGGCCGCATGAGGAAATGGAAAAAGCCCAGACCACTGCAGAGGTAGCAAGGTGGATTTCATCCAAGGGCTCAAAACTGGGTGCTAGGCTGAAACCCCAGTGACACGGCTAAAATCTTGGCTGGAAGGGCTGTCCTGTTTGGCTTTATGTTAAGGAGTGGAAGGGATGAAAGAGAGTAATAAACAAGAGGGAAAAACAAGCAGGATTGATGCAAATCCTGGAGGAACGGGGTTATCAGCTTGGTCCAGGAAGCCAAACCGCATCTTTCGTGCCAAGTTCCCTCCCCATTTCCATGCAACACCCATTTTTGCAGGGAGCTGGGACACG
Organism: Tetrax tetrax; assembly: GCA_009806455.1. NCBI lineage: Eukaryota > Metazoa > Chordata > Aves > Otidiformes > Otididae > Tetrax > Tetrax tetrax. The sequence continues at coordinate 124,515 of WHYT01017491.1, forward strand.
GCTGTGAACGCTGCCTTCAGCCTGAGAGATCGTGTGCACGAGAGATCAGCCAGCGGGATAAATTCTGCGCACTGGGACCAGCTTAGAGCTGAAATAACTTGGTGAAAGTCTCTCAGGACGTAGAGCAGTGCAAAGGAGGGGCAGAAGTGGGCTTGTCTCCCTTCGTGCTTGGCCTCTGCCAAGCCAGCAGGGCAGAGCACCCCCAGTACAAGGTACCAGTGGTACCAAGGGTGGTGGTTTTGCATTTTCTTAAGTGTCTGCGAGAAGGCAGAACGGCTCCTCCTGGCCGGGGGAGTGCCTGCAGTGCTGCGCTGAGCTCTGCGGGGGTTCCAGGCTGCTCCAGGCAGGATCCCAAAGCTCGATCCCAAGATACCAGCTCTTTCTGTCTGGTTACATTCTAAACTGCTCCAAACAAAAATTTGGCTGTGCTCTTGCTGTATGCTGGGGCCAAAGTCAGTTGTGGTGTAAACAGGTGCCTCTGTAGCCAATGCAGCCAGTTCCACCAGAGCTGCGAAGGGCCCAGCCTCCCTTCCGTGCGCATCCCTCTGATTAATTAGTGAGTTCTGTCACACAGGATCCTCCCTGATCCTCTCCGTCTCTCCCCGTATTTGTTTTCAGCCGTTGCTGGGCAGAAGGCCCAGCAGAAAACGTGGGGGATGGAGAAGTCATATGTGCAGCAGCCTGCGAGGAACCAGAGATGTCGGGTTAGGTTTGTTTTCCTTGGCAGCACCAGAGCCAGGACCTCTCCTTCATCCCCTGCGTCCCACTCCAGCCCTCCCCGGCCTCCGTCTCCATTAGCTCAGCCTACGGAAAGGCTTGGCTCTCGCCTTCTGCAGCTTGCCAGTTCTTTATGTTATCTATATGTTATCTAGCAGTGCACACGCTGTTTATAGTAACCTGCCAGTGCAGCATGAGCGAGTCCTTGTGCCAAACCAACAGGTCGGGACGCAGCCCTCCGGAGCAGAAACGGAGCACAAATGCCTCTGTGTGCTAATGGCAGCGATGCAAATGGCCCGGGCTGCGCGATAAAGCAGCCTTGTGAAATAGCATCTGTTCCTGGGATCCGAGCGCGGGGCCAGGTCTGATCCGGCAGCCAGACCACGCATCTGCGGCAGCGCAGCTCTGCCGATCCGACGGGTTCCTGCTTCCTCCCCGAGTGGGAGGCCGCTCCAGGTTCTGCAGGGTTAGGCAGGGATCTGGTTCTGGGCGCCGCGCAGACCTGCGCATCTGAGCTCCCGACGGAGCGCATCTGCAGCTCCATCCCTTGCTTCTGCTGCCGAGAGGCTTCCCGGCTCGGGAACCCCGTGGCCAGCTGGCGCGGGGACAGCTCCGTTTTGGAAGCATCTTTGCAGCTTCTTATGAAGCATCGAGCTCCCTGGTTTTCCTCTCAGCACCATGGTACTTTCTGACCCGCTGTCGGTGGCTGCGACGCTGGGAATCTTTGCACGGGGCAGCTCTCGCTTGCAGCTGGCGCATTAGTCCAGGCTCTGGAAGCTCCTGGAGTGAATGGAAAGGCTCTCATTGAGGTGGGGGCAGCCAGAGGTATGAATGGTCTGGGGCAGCAGGAGCTGCCACACTGATAGCGCGTCGGCAGCTGCTAGTAGGTGTCACGGGGCCAAATTCCTCCTGGGCATGCTTAATATTTGCCACTAGCTGCGATCCAAGTGCTCACATTCCTTTTTTTATTAGCTGAAGACACAGCCCACTCTAGAAGAGCAAATAAAAACCCGACGCACCTCCCGGGTTGTGCAAGGACTGAGTACGTGGAGAAGGACTGCGCGTTTGTGGCCGGCGTGCCAGGGAGCGCGAGGCGGTCTGAGCAGCAGCGTCCTGTCTGCTGGGCAGGCACCCGGGGGGAGAGAATTGGGGTATTGAGGAGCTGCGGGGGGAGCTCATGGGTACAGGTGTTCCTTTCTGCCTTTGCAACCAGAACTGGAAGAAATATGCCAGAAGTAATCTCAGGGAATGCCAGTGCTTTCCATGTTTAGCTTTTGCTAAAGGACACAGAGGATGTATCTGCGTCTGAGGGACACGGCAGTGAGTGGCACCTCGGGTGCTGCTCAGGGTTTAGGTCTGTGCAGAGCTAGGCCCGCTCAGTTTCCAGCCACCGCTCCTGGCAGGGCTGTGTCTTGCAGACAGTGCCCGTATGTATCATATCTGTGCACAAAACCTATTCCAGAGGGCTGTGGGAGGGAGCAGCACCTCAGTGCTCCCATTGCTAACTGTGACTGCAGCTGAAGTCACTCGCAAGCTCACGGTTTGGGCAGGCAGTAACGAAGAGTAAATAACGACACTTTTGTTGGCCATCGTGCCGAGCTGTCAATCACGAATGCACAATTACAGTGCAGCTTTATGGAAAGCAAGACTGTCTTGAGTCAGTGTTTCTGTCTTTCTGCTCTTGGGGCTATTCTGGAGTTGGCACAGCTCTGTCTGTGCTGGGCATCTCACAGCAGCGACCTCAAGGCCCTGCGAGCGAGGGTGCGCGAGAGCTGGCGGCAAGGAATGGCAGTCTGGGGGCGATGCCGGGGCTGGTGGGTCTCCTCCCAGAGACCTCTTCACGTGGCTTGGGGCTGGAGGCCCTCTTGGGAGACCTATGGAGATTCCCAGGAGTCGGTCGGTGACCATTAAACATAATTTACTCCTTTGCCATCGGTGTGTTCTGCCTAGCCAGGGCCAGCATCCTCTGCCAAGCTGGAGTCTCGTCTCCCCGCGACGCCGCAGGCAGATGATACCTGTCCGGGGCCATGCTGGGCGGGCGGGAATGGCTCTTCTCTTTGTGTTAGTGCCCCGGGTCCTGTTACCAAACCGGAGCCTTTCTTGGGTTACGGGGGCGTGCAGTGTCAAGTGATCGTGCCTCGCCGGCTGCTGCCGTTCAGCACCGCGTTTCTCCAGCCACGTTTAACCACGTTTCTCGTTAAACGGCCCTGGGCTCCGTGCCGCTGCTCCTGGTGCCGCTGCCTAATCCCTCGCAGAGACAGCGCTGCCTGCTCAGCCCGGGAAGCCGCTCAGACGAGCGCCTGCAGCACCCGCCTGGCTGTCCCCGCGGATCGAGGCGGCAGGAGCGGCTGTGGGAAGCGCTTTTCAGAAACGCTTCCTTCCAGCCCTTCCCTTGGCTTCTGCCGCAGCCGCACTGGTTTCCCCCCCACGGGCTTTCATCTAGGTTCAGAACAGACGCCTGTAAGCGGAGAAGCAGCCTAATTTATTTATGGTGTGCATTAACATTTATTCAGCTGGTTGCTGTGCATTCAGTAAGGTGGGAACTTGATAGGTGCCAGCCATTCCCCCTGCCGCCGGCGGAGCCGGGGCCTGCTCTGCGCAGGCAGCCACAGACGCTTCCAGAACGTGGAGCTGAGCAAATGTGGTGCTGTTTTGCCAAGGGGGGGAGGAAAGGATGAGTATCCTGCTCCCATGGCAGCCAGGAAACTCCTTGGAGGACAGCTGAGCACCTAGAAAGTGTATCCAGCCCTGGTAGGACAGAGCCAGGGGAAGAGATCCCAGGGCTTTAAGCCAATTTCTCTGCAGAATTCCCTGGTGACTTGGTTATCTCTCTGCATCCCTCTGTGCTCACCACAGTGAAGAAGACGTGGTGGCGTGCAGACAGGCCAAGGGTGACACCAGAGCAGCCACCTTCCCCACCCATCACTCTGAGGCTGTGTCCTGTGCCAACCTAGGTGACCCTGTGAGTGTCACACTGTCCCTGAACCCTCCAGAGCAGATTTCCCCACCTCTCTCATCCGTTTGCCTTTCTGGGTGCAGCCTGGAGCTGCTGCTCTGCTTCAGCCTCACCACGATGCTTTAAAATCTCGCTCCCCAGGTCTCACCTGAGGTGGTTTAATACTGCCAGTGAGTCCCTGTTGATACTGGGGACACCTTTGCCCTCAGATAGCGGTCAGGTCCCTGCGGCTGGCACTGCTGTCGTGTCGGAGCAGCAATGAAGGGCCAGGCTGGGTTAGCGTTTAGTACCTCAGCCACTGGTTCAGTACATGCCTGCCTTCCTCCCATGCCTGCTTTGTGGTGAGAGGCACTCTGGTAGAAAAAACACGTTAAGAAAGCAAAACCCAAGGCATTGTTCACCTAAGAATGATATTTAGACATCTGCCTGCACTGGAGCATCTGTGGACGCTACCCAGGGAGCTTTAAACGCAGCAGATATCTGTGTGCTGTGAATCTGGGAGTCGTTGCAGGCTGAAGCTCCAGCCTGATTACACTGGAGAAAAATGGAAATGTGAAAAGTCTCGTAAGCTCTGAACGTCCCTGAGCAGCATCGTAATCACAGAATCAAGGCCAGCTTGGCTTGGTGTGATTTGTTTCATTATGAAACATAATTCTCCCTGGAATTTTAGTTCTTGCCTGCCCTCCACCCCAAAATGTGCCAGCTCACAGCAGAAATTAACGTTGGGGGAGGGAGGATCCGAGTGCAAAGGGGACCCAGACGTTTAAATATTGGTTGAACATATGCAGAGCGTCCTTTGATAAAGGCACGCCGAATTAGCGGGGGGGGTTCGAGTTCTGCCAAAAACCCTGTGGCTGTGCTCAGGCCGTGCTGGGCTGGGCCGGCCAACAGCCGCTGGTTTCTGCAGTGAATCACTGCAGACCTGGTCCTGGGCTCAGAGGGGCAGCGAAATAACGGGCAGCCGATTGACTCCTCTTGAGGATTTGGCCCTTGGACTTACAGTCCTCATTTAAGGTTTGCTGGAATGTGGTCAGATAGGTCCCATCCCTGGTGAAATTTGCTTTTGGGGTGTGTCCATGCAAAAAAATGTAGAAGATTTAACTCGGTGTTGAAAAATGACTTCTGTGAGACAGTGTGTTTGTTTTAAGGGCAGTTTGTTGGCCTTTCCCTTCGCTGGCTTTCGCAGCGGAGCCGTTGCGGGGTGGTCCCCGCTTGCCGTGCCAGTGCACCGCGCCAGCCTCACGCACTGAGCTGGATCCCACCCTGAGCCCCTGACAGTTCAGAGCCCTGGGCCGCCTCTGCCCGTGGGCACTGGCTGCGCACGTGCCCTGTTTTCCGCACCATTGTCAGCTCTCGATTTAATTTTTACACGTCTCTGTACAGCTCTCTGTTTACCTTGCAACTGTCACCTTTCTGCCCTGATCAGATCTGCAGGGGCTCTCAGTGCACTGCAAAGTTGGAACGAGGTGATCTTTGAGGTCTCTCCCAACCCAAACCACTCTATGATTCTGTGAAAGGAAATTGCGCCGCTGGGGTAGGAGCAGCTCATCTGAAGCAGCAGTCCTGTGGGTGAAGTGGAGCAGCACCCAAACATTCCCGTGCCTCATCCTCTTGCTCCTCTCTAGGCTCATCAGGTGTCCTTGTCCTTTCATCTCCAGACAAGTGCCTGGCACCACTCAAACCTCCGCTTGGCACCTGCCCATCCTGCAGCATCCAGGCCACAACACCAAGTTTCTGTGCAACCTTTATTGCCGTGTTTCACTTCCTTGTAGCTAATCAAAGTTAACAGTGACTTTGTTTAGCACTTCGCCCACTGAGTACAGCCCCTGCCTTCCCACCAGCGCCCACTTCTCAGGCAAGGTAGGTCACTAGTGGGACACTGCTCCAGGCCACTCCACACAGATAAACCAGATACTGAAGGAACTTCCCAGGGACAAATATACCACCTGCACCTCGATGCTGCCAACGGCGATTTCTGATCCAATATGAACTCTGCACCAAGGGGCACACACAGCCTGGTCGCACGCAACAAAAGCATCAAGCAGGCAAATTGGCAGCACTCAAGTGAGAGAGTCTGCAGGCTCAGACTCCCCGAAAGTGCTAGTGTTCCCCCAGAGCAACCTCCATCTTCTTATCCAGGGACTGACTGAGGGAGGTGACTTCTTACCCCACTTTCTGCTTGTTCTGCCTGCCACAGGCCAGGTCTTCACCTGAGATACCTTAAGAGAGCTGCTAAGAGCAGGAATAACCGTCACCGATACCGAGATGTTCTCTAAGACTCTTCAGCCAGTGCCTCCCTGGTTCCTCTGGAGCTGGGTGGTTTATAAACAAGTTGCAGATCAGGCTCTGCACGAGCACCCATCCTACCGATTCCTTCTGCTTCCCGAGAGCCGAAGGGCACTGGAGTTGTCGCGGTTCACTGAGTAGTTAAAAGAGGATAATCATTAACCTGCTGAGGACAGTCCTCCTTTTGTTAGGCCCTTTATCTGGTTATCTTGCTAACACGACTGGAGAGGATCTGTGTGACAGGTGGGGATGAGGGGAAGCAATATTCTGCGTAGCTTGTCTGTTCTCACAAAATCACAGCTGTCCCCAGCGCGGGAGGCAGTGGCGCAGAGCTAAGGTGTGTTTTTACTCCGGTATCAGTCCAGCCTCTTGCCTATGGAGGTGTGGATTCACGTGGCTTTGGTTGAGTTCCAGCCTCAAACTCCCCAACAGCCGCGGCCAGACCTCCAGAGGCAGTTCGGCTACGGAAAACCTTAGGTGTGTTTGCGGGCACGACTTACCGTACAGGTCCTTTGCGCTCAGCTTGGCGGCCCCGTCCGCTTTGCCCATGCTGCCGCTGCAAAAGAAGGAAGGTACAAATAAATCATCAGCTCCCGGAGCTTGTTCACATCTGCTTTCACGCTGCAGCTCGCGCGATAATCGGCACGGCAGCGTTGCAGCTCTCCCGGGGGGACCAGCCCTGCCCCTGCCAGATGTGGTACAACTCCGAATTACTTGTCCGACCGCGCCAGCGGCTCCCTGCGCAACCCTAGCTGTTATCCATACCGTGAGGCCGTGTCACTAAAGCCAGCCGCCGGAAACAGGAGCCAGGGGAGCCCGTCTAGGCCTGTCCCCACTAGAGTTACCTTCGCACGTGGTGTCCCCTGGACGGACGCTGCTTCTGGAGGGGCTGGTTTAAGGACAGCGGCTCCCAGAGAGGGATAAGCGGGGTTGTCACAGGGAGCAGCAGGTAAACGGAGACTCCTCCGCATTATACCTGAGTCCACCTGAGCGTGAGGCAGCGTAAGTGCCAGGATTAGGATCTCGGATTAGCGGACCCCTTTTGAGATGCACTCCTTGAAGGCAGGTGCTGAGGTGTAGAACACGTCACATGTAAAAGTGTGCAAGGATGGGTGTAAATGCTTGAGTTTTGGGGTGTCAAGTCTCTGCGCGTGGGTCGCATCCCCCGTAGGGCCACCCCCGCTCTGCCTGGTTGTGCGTGGGAGTGCACAGCCAGATGACGTTTCTCCAGCTAAGTCCTGGCTGGGGAGGAGCAGAGCGGGACCTCGGGATTTCAGGCGCTGTGGTTTGGTCCTGCACGGTGCAGTGAGCCAGTAGGTGGCCAGTGGCTCCTTTCTGCTCTGCCACCATGTCCCCCTGAGGGCAGGCAGTGGTTCACAGGGCCCATACACCCGGCAGAGCAGGAGAGCTGGTGGCTTTGGCTCCATCGGGAAGCTGCCAGGGGCTGCTGAGGCCCCCGAGCATGAGGGGCATGTGAGGTGTGAGGCAGTGATGCTGGCTCTGGCTGCAGCTTGTGAGGTGCCCAGCAAGGGTGAAACAAACACCAGGGACTTGGTAGGGGGGAGCGGGACCGTTAGGAACATCCCCCTAGGTGGGGGGAAGGAGCAGCAGTGCCAGCCGCGAGACGGAGGAAGCCCACCACGGAGATCCTTACTTTGATGAGCCAGGGTTGCTGCTGAGGGATCCCTTGAGACTCATGTCGCTTCACAGGACAGGCAACTGCAGCAGAAGCAGAGAAGATGGGGTTAGCGATCAGAAAACGCGCTCTCAGGTGATTTATCAGTGTGCGTGCTCCCCTTCCCACCGCTGATTTGGGGTCTCCGAGCAGCAGGGTGGGCAGAGGGGAGCAACCAGGTGGGCACGATGGGGTTTTCAGGCTGCTCTCTGCCCTGTGGCTCAGACCCCTCTCACAGCTCTGACCCAGGCTGAAGACCCAGCCCAGGGTGCCTTTCTGAAACCTGTTTCCGTAGAGAAAAGTGAGATAATGGTGAACGCTGCTCCACGGGCAGCGTAAGGATGGAGAACAATTTGCTGCCGTGGCCGAGTGCTCGGTGAGAGGCAGGCAGGCTCAAGTCACAGAGTTTTTTCCTCCTCTTTTGGATAAGAATTATAAATAACGTGAGAGAGATACAGGCACTCTCTGAGAGCAGAACTGCAAGGGGGGAAGAAAGAAGGGCAAACAAGGGATAATAAAACTTCAGGGCTGCACTTTGCGTTGGCATCCGAGACATTCACCTCCGCTCTAGCACGTGAGTTGAAGGGAAGCCAAGACAAGTCTTCAGGTTTTTCATTCACTTTTGCAAAGCTCGGGGGGCACCTGCCTGTGGGCTGGGCACTCAGCGCCTCTTTTTTGCTTTGTCTGGCTCAGACTCTGCTCCCCTTACTATAAGGCGGTCAAAATCCAAAGGTATGGTGTTAAAATACTGAAGGAAGAAATGAACCAGTGTCTCCAGTGGGATTTCCTGTGAGGGGGCCTTTGAACGTGCTTGGCGTGTGCCGCGGGGCCGCCGAGACAGCCGACCCTGGCAGGCACTGCCTGGCAAAGGCTTTTCTTTGCTGAGCTTGGCCTAAAGTGTGTGGGATCTCCGGGGAATACTTTGGAGTCATCCCTGGCTCCTGGGATTTCCCCTCTGGAGGCTGACAGTGCTGCAGGGCTTGTTGGATTGCCAGCGGCGCTGCCCGAGATTCCCTACGCGTACGCGCAGACCGCGTGGAGGACCCGGCGTGTTTGGGCTCAGCCTCGCGCGGAGCCCGCTTTGGGTCACAGTACTCAGCGCTGGGACGCTGTTGGAAGTTGCTTTGAGGCGCGTTTTGTAGCCAGTATATGAGATTCTACTTTTTTTCATCTCTCTTGTGGTTGATACTGAAATCCATGCGCGCGCACACGCAGATATAAGTTCATCTACGCATCAGAATAGAAACTTGGTGTGCTGCCAGCCCCTCTGAGCGAAATAAAACCCGGCTCTGCGCCCAGGCTTGGGTACCTGTGAATTTTTCCTCTGTTAATAGCTGTCTGCTGGTTTCCTCTTACAGTCCTCACGCTGGTCCTATCTCCCAGATCTGTGTGCATTAGCATAAGGTACGGAGAAAGGGGCATGCGCGCTAACAAACCCCGCTCTGCCCTGTTTACTTCACTTACGCCATCTGATCACTGCAGGCCCATGGCCGATGATCACAGCTGGGAATGTTTCTGCGTGTTAATGTAATAGTTCTGGCTCCCTTTCCCTTACTGCCCCAGGGCCATGTCCTTAATGGACTGAAATCCAGTTACTCCAGCAGGTGAGTGGCACCCAGTTTGGCCGGCGGAGCTCACAGCTTGCTCCCAGGCCCCGGCCGTGAAGCCGAGGAGGAACCAGGGATGCAGCCAAGTTTGTGTTTCTCCTTCACGAGCTCTGTCCAAAAGCCAAACTCTGGGGATCTGCTCCTGCTTTTAGAGGAACCCACCTGGTGAAAACCTTCATGGGTGAAGTGGGACCAGCCACAAAATGAGCCAATGCTTGATCTCCTGGCAGTGAATAAGAAAGTACTGAGGGGATAAGCTGGGCTCCCCAGCGCAAGGCAGGATAAGCTACCGTGTACCTCTGCTAGCGGAAACGCCACCGGACCCCGAAAGTGTCGGAATGGCTTGCCAACGCGCTGCCTGAAGTGTGCGGTGGGGCACCCACCGCCCCCGGAAGAGAGAAGGTTTTGTGCCGCCTGCAGTCCCATTCATACCCCACAGTCTCCTGCCTGGCCAAGCAGGAGCTGTAACGCATTCGCACCGCTGACATTTCAGCGAGGGGCTGATGATAAACTGCTCCTTCTGACGTGTCCGATCGAGCGATCCCCGGTCCACCTCGGCATTTCTACCGCAGCAAACCCCAGTGGCCCCCCTCCCTTCGCCCAGTGCCGCTCGCTGCAAGGTCGTCCTTGCTTCCAGGGTGCCTGCACCCGAAAGAGGGCAGGAAACTGGAAGCAGTGCGAGCACCTGCCAAGTCAGCAGGTCCTTATCCTGCTGGGCAACCTTCTCTTTATTTATTCATGCCATTTTCATTATTTAACCTTTGCCTAGTTCTTACCGCTGCTTTAAGGGCCGTGTCTGCGTTCAAACTCGTGTTAATCGAAATGAGGGTGTGGTGCTGGCCAAAGTAAACCAGGACGGAGCCTCGTGCCAGAGCTTTTAATTCAGTGTAAATTGCCTGATATTAATTGAATCCTGGCTGGCGGGGAGGATGTTTCCAAGGGGCTGGAGACTTTAGAATGATTTTGCTAAATTGAGAGACAACCGGACTTTAATACGATGGAGAAAGGGCTGAGAGTGCTTCACCTCTAAATGTGGAGGGAATCAAAGATAAGGAGGGCTTACGGCTGACCGGCCTCAAGAGCTCTGGCACACACGTCGTCTTCTCCACGCTGTCCTTTCACCTGTGGGTCACGCTTCCCCGGTCAGGGGGTTCCTCATCTCCCTTGCACCTCCCTGTAGGGTGCAGCTGCTTTCTCCTCCTTCCCAGCGGGGTGAGCGTGCGTAGGAAGGGAAGCGAGAGGCAAATTTAGCAGTGTTTCTCTGTGGGTCACCGAGAAAGCCAGCTCAGCCTCGCATGTGAGAGGTGTTTAATGGGAGCGGGGCTGCAGCAGCTCAGCCAGGCTCAAGTTCTGGTCGCGGGGGCAGATGGCAGTGCTGCGCTTCTGCTGGGGGGACTTAGAGGGGAGGCTTAACTGCCTGGCGAACGCCTGGCACCGTGACCCGTCCCAGGCCAGATCTCCCGTGCTGAAGCAGAGGGCCGTAGGGAGACAGCAGAAGGCAGTGCTAACGGACACGGAGGTGGGTGAAGTCGTATTGTCCTTTAAAGCAAAGGAAATCTCACTCCCTGACTTTCCTCTCTGATCCCTGGAGGTCAGACATCCTCCCAGAGACACTCAGAGTCACGACAGGAGCCTGGCATTGTTGTCTGTGCTGCGTTTCTGTACTCTTACAGCAAATGGAAGCGGGCCATGCATTGTTTGACTTTCTTTGCGTCTCTTTGAAGAGGGAGCTGCGACATTGCAAGGGTGGAGAAGCTCTCTGGGAGGGGAAAGAATAATAGCTCTCTTCTCTGTGTGCCAGTCCCTGCTATTGTCATCCATTATTTTTATTAGGAATGCTTCTCCCTTGTCTGCTGGGGTCACGTATTTTTGTTCTTACAGCACATGGAAAGGGGTTGTGAAAACTCCTGGGCTTTGGGTGAAGATTGGACAACTCGAAAATGTGTGGGTTTTAGGGCTATTATTATTCTAATCACCATTAATAACAGCAGCAGCATCTAGTGTTTGTGAGTGCTTTTCGTCGTGGGTCTCTACCTGGAGCCACGATACTGATGGTTTAACCAATGTGTCACAAACAGGGGTCAAATAAGGTTTGATGGCTGTGGCCCAAAGCATTCTTTGAGCATGTTGGACCAGCTGGAATGACGCCTGTGGTCCCTTAAACCCCGTCGGGTCAGCCCGAAGGCGGCGGCGGGCAATGGCTTCACTGCAGCACGTGTGAAATGCTCGAGGACGTGGCGAGGGACGTGTCTGCGCCAAGCGGACTGTGGGACTCGGGCACGGGTGACATCCGTGTGATGGAAACGCTGCCCGGGGGTCCCGCCTGGGGCGGGAGCAGGCAAATAAAACAAGGTGCTGCTGTCTGTGGGAGTGTCCCGTGCCAACTGGATGGGGCAGGCAGAAATACTAGATTGGCCAAAGCCGCGGCACGTAACATAAAGCGCCGGTGAGAAACATTAGCTGGCCACCACATGATCTTATCTTTTAAACTCCCCAGGACAACAAAGCGCCGTCTGTGCGGGTTGCTGGCTGTTTTCATGAGGGAACGTCACGCTGGGGAAAGCTGTTTGATGGACTGTCCCGCAAAGCGCAGTCTGCTTGTCCTCGCAGGAGCAAAAGGAGCACAGGCGCCCCGATAGACGCGTCCTGCACTGACTGTGCTCCAGGCAGCCCCCCAGCCCCGGAGAGCGTCCTCCCCGCTCCCGCGATCTGTCCTGCCCGCTGCGACCGTGGTGAAGGGCCTGACAGATAGGCAAGGCTGCAATCCCACATCAATCCACTAACAAAACAGCTTTCGGGAAGCACTGGGATCTGTGTGCTCAGTGCTCCTCGTGTGGCACCAAGAGATCTGAACTCACACGGTCTGGTTTAGATCATCTCTTATGAGATGGACCCTGGGAGCCTGCAGCAGACCTGAGAACTTAACCTGGATCTCATGTGTCCTGGTCCAGCCTCCTAAGGATGAAACCACCCTTCTCCTGCTTTTAGTCACTTTTCTGAGCCTGCCAGTAAGGATGCCTGTCAGGGCTCACCAAAAGCAACTTCACAACTCTGTTTTAACCAGCTGCTGGTGATTCCTGCTTTGAAGTGGGGAGCACATCCAGCCAGTATTTCTCAGAGTCTGGTGACCCTAGGAGTCCCTATTTTCATCTGCGTTGAGATGTCTTTACAGTGCCCCAAGTTTTGGAAAGCGGTGTCCTCCCATGGCACCCTTTCACGTTACCCTTCTAGTGACAGAGCCACTTGGGATGGCAGGTCGCTTTGGGAAGACTCTAGCCCCTGTGGAAGAGGTGAGCGCGACCGCGTGCGTAGCTCCGGGGTGTGCATGGCCCACACCATGGTACGGTAGTTAGTCACGGGCGGCGAGTCCAACCTGCTAGGTGTCTGGAAGAAACACTCCCTGCTCTGTAGAAGGGATTTTTCACATTGTGGAGACTGTCCAGAAGACAAGCACCTGGATAAATACAACCCAGCCCAACAGGTCCCCGTAGGTCCGAGCAGAGAAGAGCTTCTCCAGCCTCCACAGGAGAAGCGGCAGCAGCTCTTTTAGACTGAGACAACTTGGATCTACGGCCACCCCGTACCAGCTTTGATGGACCCCAATTGCTGCTTTTTATTTAAGAGCCCGTCCCTCCTTGTGAGCTTTGCCCTTCCATGCTGTGTCCTGCAGAGCACCAGGGTAAGATTTAGAGCCATTGCTGAGGATCACACCGAAGAAGGCTGTCCCTTATTCACTCACGTCCTCAGAAACAGTAATTTGTGCTTAAAGAGTGTTTCCTGGGAAAATATTTAGGCAGACTTCCCAGCGTTGAGAGGGAAACACCCACCGCTTGTCCGGCAGCTGGGCTTGGCAGGAGTGGTCCCTGGGTGACCACACAGCCCGGCTGGATCGCAGCAGGGATTTGGAGGCAATGTGTCTGCTGGGCTGATGTGGAGGCTTGGGAGTTAACGCTCGGAAACACAAACGGATACCATGGGGCAAAAGCGCCAGTATTTACGAATTCCCAATGCGAGATTCACAAACTACCCAGAGAGAGCGTGGGAAGTTACCCCCTGTGCCCCCCAGCACACACACGGACCCCCACTTGCGCGTGGCCCTTTCCAGTCCGTAGGTGATGCGCACACAGACCTTAATTCAGGCCCAGGCCGGGAGTCCGGGCGGCTGCGGGTGCCCACAGAGGTCAGCGTGGGCGAGGAAGGCTCTGCAGGCTAGCTGAACCAAATCAGGAGCTTTTCTATTCCTGCCAGAGGTAAAACCTTCCCTCAAGAATCCCAACCAAAGGCAAGTCCAGACAGTGCCCTGCTCTATAAATACCCAGGGAAAATGCACAAATAGCCGCAATCTCCACGATCCTGGGAAAAACCTGGCAGCTGACTCCACCGCCCCTCTGAAAGACGTGTTTGCAGAGTCCCGGTGCTGAGTCACGGCTCCTGAATTTACGCTTTTCCACTCTGTTGGAGGAATCCCGCAGAAGCCGAGTGGAGGAAAAACACGGGGCAGGCTGGGGCTTGCTCTGCGTCTGCTGAGCCCGTCTCTGCCGGGGTACCGAGCTGCGCGTTACTGACGCTTGGGCTGCAGTTTAGCAAGCTGAGAACCAGCCCCAGAAACAGCGTGCCAGATGTGAACGGATACGCCTGGAAAGGTGGGAGGCGACAGATGAGCGTGCCTGGTTTAAAAGCTCATTAAATGGTTTAAACTAAAAGACCCCAGTTCAAAACTTCCCAAACAGGAGAAAGTGCGATGTGAGTCACTCGCATTCCCCAGGAAGAAAAAACGTGATGTGTTCCCTAGGTTTCCTGGGAAGGGCAGCAGTGTGGGGAATTTGGAGGCTGGTGCTGGCCGTGGGACGGACTGGGCAGGACGTCAGGGCGAGGCTGGAGGGCTCCAGCCATCATGTGCCGGTGCTGGCACGCCTGGTACTCAGGGACTTTGCTGAAGAAATGCACTGGTGGTTGTCATGCTGAAGATTTCTCTGTCCTGCGTCCTTATTCAACCCCTCCTCCCCAAAATGATCCCCTTTTCCTAGCCTGGTGCTGGACCGGGAGCGCAGGATCACCGGCAGCAAGGGGCTTCTAGCTGTGATTTGTAGGCGGACAAATCACATGAATGAAAGGGATCCTTTTTATTTTCTCTGTGTAGAAATCAGGACGGGGATGTCAGGCCAGTAAAAACAGGGAGTGACTCTGCATGTGTGTGTCATATTCCAGAGCAGGATGGATAACAGCCCAAGGCGCTGCGCTGTGCTGCTCCAGCCTGAAGGAGGGCATTGAATCACCCCCATGTCAGGCAAAACACCAAACCCTGCGCGCAACTGGCAGCACGCTCCTGTCTCCTGGCTGTAGAGGCTCCCAGAGCTGTTCCTCGTGTGCACCTTGCTGTATAGCGAGAATCTCTCATTTCTCTTACGGCTTTTCCAGGCTGAAAGAGCTGGGAGACTCGGCAAAAGGCCGGCACCAGCGCGGCAGGATGGGCTAGCGGCCAGGGATGGAGAAGGGGGAAGGGTTCCTGCTGCGTCCTGCCGCTTCGCGCAGTGGTGCAAGGCTCTGATTGAGGGCACGGCAAAGTGCTCTGTGTGGTGGGACTTCAGGGGAAAAAGCTGAGCTGCTCAGGGCTGTCCCATCCATGCTTGCAAGGTGGTGGTGTGCTTATGCAAAGCACCCGTAGCAAAACTGCTTCTTCCAGAAGCTTTGAAGCCATCTGATCCAAGCATCAGCGCCGTGTCTGCGCTGGTAACACACTGGGTGGTCCTTGTCAGTCGACGGGCATCGGTCGTTCCTTGCCAGCCGTGGCCATGCAGGTGGGTAAGAGATGGGCCTTTGCTGTCAGGATGGCTTTGAGCTAATCACTCAAGTACCTTAATTGTTCATTAAATGATTGTTTTAATGTGTGGCTGCACTGTGACAGCACCTCGCATGGATACTGTGCAGTGCTCACAAGCTAGCCTCAGCAGCCCTAGCCTGCTCCTGCTTTTAGAGGAGACCTGTGAAAAGAAATACATTTGGCAGGCCAGTTCATTGTCCACACCACCTCCCAGCAAAGGCCTTAGCCCCGGGAGGACGGTGATATTAAACCTGAACATCACTTGCCTGGCTAATGCCGGCCCAAACGGGCTGAAGTGCTTCGGGTCAGGGTGACGGAGTGGTGCTCCCTCACCAGCCCTCAGGAGGGGCAGGAGGAGTTTGGTTTGTAAATTAACTCCTCCGCGCCGACCGGTTCGTGAGCAAAACAGAGGCATTGAGACCGATGGGCTGTTTCCACCGCCTCCTCCTAAAGGAAGGGCATTTTTGGTCCCTCCCTGAAACGCTGATTCACTTGCCTGGCAGAAACTCAGGCACGCAGCAGGACAGTCGGAGTGCCGAGAGCCTTTTCTTGGTCAGAGAAAAACTTGTTATTGGGCTGTGCGCCGCTTTGGGGACTGCATTTAGCTTCAGTTTCTCTCCAGCGTGGTCATCTCTGGGATTGCAGCGAGACTGGTAGATCTGAACCAAGAAATGCTCCCCTCCCTGCATGGGAAGTCACAGCGTGGCATCGCTACCCAAAGAAGGGGAGAAGGCTGCAGCCTGTCCCCCTCTGTCCGTGCCAGTGAGCAGCTTCTTCCCTCTGCTCCCTGCTCCCTTTCCAAACGGCTGCCTACACCAGTTGGGGCCGGGAAGCGAATGCATCACTAATTCTCATTTCCTGCTGTAAAACTTGCCCTGGGGTTTTCGCTGGGAGGGTGGGGCAGGAGATTTCAGGGAGGAGGTTCATCTCTTGAAAAGCACATTTGACGTTTAAGGCTTTTCCAGCCTTTTTCAGACTAATCGCCCAACGTTCCTTGCCATCTCTTCCCACCCCATTTTGTGCTTCCTACCCATATCCTGTCTGTATTTTTGGCCACTTGCTAACAATTCTTTTGAGCTCAAACTTGGAACGTGGGAGCTGGGCTCGGAGTGTCACCGCAGGAAAACAAGCTGACTCCAGTTTAACCAGCTCACTGAGCTGGTGGCAACCACGCGCCCAGAGATGTGGCAGGGTTCAGGTCAGCTTTTGGTGCTTAAGGGGTGTTCAGCCCCTGGAAATGCGCCTGGTGCTCTGACCAGGCTTCTGTCCTTTGACGCGAGGCGACAGCCGCATCTCCTGATGGAGGACGCGCGGGGTCTTGCTGGGGGCTGAGGATGCAGCTTGGATCACCAAGGGTGTGTGGTCCTCCCGGCTCCGGGGAGCGGGCCGTGCTGCTGAGGCTGGGAATGAGTCGCAAACGGCCATGCAGCAGCGCCTGGGCGTTTTTTAGTAGTAATCTAATCCAGCCTTTTTCTTTCTGCTGTTGGTATTTTCACATAGATGTCATGGTAAATGAAGTTCTTTTTGGAAAATTGCGATTTATCACTTCCCAGTCACCTCTGAAAGGCAGTAATGGGAGTTCATCAAAAGGTGCTTTTGCTGTCAGTCAGTTATTTGTTTTACCTGCAAAATGCTGAGATTTTTGGATTCTCACAGAGATTCCCCATAGGAACCGTTAAGGTTGATTGCTGGTGCAAAATATTCAACCAAACTTTCATGCCCAGCTGAGGATTGCCCTGCTCTGTCTTTGGATCCAGACAGGATGCACAGTGACAGAACACAGTGAGGGGAGGAGAACCAGGTGTTATCCTCAGAAACCCCACGCAGGGAACTCGCTCCTTTCTTAACACGCAGACTGCACCTCAGAGAGGAGATTTCAGCTCATCTGGTCTCCTGTGCCTCTTTCAGCACATCCTTTAAGCTCTGCAGGGCTCTGCTCCCGTCGGTGAAAGCACACTAGACAAATTCCCAGCTTCGTGGAGAGGAATACACGACCGATGGCGAGGGGGTGAGCTACCGTGGCGTGGAGATGTGCAGCGTGGGTGCCAGGCTGGAAGGAGCAGGGGACTGTCCGTCAGGGATGAGCTGCAGTCAGTGCCTGGCGTTCCCAAGGGGATGGATGCAGGTGCAGCTGACCCAAATGGGCTCATTTATTGCCTGCTCACTTCAACCTCTTTTTAAACAACTCCTCTTGCTGTCCCGTGTGTGACTCTTGGCTGAGCTGTAGCATTTGGAGCCTTCTGTCAGCAAAGTCTGCTGGAGAGTGCTTGCATTAACCCCTGGGGATGCTGTGAGATACAGCAAGCTCATTCTGGTAGTTCCTCTCCCTGCTTTTAAACTCCTGCTTGATTTTTGTTCTGAAACCTGCGCTAAAGACACGCGAATGGTCCTGATTCTACCGTGACAGGTTACAGTCTCGGTTCCAGGAGCAGCTTCAGCTCTTCCCGCTCTCCTGCTGTCCCTGGCCAGCACCTCATCCCCCACACCTGTGTGCGGGGACACTCCACCCCGGAGCAGGGACCCATGGGGCTTCACCCCCATTCCCCCCATCTGGACGGGTTTTTAACTCGCTGGGTTATTTTCCAGCCCCGCAAGCTGGCGCAGTGAAGGAGCGTCACAGCGCGAGCAGCTGGGGATGGCGCAAGCTGGCGTCGCTGCCAACTACGGAGCCTCCCCCTGCATGTGTGCAGGTGATCCTCTCTCGTCCGGGTTGGTTTCTGATGTTGGGGCTTTCCAGTAAAGCTCCCAAGCGCTGCAGATGAGGCCAGCCGGAGGGGTTTTTGCCGCCTGAACAGCCAGTTTCACAGTAACCAGAACGGTCCCACGAGAGATTGTTCCAAAACAAAAAAAAATGTGTTCCCTTTGCCCTTTGTTTCGTTTAGAATAGAAGGATGTGTGAGGCTCGGTTTATCAAAAGAATTTAAATGGCAATTTCTAATCTTACGGTGCAGAAATGTTTAAACAATCTTGCAAAAAAAAAATTAATCTCCTACAAGGCCAAGGAGGAAAAAGCACAAGATGAGAGCCTGGGAGGGCGATCTGTCAGCTGGGGTGGGAGAAACCAGGAGTGACCGCAGGGCTGGGAAGGGGAGAGAAGAGTTTCCTGCAGTGTCTCAAAGAGGAAAGGTTTCACTAGCCACCCCTGCATGCCCAGAGGAGCTTGGCACAGGGGTTTCCAGTCCCAAAAAGCTAAAGCTCTGCAGGGGGACACGAAGGAGATGCTTTCTGCTGCGGGAACCTCAGCACTGTGGGGCAGGTTGCCCAGAGAGGTTGTGCCATCTCCGTTCTTGGAGATTTTGAGGAAGAGACTGAGTGCAGCCCTGTGCAGCCTGTTCTGATTTCAGAGCTGGGCTGCTCTGGGACCTCCTAAGGTCCCTTCTGGCCGGAATGACCCTGCGATCCTCAGAGAGGAGAGGGGCAAGGAACAAGGAAATCCTTTCATGCCAGGTGGGCAAGCTGTGTTTGCAGGGGTTGGGGCTGTTGGAGGATGGCACGCAGTTGTGCCAACACAGGCCACGTGGATTCTCCTGCAGCTGAAGGAAGAGGCAGGGGTGGCGTCTGCCACAACATGTGGTTTCAAACCAGTGAGCTCTCCTCACTGGAGTGGCTGTCTTTAGGGAACACTGACCCTTGAATGAGAAAAGGTTTGCAGAAGCAGGCTTGTGTCTAAACGTGCACACGGAAGAGCCAGGCGTACTCTGGGGAGGTCGTTTTGCAGGAAGGGGCAGGTGGCCCTGAGAGCACAAGAATACACATGGTTTTCAGAGAGACAGGGAATCTCTGAACGGAGAAACCAAAGTCATTTATCCTCTACCTCAGCAAATACCAGCTTTCCTGACAGCCCTGGTAGCCAGCCCTCCTGCACAGCTCTCCTTCAACTGTGGATAAATATAGGTACGCGTCATTTTTAGCCCTTTCAGTAATTCCCCTGTCCCAGCTTTGGCGTCCCGCAGCCCTCCTGCCCGCAGCTGTCTGCGAGAGGATGTTGCCAGCCTTTCATGAAGATGCTCTTTCAGCAGCTGGGCTGGTGGAGCTCACTTGGCCTACAGCAAAGTGCCGTTCCCGGTGCTTCCCAGCCAGCTGCTCCTCAGTCCTGTCCTGTGGACTAACTGTTGGCAAGAGATTAGCGTGGGCCTGCTGCTGAGCTGGATGTCATGAGCTAACCAAGTCCTCTGTCAGGCTGAGTTGGTGGGGGACAGGATTCTGGGACAAGAGGACCCGAGCGCCAGTCGCCCATGCGGCGCTGGAGCGGAGCGTGGCTGCTGCGAGCAGCATCTTGGCAGCTGCACACACTTGTCTTGGCAAGGACCGATCGCGTTGGAGTCGGCATCACGCGCTGCGCTGTAGGGAAAACACCAGGGACTGCCGAGGGTGGTGACAGCCCAGATCTCTCCCGCAGTCTCCGCTGCGTTACAGCGTTCTGCTAACCTTTGACTGCATGCTCACAAGGTCCTGGCAGGCAGGGACAGAGAGCAGGAGTGTCTCTGGGCTCGTGCCAGCTGTGGGGCAGATGTTCTGGGGACCTGTCTGGTCTAGTCTGCATGGGACTCTGGCAGGCGGGCTTCGACTGCTCAGCTCGTTTCTTCCAGCCACCCTGAGAGCTCATTTTGTGGGCTGTGATTAAACATCCATGACGTTCCCTTCCACCGAGCAGCCGCTGGGGCTGGAGCCTCTCTCCCCTTCCATCCTCCCTTTTGGCTCAGGAGCCAGAGCCAGCTGCCTGGACCTGTGGCTGCCCGTCGCCTCTCCCGTCGCCCGTGCTCAGCTCCTGCTCAGGCGGCTGTAGCACGGGTGGGAGGACAAGAACAGGACAGGTGCACGGGGAGCCTCTGCAAAGTTCCCCAGCCTCCAGCAGTGAGATTTGAGAGCTCCTGGTACCCTTTTCCATCCCTGAGTATGTCCAACTGCCAGCCTGTGTAAACTTCTGACATCCTGGGTGGCCTGTGGCAAGGTGCTCGCAGCCCGGCTCTGCGTGGTGTGCTCGTCTCCTGTTGTTCATGCCACACTTGCCAGCTGCCGGTTCCGTGAGATGCCCCCCAGCTCCGTTACCGGGAAACAACTGGTCCCTTATCGCTGCCTCCGTGCCGCGGGCGGCGGCACAGCTCTCGAGGAGAGCGGCACCTCCGCTGTCTGTCTGCCAAGCTGAAGAGCTCTGGAAGTTTCGTAACTTCAGTCACACGTACAGGGGCCCTTCCTTCTTTCTTTTCACGCTCGGAGAGACGCGGCAGCGCAGAGGAGCGGTGGGAAAAGGGTGCTTCCATGTCAGGAGGAAGCCTGATGGCCTGACCACGCCTAGGGTGTTACCTGCTCGTACTGGCAAAGCCCAGCACGGCTTGGGTACATTTACTCTCCATTTATCCTGTTGAACCTGCTCCTGCTCTGTGTACTGCAAGTGCCGCAGCTCGTCTGACCAAACTGCAGCTTTTCTGGCTTTTTTTTTTTTTTTAGCTGGTGAAACGTTATCAGCCTTTTTTTCCCAAGCAGTAGCAGATCTGCAGTTAACCCTGAGAGCCTTTTGTGGCACGTTTACTCTCCCACTCTGCCCCCTCTATTGCAAAAAAAGCAGGGGGGAAAAATCCAACCCAACATTTTTCCCATATTATTCACATCCAGGCTGCTCTGGCTTTGTTTGAGCGCCTGGCTGGAGTGAGCACGCACCTGGGTACTGGGCTGGGCGCTCCCTTACCCAGCCTGGGCCCTCTGCTATGGAAACTCTGCAGGGCCGGCTGGAGAACGCTGGCTTACACAGCTTGGGCATCAGCCCTTTGGCTTCAGTGGGACAAACCGCTGTTTCCATCGCTTGGATGTACCACTCTCCTCCTGCCATTTCGCAGGTGTTGGAAAAGTAGAGGTGAATCAGCAACACACCTGCCTGTGTGGCCAGGATCTGGAGATCATCCAGTGATGCTGGCCTGCAGGACTCCTTCCCCTGCCAGCCTGAGGGACCTGACTCTCTTCTCATGTGGATCTGAGCACGGATCAAGCCTGTTGAAGTCCCTCCCTCTAATTCCAGTCAGAGGATTTGCAAAACTCTGTAGTGGTCAATGAACATCGACTGAGGAGCCGTCCCCCACTACCTAACCTCACACCAGGCAAGCAGCATCCACGCCTGCACAGGCTGCCTGGATATCTGTTATTCCTCTCCTTTTGTTCAAGGAGTTTTGGAAGCCCCGTATCTCGGCCTAGGAGCAATGCCCAGAGCACCAGGTACTGAAATCAAGAGGGACTGCCTTGCTGCGCTGTTACAGGTTAACACGGGGAATGGCCAGAGACGAGTCCATTCGCTTCTTCCCCAGAGGAAAGCAGGAATATCTTCCCAGGGAACGGAGAGGTTTAATTAGTGCTCCCTTCTGCACGGAGCCTGGCTCTCCTGCTCCGTCTCCTCTGATGAACACAGCTGTAATTAAGAGGCAGCAGTGTCAGGAACGGGAGCAGGCTCCAGCCTGTGATTTATTAAGGGGTGTCGTGGGTGCAATTACCTTTCTCTCTCCTCCTCTCCCTCGTGTTTTTAAAAAGTGAATTTACTGATGAAAGGAGCATCTTGGGCTCAGACACCTCTGTGTTTATCTCCAGCACAGACAAAGGGCAGAGTCCCTCCTTTTTCCTCCATACACTGGCCAAAGAAAGCCTCAAACCTGACTTGGAGGACGTTGTGTCCACAAGTCGCCGCTCCAGCCCAAGCCGAACCCTCGGTGATGGCCTGTGAGCAGCACCCGAGCCAAGGGCAGCACCCACCATCGCCAGCCATCTCCCGCCAGCAGCGGTGGGGCGAGGAGCCCCCGGGGGAGTCCTGTTGGTGGGAGCGAGGAGCGAGCAGCAGCCTAGGACAAGCCACTTGCCTTGTCCACAGCAATGAGGTGGGGCAGGATTTGGGGTTTGCTTTGCATTTGCTGGTGCGGAAATCCGGGGGAGCACACGGCTTTGGGTGGCAGCTCCAGTTCTCCTGGCAGCCAGCACTTCTAACGCGTGAAGAGGTGAGAACTATCTCAGCTCCCAGGTAGTTCCCACTTCTGGTCATCTTCAGCGAGAGAAAAGTTACGTGTAAACAGTCTGGGGGAGGTGATGTTGATCGGACTGGGCCTGTTTGCTTGATCTTAATCGCTGTTCTGCCAGCGGCAGTGTTTCACTTTCTGAATTACTCAGCAGTGGCGAGCATTACTGCTGGGTGGCTGAACTTTGGTTTATTGCCATTCAGATGGTCTGCACTTTACCTTCCTAGGACATAAATCTGGACGTGTTGAGACTGATAAGATGGCGGAGGGGTGGCGGGGGGAAGGAAGCAGGAAGAACGAAATTCAAACAAGTTCAAATTATGAAAAGTTTTTGGGGGCCAGTACCCCAGCTGGAAACAAAAAAAGGGAAGGTGTTCACTGGCCCTTTCCAAGCTGGTGTTGAAAGCCCCCAGCCCACCAAACGCGGAGCGTTACTGCTCCACCAGCCGTCAGAAGAGCTGCTGTCACCTAGGGCAAGGC
>WHYT01017491.1:157900-251159 GCA_009806455.1 Tetrax tetrax
GAGCATTACTGCTGGGTGGCTGAACTTTGGTTTATTGCCATTCAGATGGTCTGCACTTTACCTTCCTAGGACATAAATCTGGACGTGTTGAGACTGATAAGATGGCGGAGGGGTGGCGGGGGGAAGGAAGCAGGAAGAACGAAATTCAAACAAGTTCAAATTATGAAAAGTTTTTGGGGGCCAGTACCCCAGCTGGAAACAAAAAAAGGGAAGGTGTTCACTGGCCCTTTCCAAGCTGGTGTTGAAAGCCCCCAGCCCACCAAACGCGGAGCGTTACTGCTCCACCAGCCGTCAGAAGAGCTGCTGTCACCTAGGGCAAGGCCGGGTCAGAGGGCTGTGAGCCGTGAGGGCTCGTTGGTGCCACACCTGCCCAGCACAACAGACAGGGCTGTTGCAAAATCAGCTGCCCCTGCCTGTCCTGGGTCCTGGTGCCCATTGCTCTGGGGGTGCTCAGCTTCTCCATCCCAGCTGGAATCTGCTTGCAGGAGCTGTCACCTCCAGGCTTTACTTGGTGCTTCAAACCAAACCGGGGCCAGGGGAGCTTGTCTGGCCGCTTCGGCGGCTGTTGCAGGGCAGCCGAGCAGGCAGAGCCTGTGGCTCCCCACCTTTGGCTTCCTCTTCCCGTGGGCTGGGAAGCTGTTGGTCTTCTCCCTCAGCGGAACCTGGGTGACAGCGAGCACGTTGCAGTAACACCCTTGGGAGCACTTGGGGAATGGGAAAAAGGGCCGGGCTCTCCAGGGAATTGCTGCGCAGGTGAATGGGGAAGATCTCCAAACCGGTCCAGCGCCCAGCCACACACCCTTCCCTCCCTGCTTAATTGTGATTCCTCCTCATTTATCTGGACTACCAGGAAATAAAAATACCAGGGCTTTTTTGGTTAACCACCCCCGGCGTCGTGCATTTCAAGCTTGCAGGCGGCGCCGTCCCCTCTTGCTGCCTGGGAAAGGCCGAGCTCTCTGGTGCGCGGAGGTGGCCTTGTTCCTGTGAGAGCGGCGCAGCGACACCAGTGCGTGGGATCAGCTCTCTCCAGGATCCCCTCTGACTCCCTCTTGACAGTGATTTGATGCAAGGGAACTAAATATTTTAGGGATGGGTGAGAGCATACTTTTTCCCTGAGCTTGCAGTTTCAAACCTGCTGTTCGCAGCCTCCCT
This sequence comes from Tetrax tetrax, assembly GCA_009806455.1. Taxonomy (NCBI): domain Eukaryota; kingdom Metazoa; phylum Chordata; class Aves; order Otidiformes; family Otididae; genus Tetrax; species Tetrax tetrax. The sequence continues at coordinate 159,053 of WHYT01017491.1, forward strand.
GCTACGCAAAAATCCTTAACGCTCCTCTCTGCTGTGACCCTGACGGATGAAAAGCTGTGTGGTCTTGTGGGCAGGTGGAGATCCGGGAGCCAAAATAGTAGTCCTGGGCCTCCCTGGATCTCCTCACTCAGGCATTGTATGGTGCCTGATGGGGCAAGGACTCTCCTGTAGCAGAGTTGGATGAGCAGGGAGGGTTTCTGAAGGTACCACCCTTCCCCTCCTTCGCGTGGGAGGCTTGAATACCTCCTGGGCAGGCGGGTGGGTATTTTCCTGGGCACCTGCTGAACCTTGGCCAAAGCAGAGTGGTTCAGGAGGCCGTGCTGCTGTTCCAGGTGGCCACCCTGCTGCTGACAAAGCTTTACCGTGGTGCAGAAAGCCATCTCTGTCACTCCGGGAAGTCTGTGGACTTTCCTTGGCACTTCTGCTTGGAGGACGCTAGGGAAGGCGCGTAAGGCTTGAGTATTTGTAGAGGGTGATTATTTTATTGCCAGTCAAATCAGACTCATAGGCTAAAGGCTGCGCGCTAACATCTGCCCTGGAGTTGAGACTGCTGTTACGTGAAGTAGACGTGAGGCCAGACTTCAGCCCCGCACAAGGAGAAAACCTCTGAGTCTTCATCAGAACCCCAAACCTGCCCTGACCTAGCGCTTGAGGGAGACCACGGCACAGAAGAGAGGGAGCAAGCAGAGAATTTGATGGCGACACGGCTCCAGAACAGCACCCCAGGATCCAGCCCTCTGGGAATAATACTGCGAGGCTTCCCCACGCACGCCGGCTTTGCACCCGGACTTATTTTATATGGATGTTTCTCAAGCCCACGCAAGCCAGCGCATATATTCTCCCTGTTTCACTCCTTCCTTTGTCCGCCACAGAGACTGAAACCTCCTGAGTCCCTTAGCGTATCGGGGTCTCTTCTGAACCTCTTTCACTTCCAGCCTGAATTATCCCGTGACACCACGAAAAGCACTCTGTTTCCAGCACATTCACAGCCATCTCGTTGAGGGTTAGATGCTAACAAACACCTGGCAGATTTGGCCTGGAGGCCATCCCTGCGTGGGGTCTCCTCCCCTGGACGTACAGCCCGGTTACTCGGCCGGAGCGGAGCTCGCTGGCCCGGGTTCCTCCTGCGCATCCCCTCCCCGGCTCTTCACGCCCTTGGCTTCAGCTGGGCAGGCGGCCGCGGCGGGACAGCCTGACAAAATGGTGGCTGCTGTTAATGTTACCGCAGACAGCGTCTGCTCCGCGATGCACCTGCGTGCGTGCAAGCGACCTGCCACCCGACTCGGCAAGCTGCTCCGTACAGACCGGGCACCTGGATCTATCGGGAGTCAGGCAGATGCAACGATCTGCAGGACCTGCTTCTCCAGGCTCAGGGCTGGGTTTTGTCCCTCTGACCGATGGCGAGTTGTTCGCCGCCAGCAAAGGCGGACACCGAAGGAGGGAATCTGTCTCCTCCTCGTGCTGTGCAGCAGCCGGACTGCTCACCTGTCTTGGTGTCTATGCCCACCCTCATTTTGGGTGGTGACTGGCAGAGGGGCAGAAAGCCAAGGACCAAAGCCTTCTCTTGGCAAACTGCTTTATCACGCCGAGCAAACGAGCGCATGTACATGCGTGTGCGCACACAGCAGCCGCATTTCACCGTTTTTCACAGCTATTCCCTTCCCTGGGACTCCACAACCATCCCGTTCAGTGATGCCAGCACTCAACTTTTTCTGGGGTGCCCAAAAACACCCCCAGTCCCTCTAAGCTCTGTCATCACACAACAAACCTGCCCTGCCCTGCGGAGTACAGCCGAGCGGGTCCTGCGCGCGCCGGAGGGCTGGGATCCAGCCGAAGCAGCACCAGATCCTTGGCCAGCCTTGGCTTCCTCACGTTTTAGCGGCAGAAGCCAGCAGCAGGTACGGCCCAGGCCCTGTTAGTGTGGTCCCAAACGCCACTTTAAGCCTTGGTTTAAACAGGGTGAGCAGTGACCTTTGCCACTCGGACACGTTCCCACAGCGGATCCCAGGTCCCTCTCCGCAGTCCTGTTTTAAAAGGCTCTCTGATTCACCTCTGCTGCCTGCCCTTTCTGTGTGTGAAGGGCTGATTTTCCTCCCTGACCAACTGAAAACTTGATCGCTCAACTAAACGGAGCCAGGAATGTTCTACTGCGTGCGGCAGTCGCGGGTGAAAGCCTGCATGTGTCTCTGGGGGCTGAGCCTGTTGCTGTCAGGTCTTTAACTCAGAAAAAGTCCTTTTCGGGGCACATCCCCCAAAGCAGCCCAGCACTGGAGCTCTTGGACGAGCACCCGCCCGCGGATCAGATCCCCGTTACAGCATTCGCTCCGCGCAGCGTTTCAGAGCAGCCCAGCAGCGCAAGCGTTACTCCCCGTTGCCCTAATTACAGCAGGGCAGTCACCGGCTTTTACTACTGTGTTGTCTCACAATTATTTCCAGTATTTAAAAATAACATCAGTCAAATCGTTTGTCCCTGAGCCTTGGCCTCGGTGGAGTTTGCACTGGCATTTTCCAGGCAAATAAGTGAAAGGGAACGGGAAAGCTGTGCTCCCGCCCGTTAACGCGGATGAAAGCTCCCGGGGAGCCAGCACTGTCACGCCAGGGAACGGGGCAGCTCCGAGCGAGCCTTCCCTGGAACGGGGCGATGGATCTGGCCAAGAGCAGGGGCAGGGGGAGCTCGCCCACCAGCAGCAGCTTGCCGAGGTGCCCGGTGAGGAGCAGCAAAAATTCTCTGCGTGCGCGTCCCGAAAGGAGGAAACCCCGAGGCTCGCAAACAAACAGCTGCTCGAAACGACGTCTCCAGACTTCATCAGAAACAACAAAAAAAGCCCCGTTCTGTGCCAGACGGACATTTTGCTGCCAAGAAAGTGCCGCCTACTGGGTCTGGCCCCGCAGGGGCGTGCAAGAATGGGAAACAAACCCTGAAAACAACGCTGGAAAAATTACTTTTTTTCAACCTTTAAAAAAACCCATACAGAGCTATTCACTGCCAGTCACCCCAGCCGCAGCCCCCTCTCCAGGCACACGCTGCATCAGCCAGACTTTAGAAGCAGACAAATGTTGGGGGGGGGGGGAATGTGAAGTTTTAGGATTCGTGAGGAGGGACTCACCGGTGCTGAGAAGCCGCTCTTGTCTCCTGCCGTTCCCTTGGCTCCCGTGCGTCCTCTCCCAGTTAGCCGTGCCCTCCTAGGGAAATCCTGCTGCCATTCTCCGGCAGCCAAGCTCCCTCTGCCTCCCCGCGCGGCGCTTTGCCTGCGAGCCCAGCGCCCCAGCCCAAGCGATGGAGGAGGCAGAGCCCACCCGGCGTCCCAGCCCGGGGGTTCACGTGCCGCTGGCTTCCCTCTGCCCTTTCGTCCCGGCGGCGCTCGCCCTGGTTGTCTGAGAGCAGGTGACAGAGGTTTCTTGGCAGAGGAGAGAGGAGGGGAGGGATGTGGAGGCTGAGAGAGGTGGAGCTGGGACCCGGAGCAACAGGTTACTGTATAACCAGGAGCTGGCCCCGGCGAGCTGGTTGCGTCCCCGAAAAGCACTGGGGGCACCTGAGGCCTTTGCCCACTCCCAGGGCGAGGGGACCGAGGGGCTGCCTGGGAGGGACGTGTTAAACTTCAGGTTGCTTTCGCCCGAGAGCGTTTTGTACTCAAGGGGAAGGCTGAAGGCGGCGAGGGGTGGCAAGGGAGTGCTTGGAGCTGGGTTTTCCATCGCCGTGAGGGAGGGGACGCGCTGCCCGACTGCCTCGCCGGGGGAACAAGGCCCCTTTTGTGCAGCCCGGTGCTCTCCTCCACAGCTCCGCGCTGGCTCACCGGTTGTTTTCCTCCAGTTTGGCTCCTGCCTGCTCTCTCAGCCCTGACGTCTGCAGCGCGGAAAGGAGCTGCAAGATGGAGGGAGAGGGGAAGACGCCCGCTCTCCCCAGGTCCCCGTGGCAGCGGGGGTGAGGAGCAGAGCCCCTTTCGGTGTACCCCACGCCGTGGCACTGTGGTCCTTGGGGTTACTCGGCCATAAAGCCCCTCGTTTTGCCCCAGCTCTCCCATGCACCAGAGGGAGGTAGCGGGGCTTGGCCGTGCTGCACGTCTTGGCCCCACGTTTCAGCCCACGGTGCTGGGCAAAGGTAAAACGTAGCTTTGGCAGAGCTGCGCTGGGCTTACGGCAGGGAGAGGGGACTGATGGCTAAACCCACCCTGGGGAGGAACCGTGGTGAAGCCGTTGCTGTGGCACAGGAGGGGAGTAAAAGGCCTGCTGGCCTTGGGCATCAGGCAAAGGCTTTGGCGTCCGCGGGGCGCAGCCTGAGATGCTCCTTGTCAGCTCTGCTTGGGCAGCCGCCGCGCGCAGGACCCCGTCGTTACTCACATGCGTGTGCCCCTGCGTTTGGCAGGCACAAACCGTACCTGACCCTTCTGGCCATGGCAGGGAGCGTTCGTGTGCCACCGCAGTACCGCGTCAGCCCTCCCCCGCGACTGTCCAGGCTTTGTTATCGGTGTTGTCAGGAGCGAGATCCCTGTCCTCTTTTCACCAAGGCCCCAGGTGGGGCACAGAGGAAGCGAGAGCCGCTTCTTGCTGGAGTAGCAGAGGTAGGACTTGAGCTTCAGCCCGTGCATTGTGGCGAACATCGTTCCCGTGCTCTCTGGGAAGGATTTCTTTAGAAACCCCAGTCTCATGTAATCTCTTGTTGCTCCTCTCTTGCTCTTCAAAGGCCAGAGGGAAACTTTAGAGGATGGCAAGGCCGCTGCTGAGCTTCCGTTGCCAGAGTGCAGAGAGGACATTTGGGTTGGGCTTGGGGGCTGCCCTGCTGCCACTCAGCCCTGCAGACCCTGTGTCTGGGGACCCTGCACTCTGGGAAATGGCCTCTCGTGTGAGGATACTTATTTCAAAGAGGACCTACTTGCATCTCTCTCAAGACTTAGTTTTCAGGCATGTTTTTAAATGTTGGGATCAGCTCATGAACTGATCATTAAGCAGAAATTCCCCTGTGCCGGGGAACCGCCCCGGGTGAGTTGTCACGGGAGGAATGCTGCCAAGTGAGCTGGATGGGCAGGGGGACAGCCAGCTCCCCGCACAACGGTTGCGGTTCAGGCAGCTCGGTTTTGACAGGAGAACGTGAACGGATGTTCTGTGTGCCGCATCCGCCCAGCACCCCATCGTCCTCCTTGCTGTGATGCTGGTGAGATCCCAGGGTACAGGATGCACCGTGAAAACGTGGCCAGTCCAGGGAGAAGCAGAGTTTAGGGGGTGCCAGGCACACTGCCAGGCAGGGGAGGGAATGTGGGTTCAACAGGAGGGAGACACAGTGGGAACGTCAGCTGTGCCGGAGCCTGGGGAGCTGAAAGGGGTTGTGCAGGAGACCCCTACCCCCTGAAATGCACCATTGGCCACTGGGACCGCTGGGCTGGGCTGACTTTACTGGGATGCAAACGGGAGTTGTGAGGATTCTGATGGTGAAGCCATTTAATGTTGAAGGCACTGACTTCTTGCTGTTTGGCTCCACGTTGATGATGAAGATAAGCATGGTGGGCTACCATGAGGTGCTGCTCCCCGTAGGAAATCTCTAACTGCTGGGCAGAGAACCTTTCCTCTGGGCAGGGAAGAAAACCACCACTGAGCTCATTACATCTGCTGCTGGGACAGAGACGGCGGTCGCTGGGGACTGTACTGCTTCCGCTGGGTTTTGGTCCATGCGTTTGTTCTGCCTGCTGAGGAACACACAAATGCCGTGGACCCGTAAAGCCCTTTCTGCCAGGGTATCTCCGAGTCTGAAATCCCAGGAAGCTGACATGCCTCTTGGGATCAGCCTTTTAAATCAGGTTGGCGGCAGACAGCCCTGTGATGGCTTGAGAACAAAGACTCCTCCCGAGCAGAGTAAACACCACCCAAACCGAGCTCCTCAAAATATGTGTTCCTCTAAATTTTTAATGCCGTTTTCATCCAACTTGCTCGTCCTGTTTCAGAAGGGCTGGGCCTCGTAATTAAAAGCTCCAGCAATCTTATGTCTGGCAAATGTCATCAATGGCTTTGCTGTGTCGTGCCCAAAGAGTGGGAACAGTTGTGGAAAGGAGCTCTTGATTAGAGGAACTCTCTGAGGCCAGGGCCTGATTCACTTTGGGTCTTTGTAGCAGCTCGGCACGGAGAGACGTTGTCAGGAAATCAGGGTCACCAGCATAAGCGATGGTTCCTGTTCAAAGCCTGGAAACACTCGAGAGTAAGGAGTTGTCTGAAGCTGACAGACTTCCTCCTTCTCCTACGCTCATCACAGAGTGAGGGGCTGTCAGCACCAGAAGTGTCCCAGTATCTGATCATCTGGTCACAAAAAGTTCATGGACAGTTTTCTCTAAAAACTGGAAAAGTGAGAGAGAGCTGTCCTGCCCGTCTGAGGGTGCGAATCCAGGCTGGTGCCAGCTGACCCCCAGCGAGGCCTGACCGCCGTCCAGCACTGCGATCAGTCTGCAAGTGCGGTGCTCTGAAACCAGCTCAAAAATGTGTCTTTGTTATCATATGTGTGCGTTTGCCCCGGTGCTGATTGCTGGTTTTCGTCTAGGTGATGGTTAGGGAGCAAGGGCTTCACCACATTTTGTAACACATATATGTGTATTAAAAAACCACACTGGTTTGTAAAGCTGGAGGGGGAGCTGCCTTACTCTGCGAGGCCCAGCAGGCTGACCCAAACTCGTACGGTGCTTTGGGGTTAGGCAGAACCACGGCAGCCGTCGCCTGGTTACCACCTGCATCAGAAGAACCATTTCTGAGGGCTGTTTTGTGACTGGATCAGGCCAGGGATCCAGTTTTCTGGTACAACGTCACAAATGTAGGGCCATAGCTGAGGGGGTGGTGATCTGCGGTGGGGTCAGAACACCTTCCGCTAGCTTTACTAGTGTCTCCTGAATCTCCACCCAGGGCCTCTGCTTTAGTTGTGCTAATATTTTGTATTTATTTTGTTTGTAGTGAGCACCACGAGAAGGAGGGAAGGTAAAGTGCAGAGGCTGCAACTTGAAGTTAATGTGTGTGACCCCGTCTGCCGTGTCACCTACACTCAGGTAAGAAAAAATTCCACTTTGCAATCCATATTTCCTTTAAAACCTGTCAGATGTGCTGCTGCCAGATCTTTGTGTAAGGCAGGTGTAAATACCAGGAAAAAAATGCGCTGTTGTTGGTGCGCAGAAGGGGGTTCTGCTCGGTGTGCGTTTGTCGTTAACGCGTAGCTACAGCTCGGTATGTTCGTCGCTCCTCCCGACGGGTACGCGATGAGCACGTTCCATTCCGCCAGGCAAACCTGGAGGGACGAACCGGTGGGTGTTTGGTTCACGCCGATGAAGCACAGAAACATTTGGTCATGCGGGTTCCTGGCTGCGCCTTAGAACCAGGTTCTGCTGCTTTCACGTTGTCTTTGTGGGTGCAGCCCTGCTCCTGCTGATCAGCAAAGGGCTGGCCCTGCCACTGCCTGAGCAGGATCTGGCCCCAGGGGGTTCGTGCCGGGGTGTGTTTTGATTTTGGCTGCTGGGCCGCGTAACGAGGACAGAATCCGGTGTTACCTGGCCTTGGAAAGGGCTCCCCCAGTATGACTGAGGGCTGAAACTGGGCCCTTCCACAGGAACTTCTGCGTCTTTGGTTCCCCTGTGCCAGCACTGGAAAGAAACCAGCAGCGTGGCCGAGGTGGTACAGGGCCTGCATCACTGTGTTTTCTGCCCCTGGCCAGTGCAAATCAGCACAGACCTCGGGCGCTTTTCCGCGCAGGAGCGGCCTACGCAGGTAGCGGCAGCAGGACCAGAAGCGTCTTTTGCTCGCACCCAGTCTCGCCCAAGTCTTCCTTTGAGTAGCTCTAGCTGCAGCCTAGGATCTGAACAAGATGCTCTGAACTTCAAAAGCTTTTTAGATCTAATACTTTATTTGAATAAATAAATACAAAAATAAGCAATTCTGAATATAAAACCTGCTTGTGTAAAAACTCCATAAACTCTTCAAGCTTTACACTCATACATACATATTTTGGATAGAGTAAAAAAATCTGGAATTGCACACAGTTCATTTAAAAGATCAGGCTGGAATGCAGTAATTTTTGCAGAATCATGGAAATCAACACATTTAACACCAAACAGAAATACACCTGACAACGTTCAGCTGGACTTTTAAACTGGACAGAAGGGTGGGTGAGCGGTGGATGTTTCTGCTCACCTTAAGGCCTCTGTGTCGCCAAGAACCGGCTGCCAGACCCGTGGCTCGGCTCTCCAGGAGTGCGCAGAACTCGATTCCACTCTCTCCCACCGGGATAAATCGGGTCCTGCCCTACTAAAGGCAGGGAAATTCCCACTGGGGTCTGCAAACACAAATGAGAACAGAAGACAGACCGTGCCCTCAAAGAGGAAAGTGGATGTGGCAAGGCAGAAAGGAGTCCGTGCTGTAGTGCCCTGATTAATTTCTGTGTCACTTTGGTTGCACGTTGCTGCCGTGCCACGAAAACTCAGGCAGCCTCACCGGCATGTAGCTAGGTGATGCACCGGCTGCTGCCTGTGTGGGGAATGAATATTTAGCATCGATCTCTGATGAATACCAGAGCATTACGTGTTTTTGCTGAATCACCTCTTGCCTTCGCCCATAAATGAGGTAACTGATGAGACAGTGTGACAGCTGCTAGACAGGATATTTTGCCTACTGCTCAGGGAGACCTCTGCCTCTCAAAATCTGTGCTTTAAGCAGAGGGAAGTTTTACAGATTTTTATATACAAAAGTATTAAATATTTGAAATATAAACCCACTGTTCTCTAGAAGAAATGTGTTGAAGATGTGTTGAAAACTGCTAGGTTCAGCTGACAAACGCAGCAATGGCTATGACCTTTAGCACTGACTCAAGCCCGTACGTAAAGAGGAGAACAGCATTTATGATGACGTCTGCTTTCAGCACGTAGGTTTGCCACACCAGGAAATACACAGACAGAATCACGCTTCCGACCGTCATCGCAAGACTGAGCCCTAATGGAGCCTCTTCTTCGGTCAGGTTACCCTTTGAACCTGGAAGGAAACAAAAAGCTGACATGAGTCTTTGGTTTCTTCTGACAGTATCACAAGCCATAGGTCTAGAGCGTTCCTGCTCAAATAAGGCTCCAGTTCTCACAGCTCAGAGCGCGCTGAAACGCTGGCCTGAATCGAGGCTCCGGCAGTCCTGATTTTAAAACCTTACGCAATATAGAATCTCCTACATTCTCTGCTAATCTATTCCTACTTCAAATTACTATCATTGTGGAGAAGCTGCACCTATCTCTTCCTTGCATCTTACTCCCAAGCAAGTCTCAGTAGATTTTGCTGTTTAACTACGTTAGACTTGAAACTGGCTGCTTTATTCATCCACCACGCTCCACGCAAACATACGCAGAGCGCTTTAAGGCACAGGCTAAATTCACCCCTACAGCAAGTCAGTAAATTCATCAGAGACCCACCGTGCATCAATGTCTTAGGAATATCGTGTGCAGATTGTAATAGTACCCTTTTTTTTTAAAAAAAAAAGGACTTTATGAAGTTTCAGCAAGCTGTAGAGGGGTTAGGAGGCCCTTTGTGCTGTTCTAGCTTAGTGAAATGAAGGTGTTGGAACTGGTATCTGTCCTTAGGAGTGGAAGGAAAAGGTGTAGCTGCAGTGGCAGCCGTGCGCGGCTCAGGGACGTCGGTAGCATTACCCGCTCCACAAGGCTCCGGCACTTGGTTACCCGTGTTCCTGGAGCAGGAGAGGAGCTGTATCGCCTCAGTGAGTGGAAATCTGTGTTTCAGCACCTTCCTCCTCACCGGTCGCGCTGGGTTATGAACAGCGTACCAGCATTCTAGCTGTCCCGCTCACACTGCTTTCTGACAGCGCGGCTATTGTTTTAATGGCACTAGAGATTGTATTTCACGTGACAGCAAATTCTGTTTGACCCTCCGGCCAAATGTATTGATCAGTCTGATAAAGTTTAACGACATAAATGAACAACAGTCTCCAAAGAGCTGCTAGGCTGCTAAACTGGCATGTTCTCACACGCTCTCAGTTTCAGAATGATTAAAGATCATATCCCACTGAATATAACATGGGTGATAACGTGACATACCCCAGTACAATCGGAGCACTTCGAGAATGGCCATAATGAAAAGCAAGGCAAGATCAGGAGCCAGAAAATCATCCGGGTAACTGAAAACTTCACCTGTAGAATAACGCAGCGTAAATAAGCCAGGAAATACAGCAGGCCCGTCGACGAGCCACAGACGTGTGGCAAGCACACAGCTTACTTCTGCGTTAGGATACGTGCAACTTACTTTTGTAAACAATCATTGCAAGAGTCGCCAAGAAGTAAAAGGTGTAATAAATCCCGTTTACATGAAATAGAATCTGTAAAGGAACAGACGATAGCTGATAGCTGTTGTTAAGGATTTCTCGTAGCAATAAGGTGGGATCCATTTCATCAAATCGCCGTTTCCCAGTAACCTCAGAAAATACCGATATGCCTTTTTATACTCACTGCTTCAACTACGGCCGGCCTGCTGGCAGGGTTCAGAAAGTAACTTGAGACTGCAAACACCAGGAGTTAGGATAAAAGCTTGCTGTTTCAGGTTTGGCTTTAGTTCCTTTCTAAAAAAACTGATTTGGTATGCAGCGGGGTATTCGTTAGGCTAAGGAAATAAGGGGGGAGCGTGCATGTGTGCATTTCCCCAGACAACTTCTGTACCTGTTGGGCTGCCTTCAGCAAGTTGACAGAGGGTTGGCAGGCTCCCATGCATCAAATTCCTGTCGGTTTTTTAAAATAGGTGGCTCTGTGAAGCAGACAGGCCCTGTTCCTGCCCACACGATGGAAAGTCTGAAAGCTGTGCTCTTTGTTACGCGCCTGAGAAAGGCCACGAGCTCAACTTTGAGATGGAAATTCGGGAGAAACAGACTTTTTAATTCACAGCTCACAACACCAGCTGCTGTGTATGACGACACGATATTTAGCTCTGGTTATTTGTCTGTCTGTGGACCCACTGCCAAAGTATTTGAGAGCTCCACAATCCTTAACACATCCTCAAAATGCCCCTGAAGGACAGGGAGTACGGCACACGTCGTACAGACAGGGGGAAATGACTTGCAGGCTCAGGACATTCATCTCACCTCTAGCCATCCCCAGATGACAGCCATCCTGAAGTTACTCATCGAGTCTGAACGAGCCGCCCGGGCTCGCTCTGGGCTCAGCGCAGGTAGGAACCTTCCTGGCCAAGCAGCTCCTGAGCAGGGTGGGATCAACCACTGCCCGGCCTTAAACGTGCCAGCTCCCTCTCCGACTGCAAAAGGGGTCAAAATGCCCAAGTCATAGGCGGTACCTCACAGTGAGCTGTCTTCAAGAGCCCATCCGCCCCCACAAACGGGCATGACTCCTATAAAGCAGGTGCATGCACATGGAAGGCATGATTTTCTCTTGATTAATGCAATGTAGGAGACGTATAGGACATCCTGGGGCTCACCACCACATGGAGAAGTCGGAATGTGGCTCCAAGAATCCAGGAAGTTTGGCCATTCATATCTATTTTTGATAAGCAAATGCCAAATGCCTTTCTTAACCTATAATAACAGAATGTAATTTAGGTAAGGAAGTTATCAGTGCAGATTTCATTATTTCCACATCTTTCTATACTCAGAATATTCTTTATCCTCCCCTCTCTCTCCTAGCCCTTCTCAAATCCTCTGAGTATCTCCAAGCAGGGACTTCATCCCAGGCATCTTTGGAGGAACTGCCCATCCCGTTTCTGAACAGAGCACCCACGCACATGGGTGGATATATTCCAGTTCCCAGAGCAGCTCATTTTCTTAAAACAGGACCAGGTTTTTGTGTTTTTCCAGTTGAAGGAAGGTGGAGCAAAAAAAAAAAAAAATTACTAGATAGGTTCTAAGCATGGAAATCTCTGAAGCCAAGGGTGTCTCCTCCTGGGAGGTTGCTTAGATCTTGGCAGGAATACGCGTAGGGTGAATTAACATGAGAGAAGAGGAAGTACGACTGGAAGCAGATTTTACTACCCCGCCGCTGTGCCAGCTGTCTGTGAGGTGTGCTGTGTGGGGCTTGTGCCCATCAGCCCACAAATCCAAATTTCAGCCTCGCTTCCTAAGGAAGTGAGAGCGACGTGACCATAAAAGGTGGCTGCCGTCAGGACTGCGGGGTGGGTTAACGGGGTGAGTGGGAGCAATCAGGGCAAGATCTCAGCAAACCCCGGCTAACGCTGCAAAAACCATCTTCCCTTGGTAGAAAGGTTCCGCAGGTTGTGCTTCCTATGGATGGTGCTGATGGAAAACTCAAATAACACAAAAATAGCACTGTGCAGATTTATTAGGCAGGAGGATGTGAATGTATTTCAGCCGGTCTTCCTGAAGATTCCCGCACGTGAGGCATGAAACGCACAAAAAGGATACGACTGGTGTTGTTCTTCCTTTCCCTTGAGAAGGGAAAAATAAAGAGAAGAAAATCAGTCTAAATATTTACTGGAAGTGCTGCAGAAACATTCAAACTGATGTTACTAGAGAGGTAAAGCGTGCTTGTAGAAAAATTTTTTTACAGTTCACTGGAAGACTTAACTATTTTCTCAGATGAGACAGTTCAGGCTCCAAAAATAACTTCTTCAAATACATGAATTCTAAAGTAATTTGGGGGAAATCCCTGCTGTGAAGTCACTTTCACTGAGGAACCCATCTCTTTCAAAACATAAGGAAGCACAGAGGCATTACCTAGAACTTGCTTATCCTGTCCTTTCCCAGGAGATGACATTCCTCCCCTCTAACTATGCAGGAACAAGGGAAACATGCCAGGGAACCAGAGTGTGCCATTTGTTTTTAAATGGTGAGAAATGTTCACGTAGAACACAGGGCTCCCCGGTTCCTCCAAATGACATCCTTCCAAACCAGTTCCCTTCAAAAGCCAAGTCATTCCATGCAAAACCTGTCAAACCTATGTTCTGATCACCCGCAGAAATCATACCAAATATTTTCTGCAAGCTAAGCAATATTTTTTTTTTTTTCTTTTCCTGCGAAAACACAGATAAAATTCCCTTGCAACGTGATGGCACCGACGTACTAAAGTACCTCTGAAGTAACTCATTAATATTCTCAGCCTCTTTTGGGCACGTGAGGAATTGAAAAGTTCCAGTCTGTGAAAGACCCTTTCCTCCATCTTCTCAGAGACATCTCACAATCCTCAAGTCAGTGGGACACGCTCACCTCACCACCTTCATCCCTGGGCTTCCTGAGGTGAATGTCCACGTCACCTCACAGTTTCATGCAGCTGGGCCCAAATTAATCCCCAGTAACTTCAGGCACCCAATTAAGGTATCCAATTTGGGAACGCAGTGGAAATAGGCAAGCAATTTTAGGAAGTGATTCATATGGTTTATGAACTGAAACGCCTCCTGGACGTGCTTCATCTCCTCTCCTCTTTCTGCGAGGGGACTACAGGCTCCTAACAGACTCGTCCCTTCCCTTGCGCTGTGAGGAATGCTTTGTTTCTTTTTGCAGAACGAGAGTTAAAGGTTTCATTACACATCTTGTTCTGCAGTGACTAATGTTTACAGATGTGTTTGTATTTATACCAGTATAAACCCTCACGCACCGGTAACGCCTTGTGGCAGGACAATGTGCTTCTTTCTTGCACAGCAGTAGGGAGAGGTCTCCATTTTCAGGTTATTTTAGCCTGGGAAGTAGGATGTTCGTTTGAAATACCACAGCTACACGTGCAGACGTGTTATTATTCTGCCAAAGTGTCCGGATCTGCACTTTTTCTGTATAACCAAACGCCGAGCTATACCGTGCAGCCACCCTGCTGCCATGCCAGCGGTGTGACCGTACCGTACCGCCAGTCCCTGGTGAACTCCCTCATGGCAGTTCCCCAACTTTACTTTTAAACTATTTTTTTCAGTCCCTTTCCACAAGAGGGCACATTCCTGCATTTGTTCCGATGACGGATTTGGCAGCCACTATTCTTTAGAACAGGCTGCCTCCCCCCGACTGACTGGGTGAAAGGGGTACCGCAGTTAAGTAGCAGTTGTTATGCCAGCTGAATATCTCATTCCAGATTTAACAGCAGCCTGCTAATCCCAGCACTCCGAGATCGTCTCACTGCCAGGATTAACGAAGCCTGTGTTGCTGCTGGGGGATTTTTCAACTGGAAGTGAGCATTGGAGATGTCCCTGCTCCTTGCAGGGGGGATGGACTAGATGACCTTTAAAGGCCACTTCCAACCCTGACCATTCTATGATTCTGGCACAGGGTAAAAAAAAGCGCAATAAGGCTTTTAAAGCATTTACATAACGCACACCAACTCGCAGCAGCACGAGCAGCATTCTGCTCAGGGGAGGCGTTTGCACTAGTGAGACCCAGCACGGTGGCTTTCCACTGCGTGCAGGTTGGCACCCTACGGGAAAGTGCGTACGGTCCAGAAGAAAACAGAGTGTAACAGCACTCATTTCCAGTTGTATTAATTCTTTAATTAGGAGGGTAACGGCCAGGCAACAAGGCATTTGCACTTGGATTGCGAGCGTGCGTGTTTCCGTACCCAAGCTGGTTTTTGGAGCGCGGGAGCTCTCCGCCGCGCCGGGCGGGCTGCAGTCGGGCTGCCTGCGGTGCAGGGCTGCTCTCAGACAGCCCTCCTGCCAGATCCCGCCGGCTGTCCCGGGCGGTCTGTAGCGAACAGCTCAGGGAAGTGTTTTATACAACAGCAGCGTGACTGCTTGCCCAGGCTGCTCCTGACTTTAGAAATTACTGAGTGATGCTGTGCGTGCTTACTTGAGGTAGAACACAGCCCATTTTCTAGAAAAAAGGTTTAACTTTTTTTAATGACAGAACTATATTAAATGCATGCAGCAGCTATAGTTAACGTTACCCAGTCGGCCTCGTTACACAAACTTGGTTTTAGGGCTTTGGCAAATGCTAATTGCTCGAGCCAAAGTTTTCAAGTCCTGCTTTGTCTTCCTAGAGCTGAATTTGTATTTTGGGGAGAGACCTTTGACCTCTTTGAAAGAAGTGGAAATTAACCACTTTGACCCTTCTAATGACCTGGACAAACTTTTTTTTTTTTTATTCTTTTCGCTCTGAATCCCGGTGGTTCATACTTTGACGCAAAGACTTGAGTTTTCGAGGGGCGTCACTCGGCCCCAGGAAGGCGATTTGCCTGCAGACGGCACAACGGCCGAGCCCCGCTCCCGCCGACGCAGGGCCCGCAGCGGCCGCGATTCCCCTCCAAGTGTCGGGCGCCCAGGCCTGGCTCTCCCCGCGTCCCCCCAGGAGAGATCACCTCAAACGCGGTGGGGAAACAGCCACCCGCGCTCACCCTCCCCCGCGCCGGCACACGGGGAGGGACAGGAGGGGCGGGGGAGGTAAAAGGGCTGCGGGTATCGATGGCAACGCGCTGCTCACCTCGCCTGGAAACCGCCATCTTGTCGCCCCGCCCCGGCTGCCTCCCGGCAGCCTCTGCGCGCGCGCCTGGGAGGAGCTGGCTTCCCTCTCCCCGCCC
Organism: Tetrax tetrax; assembly: GCA_009806455.1. Taxonomy (NCBI): domain Eukaryota; kingdom Metazoa; phylum Chordata; class Aves; order Otidiformes; family Otididae; genus Tetrax; species Tetrax tetrax. The sequence goes on from WHYT01017491.1 coordinate 174,514, forward strand.
CCTCTGCCTTCGGGTGCGATCGGAGCGCTCGGCCCGGTTCGGTCGCTTTCGGGCGGATTCGGGCGCCGCCCGTTCGGGTTTCTCCGTTCGGGCCGGCGAAGGGGAATTCGGGCGCGATCGGAGAGGACTCGGCACAGCTCGGCTCTCCTCGCGCCCGCCTCACCCGCCTTCGGGCGGGATCGGAAAGCACTCGAGCGAACTCGGGATTCTTCGACCCCTCTGGGCCGGACCGCTCGGGGACTCGGCCCTGTTCGGGCGGACTCGGCTTCCCAGCCCGATCTGTCAGGTATCGCTTCGGGCCGCGCTTCTACGGACTCGGCCGAGCTCGGCTCCGTCCTGCCTCGGGATTGGCCAGCCGGCAGGAAACGCGGGCCCCGCTCGTCGGGAACCATCGATCGCCTTCGAACGAGGCCTGAAAAGACTCGGGATACTTCGGGCACGATCGGAACCGGTTCGGAAACGTTCGGTTCCGGCCGGGGAAAACGTTCGGAAGCGCTCGGGCGAGCTCGGCACCGCTCGGCCGCCCGCCGAAAAGCGCTCGAGTGAACTCAGAGGAGCGGGCTCCCCCCACCTCGCGGCCCCCTCCCCGCCGCGGGACCCTCCCCAGCGGCGGCCGGGGGCTGGGTGGGGGGGGTTCGGGGGAGCGGCGGCTCTCGGTACCCGCTCGGGCGGGCTGCACTCCCCCCGCCCGCCGGCCGCCTCGGATGGAGGACGCCGACTCGGCGGCGAAGCAGCTGGGTTTAGCGGAAGCGGCGGCAGTGGCGGCCGCAGTGGCGGCAGCGGCCACGGAAGGACCTGAACAGCAACAACAGCAGCAGCAGCAGCCGCCCCAAACGGCGGCCTCGGAATCGGAGGCGGAGCCGGAGCCCGAGGAGGAGGAGGAGGCGGCGGCGGCGCAGGTGACGGCGGTGACGGTGATGGCGGCAGATGCCGAACACCTCGAGATGGGAGCCGAGCCCCTGCCCAGCGCCGACGAGGCTGCCGCCGCCTTCGCAGGTCAGGGCGGGCGGAGTGCGCATGCGCAGCTCCCCTCGGCCCCGGCCTGCCGCCCGCCCCACGGCCATTCCCGCCCCACGGCCATTCCCGCCCCACGGCCATTCCCGCCCCACGGCGGCCGCTTGGTCCTGGGCCCCGCAGCCGCCTCTGCTGCTCGGGGCTGGGGCCAGCAGCCGCGGCCCCTGTCCGCAGGCCCTCTCCCTGCAGCCCTGCCGCCTGCCCGGGGTGCAAACGCAGTCATTTACCTCGGGCCGTGCAGACCCGAGCTGAGGCTTTACTCACTCACAGGCTCTTGGAAAGCTACACTCTCCCCACTTTTACACTACGTACCACAAAGTAAAACGAGCAGGAGCTGCCTCTGTGCATCTACAATTGCTTTCACCCTGTGTCTCATTAACAAAGTGCCCTGAAACCTGTGGGTTTTCGAAGGCAGGCTATGATAGGCCAGAGATTTCAAAGGCCTTCCTACCTAGATTGGTATCTCCATGCGAGCTTCAGTGTTGTTTTTTCACCCTTGCGCCATGTGTGCTATTGAAAAACCCAATTTTAGCTAGGCAAACGGAATCATATATCATAGAAACATTTGGCTGTAAGTTTGGACAGTTTTTAACTGGACCAAGTGTGCAGGTAACGGCACCCTAGAAATTAATATATGGCAGGGGAAGAGTCAGTTGTCTTTACCATGATGTTTGCCAGTCACCCCTCTTTTAATAAAAGGCGTCACAGTTGGGTTTTTTTTTTTAGTATAGATGAAATACCCATCTTCCCCTTAGTTCATCACATGCTGATAACTACTGTTACGGTATCAAGGATGTTAAAGCATGTTCAACCCAAAGCCTAATAAAAATCAGAATGATTGTGTTCATCACAAAGATACAATGAAAAATAAAATTAATTTTAGATAGGAAAGAAGAAGGAAACACAATTCTATTTTCTGATAGTTTAGCTGTTTAGCAGACACTCTGAATGCAGCAGAATGTTAACTTCACGTCTGTTTTACGTTCCAGAAGTCACCACAGTGACAGTAGCCAACGTTGGTGCCTCCGCAGACAACGTTTTCACTACGTCGGTGGCAAACGCAGCTTCAATTTCAGGACATGTGCTGGTAAGTCTGTCCTTTAATTTGAGGGCCTTAGCAAAGTCCCACGTACTTTGTTACTTTAAATGAAGAGCTCAGTTTGTGTTTGAGCTGTATTGAGGTCAAATACCTGTTTTCATTGCAGTATACAGGCTTTAAGCCACAAAACCATTAGCCTGGGGGACGTATAGTTTTTTCTTTCTCACTTGGAGAGGTTTTTTTTACCTCTCCACCCCCATGTACTCATTCTGTAATGGAACTGCTGACCTGGACCATGTAACCTTTGAATTTGGTTGGCTGAAACATCAAAAACTAACCTAATAACTGCCGTGCTGATGGGTGGTTTGAGAAGATTTGGGGGAATACTGAAGTACTTTGGTATTGTAACTCTGTCAGTTTAAACTCTTTATTTCTTCTGCAGTCAGGGAGAACGGCCCTCCAAATTGGGGACAGCTTGAACACCGAAAAAGCCACTCTCATAGTGGTTCACACAGACGGCAGCATTGTAGAAACCACAGGCTTGAAGGGGCCACCAGCACCTCTCACACCAGGTATAAGGCAATCTGGTTTTGAAGTGTCATTCTCCCAGAGGAGTCGCTTTTTCTCCACTTTAATTGTGTTGCTAGGATTAAAAAACATGTTGTGCATAATATTATGCACTTGCCTTATAAGGATTGTTTGGCCCCTCTTCATATGGTACTTCTTGTATTTCTTGGGAGCAGAGGAATACTTAATTTTTTGGTTTTTTTCCTGTCAGAAGTATATTTCATTTTCTTGTTCTTTGCCCTAACCCTTGAAAATAAGCTTCTTCAAAAATCCTGCGCTGCTGCTGTGCTGTTGCATGCCTTTCTACACCCATCCCACCCCAAAGGCAGATGGATCATTTTAATACCGATAATAAAAATATGAGTCTCCTAGTTCTGCGCGTGGGCTCTTTTTAAAGAGTCCTTGAATTTAATTTCATCTCCATTCAGGCCGCTTGCTGGCATTTTAAATGTCGCAGTAGGTGGTGTCCTTATCGCTAAGGTTTTTGTTGGGGCTGCTTGGCAGTTTCCTTTCTGCCCACAAGATGGCAAGGTAAACCTTCAGCGGTCTAAAACTCCTTACAGGATCGGCCTCTGGGAAGGGGAAGATGCAGTTTGCTTTATTTTCCGTCATTTTCAGAACGTTCAAGCTGAGATTTCTGTGGTGCACCGTGTAACCTGTTCCCCCAGCCAGGCTGAGCGCGTGGAGGTGTAGCCAGCGTGCTTTTTGGTTGCTGTCACCTTTCTTTTCTTTTTTTTTTTCCAAAGGACCGCAATCTCCTCCTACCCCTTTAACATCCGTCCAAGAGAAAACTGGAACCAAGTATAACTGGGACCCTTCTGTGTACGAGAACGAGCTCCCGGTGCGGTGCCGGAACATCAGTGGCATTCTGTACAAAAACAGACTCGGCTCAGGTAACGAAGACCTTGGGTGAGGAAGTGTGATGGCTCCTTCGCTTAGTGCACTCTTCTGTTAATCAGGCTACTTTTAAGGGCTGATTGTGAGGAAAAAAAGGCCAGTTTCCTAGCCAGCCTAGTCCCTTTCAATATTCTTGTTCTCTTCTATTTTGCTCTTTCTTCAGAGGCTTTTTAACTTTTTTTTTTTTTTTTAAATCTCTGAAGAAACAGGCTGCTGTGCAGTGAGTCTCCTCGGTAATCGGTTGACGCCTCTAACATTCTTTTTGTCTCAGAAGTAGACCCATGTTTCTGCAAAGCTCTACAGAATCCCTGCTGGAAGGGAAAATAGAGAGCTCGTATCCCGACGAGGCTCCGTAGCTGCCGTAGCCCCTCCTCTTTCATCTCTGTCTGAAAGCTGAAGAAGCAGCAGCAGAAATTGTCAGCAAGCCTGACTGCACAGCGCAGTGCTTGGTTGGTGGATGGAGAGTTTTCTTCAAGACTGGAAGGATTAGAAATTTAAGTGCATAAATTAATGATATTTATCCAAGAAAGAGTTATCCTTTTTGTGGACAAGTAATTTTTTCTAGCCTTTTGATGCACTTCTGAGGCCCAAAGCTGGAGCTCTTTACACGCGTAGTCGTTGTCACGGCCGAGATAATAAATGGGCATGGTTATCCTAGAGGGATGAGAAGTGGCAGATGGATGTTTGGTGATTGCTATAGATTAACTGCTGCTTTGTCCAGAAACTTCAATGCTTCTTGAGAAAAGTGTCAGAACTATTCTTAACCGTTACTAACGATTTCTTTCTTCTGGTTTGTTTCAGGAGGCCGTGGTAGGTGCATTAAGCAAGGGGATAACTGGTACAGCCCCACTGAGTTTGAAGCTATGGCGGGGCGAGCCAGCAGCAAGGACTGGAAGAGGAGCATCCGCTACGCTGGGCGGCCGCTGCAGTGCCTTATTCACGTAAGGTTAAGTTTGCTTCCTCCTTTCTGCGGGAAGGGGCAGGTGGAGTCTGGGCACCGGCAGTCCAGGCCGCGTGCGCTGCCTCTGCGGGGTTACGTGTGATGGTGCCGTGGGGCAGGTCGGAAACAACGGCTTGATTTGGCTGAGGATCAGTGATGTGAGAGGAATTTTTCTAGATGTGTTTTCAAATAGCGTAATAAAGGTCTTGCTTGTACTCGGAAAGGGGTCACAGTTTATGCAGGATGAAGTTCAGCCTTGAGCTGTACTGCAGAAATTGAGAAGTCAGTTCTCATCCGTGATGCGGTAACTCAATTACCTGATCTGCTTAATTGTCTTTGCCTGGCAAACGTATTCTTCCCTTGCGCCGTGTATGAGTATTGCTTTGGGTCCTGTATTTCCTGCAGTGTCCAGGAGCCTCGTGGAGAATTTGGCATTGCCCTTAGGTTGACTGTTGATTTCTGCTTGGGCAGAAACTTTGTAAAGTCTCGAATTCATACATCCTTGCCTTTTCATTTGAAAATTGTTCTTCCCTTACTCTGCTCCTGTCCGCTCGCCCTGTCACCATGAGGTGGGGAGCTGGCCCTTCAGTGGTTGCGCAGAGCTCCTGGGAGGGAACGGGGACGTCTCCCTGGTCATTCGGCAGAACACCGGCGTGCTCACGGCGGTTTTGGTGACGCTGGTGCTGAACTAGTAATCTTCTAATTTCAGGATGGGATTCTAAATCCTCATGCTGCCTCTTGTACTTGCGCTGCTTGCTGCGACGACATGACTCTGGTGAGTTGTAGGTTTTACCTCCATTAGTTTAAAAATAATCAGTCAAGCAGCCGCAGCTTGTCCTAGAAATGTGCACAGGTACCGTGGTTGCAGCGTGCTTTGTCCACGCTTCGTAAAGAGAGGAGACAACGAACTACTAGCGCTATTGCATAGCAGCCTCAGTAAAACTGGGTGATAGTTATGGCTTTTTTTTTCTTCTTTTTTTTTTTTTTTTTTTGCCTAGAGTGGCCCCATACGACTCTTTGTACCGTATAAAAGGCGGAAAAAAGAAAATGAAATGCCTGCAACTCCAGTGAAGAAGGACTGCCCCAAAAACATCACTCTGCTTCCTGCCACAGCTGCTACTACATGTAAGTTCTTTTCTCCTGGTAAAAAATTGCTTCCCGTTTGTGATGAAGAATTGCCACACAAGATATTTAATGCCCATCAGTGGCCCCTTGGAACTAGCCAGCTGAGAAAAATGTCCTTTTTTTTTGCCTCTTCCTTTTCATTGGCTAGGTTTATTGGCTAATTGTCTTTAGCTAATTTCACTTCCTATTTTGTGCCAACTAGCACAGTGTTGCCACATCTGGCCTGCAAGTTGGGTAGGAAAAAGTGCAGCCCTAGATCTCGAGGGGACTCACTTTTAAGCATCTTAGCATCCTTTTGCAGCGAGCACTAGGATTCATATTTTGTTCTGAGAGATCTGAGTTACATTTCCCCCCTCTACCTGCTCTCTCTGCCTGGCACTGCAGGGACAGTTGTGCTGAGAGGAAGGCTAGCCCTTCTCTGCTCTGCCAGTAATCCCCATTCCAGCCCCTGAGCTTGGTTTTTGTCCTTTAGAAGCTGGTGGGGACTGTGGAGTAAGATTTGTGCTGTTTCTTGAAATAGATAGAAAAGTAGGCTGTAGGCAGTGGAATGAAATCCACAACCTGAAAGTCGTTAATGAAAGAGGCAGAAGGTGACGCTTTCATCTGCAAATTCCTCTCTAACATTCCGGACGCGCTTTGTTACTTCCCTGGTTTTGATTGTCAAACCATCTGTGTGAGAACAGAAATTAATTTGCAAGCTCATCCAGCTCACACATTATTGGTGCGTCCTCCTGCTCTCCTCGCACTAGCATCATCTGGAAGGTAACATTACAGAGGGAATTGAGGAGGAAGCAGCGTAAATCCAAAAAAGAACAGCCAGAAGTAAGGTTAGATTACCAGCAGCAGCAGGAAGGGAAATAGGCAAGGATTCTGTAGAGTTTGGGGGTCTTTGAATCCCCCAAAGAGGTTTAATGCGTATTGGTTCGTGAGTGTGAGGTGCTGTGAGGTTACACGTTTGCTCGTGCTGGCATCGGGAGAGAGGAGGGCTGCGTGTTTCGGTAGCAGCCACAGATTTCACCAGGCGTAAATCCACAGCCTCAAAGTCTTAAAATTGCATTGTTGTTTGTGACAAGGGCCTTCTGGCTGAGCAGTGTGCCCCAGTTAATGGTGCCAGATTAACTACAAAGAGTTTTCTGGCTTTGGGTGATTCAGAACAGGGGTATCAGCAGCTAAACAACCGAGGCCTCCGCGCTGAGTGTTAACTATGAAAGTACTTCTGATATTTCCAGTCACCGTGACTCCTTCTGGACAGATCACTACCTCCGGCGCTCTGACGTTCGACCGTGCATCGACAGTGGAAGCCACAGCGATTATCTCGGAAAGTCCGTCCCAGGGGGATGTTTTCACTGGAACCACTGGTAAGAATTCAGGGGTATGCCTGCTAAACATCCCGAGAAGGAGAAAAAAAGGTGTGGATGCCCACTGCTATAGGAAGAAGCATTTTGAATGCTGCACAAAGGATTTATTTCTCAGGAGCTTACAGAGAGGCTGTCTGTAACCCCCTGCCCTTCCTTTGAATTGATTTGAACAGCTTGAAATCTTACCAGTTGCACAAAAGAAGTGAAAAATTTTGCCCAGATGTTGGAGCTGCTGGTGTACGCTTCTGCTGATTTCTAGGGTTTTATGCTTATCTCTGTCAGTTTTTTCACTTCTTCATCCTAAAATACTACCAAAAAAAAAAAGAGAACTGGCTGAGTGTGGAAACTAACTGAAAAATGCTGAATGAATGCTGAAAAATGCCAGAATAAATCAAACAAAATATAAATGCATGACATACATTTCAGTTCTTTCAGTTTGGTTCGTACACGGGGTTGTGAGCTCTGCTGAGGGACCTGTCCTGCTCCGAGAGCCGTAGTTGTGCGAAAAGGAAGGCAGCAGTCAGCTTTGCCTTTCCAAGTGAAAGCAGAGAGATGAACTCACTACCAGGTTACCTTGCTTGCGAACTGTGCAAGACATGCTACTGTTTCTCATTTGCAACCTTGGAATTATCATGTAGGAACTTGTATAAAATGTGAAAACACCTGAGTGAGAGAAGCGTAAGAACTGCCTGGCAGCTGTTACACAGCGATTCCTGATGCCCTTGTTCCCCTGCAGTTCAGGACACCAACGTCCAGCAGCCGTGCCGGGTCAGCCACCCCGAGCCTCACTATCCGAGTTACCAGGACAACTGTCAGATCTCACCTTTTCCTGAAGCTGCGCTGCCCACGGCTCACCCCAAAATCGGTATGTTGAATGTCCACCACGTGAGAGACAGTTAGCGGTGGCTGCATTTACTCTCTGATCTTCTTCCTCAGCAAAGACTGAGGCAGAAACATAAACTTTGCTCTGGTTTGCTTCTGAATTTTGTGGTTATTAAGATTTGGACAAGCGGATTTTCCACTCTGTGGAAATTCTTCACTCCGATATTGAGAACTTTGATTTGTTGGTTTCTGCTAGAGGAGGCTGCTGTGATCCTGCTCCCTAAGTCATCTTGCAGTCCCCTGCCCTTCCTACGCTCTTGCTCCAAGGCTTTTGTTGCCACCTGGGCACTGTGGCTAACATTTATTTAGTGTTTGATCCAAGCAGACCATCCCCTTTAAAATTATGTCGCAGAAGCTTTTCTAAACGTTCTCGCGTCTCTTTGTGAACGCACTGGGTGCTGGAGGCAGTCTGGGGCAGGTTTGGTGTGCTGCTCTCACATCCAGTGTCCGTTTCCCATCCCCTACGTTTGTGCTGGAGTGGTAGGTGCTGGTTAACAATGGCAGTGAGTTTCATTTGTAGAGCTGGCTGATAAATTAGTGAACTACAACGCTACATGAGCGCTGCCTGTGCTGATAGGAACTGGAAGTGTTGAAGGAACCGGAATTACAAACTTGGGAGTGTTATTGTTGCTTGATGTGTTTTTATCGAGCCTACACAAGAGATACAGCGAGGAATACCTGCTGCTGGCTGGCGGATTAGGAGTTGGTAGGCTTTTACTTCTCTAATTTCTGTCATCTGTGAAGTTACCCTGGTGCCTGCTGATCGCGCTGTCGCGGAGGAGCTGTAAGACAGGCAGGTTTTGCTCCCTGTTACTGTTCTCTCAGACATCAGGAAAAGATCACGTAAACACGTGTTCCTTTGTGCAGTCTGAAGTCTTTATTTTTAAACCCTGTGTTCTCCCCTCTGTATGAGCTTTTATTTGGTTATTGAGAGCAGCACAACGCCCTCCTGCTCTGTCCAGAATGAAATCCTGATGTTGGTTTTAAATCTTAGTCAGATTGTGATGTTACTAATTAAAGATTGATTTTTTTTCACCAGCGAATAGTTTCTCTTGAGTGATACACCTATGCCAAAGTGAGGAATCGGAAGTCGTTCCTGCTAGATAAGTTATCGAATGCCACGCTGGGATAGATACTGTGCTGGAAACACAGCAGTGGGAAAAGCTCTTCTGCAAACAGCTGCTGATTAAAGGCTGGTTTATCTGTCACTCATATCTAAGTGCAAATAGTTCTATGCCAGTCATGTGCGAGTGCGTTGAAATGACTTTTTTAATTAAGTGCCGCTGAGCATAAAATCTCCACGTGCCCGTGTGGTGAACTCACTGCGCTGGCTGTCAGAAAAGGTCGCACACCTGACACGCAGTGACCTGCAGTGCCGTGGGCGTTGAGACTTGTTCTCTCTCGCCAGATCTGTGCTGGATTCTGGTGAAAAACTACCAGATATGAAGTTTTGTTTGTCTGCAGATTTGTTTGTTTCCACTGTGAGTGGAGTGGCTGGAATTGCAGCCTGGTACGGGAAGGTGTGTTAGCCTGCTGCTGGTCAGGACAGTATTTACCGTTGAATTTTAATTGCCATTTAAAGTGTAGTCAAGAGGGTTTTTTCGCTGAACGGAGGGATCTCTGTTCGTGTTTTTAGCTAGCTGTGTGGTTTGCTGTTCTGCACCCCACCCTTCGGGGAGAGAGGTTTGGGGCTTGCCTCTGCCGTTCTCTTGGGAGGCGCCTCGGGCAGGCCAGCGTGCCAGCGTCTGCAGTGACATCCCAAATGGATTGCCACGGGAGACTGACAACAAAGTACATGAGAATAAAGTGTCTTTCAGACACTTCAGCCTCTACGGTTTTTCCAAGAACTTCCTGTGTAGTAAATAAAACTCTGGTTCCAAGGCAAAGCATCTGGCTCCAACAATGTCCCATGTTAATGCGAACAGTGGCAGTGCCCAGCAGTGGCGGCTGTGTGCCAGCACTGTCTGCAGGGAACCCCCTTCTGCTGCAGATGCTGAAGGACGATGTCCGTGCGTTCTCTTGGGTGGCCTCAGCAGCACAGGAGCTGGGAGCCGAGCTGGCAGAGGCCTGGAGGTGTTAAGAGCAATGCTTCTCCAAGGAGAGCAGCCACTGGCGGGATGTGCGTGGGATTTAAATGGCTCAGCCCTTCTGGAGTTGTACCCCTGGCTGCGTTCGGTGTTTCGCTGAGGGCCAGAGCATCCACCAGTTGGGACGGTCCTGCACTTCTATATGAATGTGCCACTCACTGTTTAAAAACCAAGGACGCCAATTGCTTTTGGTGCCTGCGACACTAGCAGCTCTTCCCTTGGCAACGCAGAACTATCCAGGAAGGAATGGGGTTTCTCAGCCTGCAGTGCTTGCTGCTTTTTCTGTGTGCTGAATCCTTCTGAAATGCCTGCCTACGGACGTGGGGAAAAATCCTGAAGCAGACTATTAGTAGATTTGGGGTAATAGACTGCACAGCCCCGAAGTTGGGGGTGCCCTCTTTTTTCCAGTAACCAATTTAGTGAGGAGTTTAGAGACCAGCTGTTGGTAGATGTGAATGTCTTGGACTTAATTTTACGGCAGATGGCGAGTATTTATCGCTAGAGTTAGAGTGAAATGTTGGAAAAGTAGGGCCAGTAAAGCCAGATAACACTTGTTCCTGGAAATGTTGCCTGGGGTGAGCTCACAGTGTGTATTGTTGATTCCTGGATCTGGATTTAATTTCCTCAGGCTGTGCTCTCCCAGTGTATGTGCAAGCCCAGTGTTGTGAGAAGCAGATGTTTCAGTGACACCGGTTCTTGAAACATTTGCAAGGGTAAGGCTAAGACAGATCTCGCTGGTTTTCTCAGACTTTAATTTCCTGACACGGGTTTTGGGAAAGGGAGGACTGCAGAGGCACGATAATTGAGCGGGCTGGAGATAAGTTCAAGGGAAGTGTGATTAGGTTTCCAGGTTAGGAGTTTAGCTTCCTTCTGGTGGCTTCCTACAAACTGCAGTTCCTGTTAAGATTATGGCTAAGATATGAAGAAGTAAAGGCTGCAGCACCTCAATAACTGGTGGGTTTTTTTTTTATTTCAGTGTCCCTTGGAGCATGTTTAGAAGTATTGCTGGGCTTCTGTGCTTTTGTATTTCATGCTAGTTCATACAAGAGGCAAGAGCTATAGTTAGGATTCTGAAGGAAAGGGCCCTAGAGAAGAAATTTCTTTCTTGAAAACTGTCCAGTGCAGTAAATGTAAAGCAAATGTCAGGAGATGTTAGTGTCTGACGCTGAAACTTCCATCAGACCTCTCACTTTTGGGATTAGGCAAGGCGGGGTTTCAGAGCTGCAGTGAGCATTTCTGTTCAGAATACCCAGCATATCTGAAACATACGTACAGCTGTAAGTACCTTCTGCTGAAGTTGTTGGTGTTTCAGTGTGGTGTGTGTATTTCTGTGTCCATAACTTGTTGTATGGGTAGGATCCAGAATGAAGGGGTCCAAAGAAATTACAGTTATTGAGGGTTTTTTTTTAAAGGGCTTCCCAGCTGGTGGTTTTGGAAGGCGCATGTTTGTAATTTTGAGGTGATGATAACTGCCTTGGTTTTATTCCAGTCTTGGGCTGGCGTTGTGGTTAAGGCAGAATTTAGGAAGTGTAGGGGAGTGTGGTGTGGATAGGTGCCTATTTTTTGTAGCTTTATAACCTGAGAACTGACTCTGTATAGGGACATCAGAACATTCCAGAAAAGTTCTGGGTCACTGAATGAGGCGGGCTAACTTTGCCTCGTGGTAGTTAAGGGAAACGTGGTGATAATGGCAGAGGAGTCCTTGGGAATGCTGCTTTCACTGCTTCATTGTGCTCCTCTGCAGCAGCGCTGGGAGTGTTGGTTCCTCCCCAGGGTAAACCAGAGGGTCAGGGGCGCAGGTTCTCTGTCCCCTGGGTCTGAGAGCTCCCCAGGGGCTTGTTCTGCACAGACCCGTTCTGCGCTGTGCGTCACACAAGGCAGGTCTGCATAGCTGGAACTTACCTGGGTTGGACATTTTTGCAGACTGTGTTTTTAAAAAAAGCAACCAAGCAAGACAACAAAAAAACCCCCCACAAAACCTCCACCTTATGGAAATGAAATGCCCTAATTCTATATATTTTCTTTTTCTTTCTTTATATCCAGTGTTAACCTCGCTCCCTGCCCTGGCGGTGCCCCCCACGACCCCCACCAAAGCCATATCCCCGTCGGTGGTGAACGGGCTGGAGGTGACGGAGCAGCGGAGCTGGCTGTACTTGGAAGAGATGGTCAACTCCTTACTCAACACGGCCCAGCAGCTGAAGACTCTCATCGAACAGGCCAAACAGGCCAGCTCCTCCTTCCGCGAGGCTGCCGTCACGCAAGCAAAAATTCAAGCTGATGTGGAGAGGAAAGAGGTAATGGTGCCGGGGGAGGTGAGGCGACTCAGCCGAGGGCATCTTTGGCTGAGTGATGAAGAGAGCAGCGCCTCGCTGGTTTTCACTGCCTGTAACAGTGAGAGCGCTTAGAAATCGTTTCTCTCCGAGTAACTCGTATCGTGGGGAAAGGAACAGCGTGCTCTGGGACTCCAGGAGCTGCGGGTCGCAGGCTGGTACCAGGCTGTTTGGTGTTACGAGTCCTGAGCTCTCCCATCAGCCATTCCTAAATTTACGAGCCGCAGACCCTGAACCCTGCTGTAGGAAAGATGGGAGCGTTCGGCCGCGCAGCGGCTGTGTTCTTTGTGTCGGGTGAGCGGGGCTGGCAGAGCCTTTCGATGGCACGACGAGGCAGAGGGGTGAAGAGAACAGCAAGCTGTAGAGTTTGTGGGGAGGGCAAGCAGGAACGTGTAGAGGTGTCTTCTGAGCGTTGTGCAGGCGCAGCTGATCTTGCCGGAGTGCTGTGGAAAGGCTGCAGGGCCGGCTGGCATTATGGGATGTATCAGTGGCCCTTCTCTCCTCTGCCAGGATTACCTGCGAGGGCGGCCCGGTTCTCCCCGTGTTCTCTGTGAGTGACGCACGGTAGGGACTCTGGATTCCTCTGAACACCAGCTCATGCCTGCGCCCTGAATCTGGCTGCACGCCCTGCTGAACGCCTTCCCCTTCTCCCCCAGACCCACAGCTGCTCACGTGGGCTTGAGGGAGAGAGGTGGGGGCCATGCCCTGTGAAACCGGAGTCGCCGTGGGTAGCTGCGAACTCCCCTCCTGCGCACCGCGCCGTCTGCTGTTGGCGTCGGCGTTATTGCTAACGCCAGCTTTCCACTGAATTCCTAGGCACGAGTGTGCAGCAAGAGGCCTTGAGGCAGAGCGTGTGGGAAGACTTTGCTGAGAACTGAGAGCCCCTATGACAGTCCTTGCGGCATCTTTGGTATTCTTTGCCACGTTGTCTCTGCTAAACTCTTCCGTACGCTGCATCCCTGCTGTGCAGGTGTGTGACACGTTGAGAGTCTAATTCTGGAATGGGTGTTTGTGGTGCTGCCGGGTTTGGGCCGTCTGCTGCTATAGAAGCTGTGTGGAGTGTGGGATACCGAAAAATTGGGAGCTTTGGCACAGTTCAGAGATGAACATCTGACTTTAACTTCGTGTTCTTACCTTTTCCCAGTCTGTGTGCCGTCTTCCCTCCTGTTTATCCTTACAGTGGTTTCTGGAATGGTTGTTCAGTCCGTTCCCCTCACCCTCTGATCCAGATCCAGCTCGTGTCAGTGTACTTCTGGCTCCTTCTTGCCCCAGGAATGGGAGCTAAAATCACTCTGTGGCTCGGTTATGTGCTGACTTCACAAGGCACGTGTTTGTTCCAGAGGAAGTCCCTTTCCCAGTGACTGTTGAGTCCCCAGTGACACAACTCGTGTGTCTTACCATTCTTTCTGTGTAATGGCTGCCTTCACAGCTTTGTGTTTTGATAAAAACTGGCTGATGGCACTGATTTTTAGTACCCAAGTAACAATTCCCAAGCTTGGGGCTGTGTGCCAGCATCTGGAACAATCTGGATGATATCGCAAGTAGCTATTTCTGAATTCCTCCTAGTGAATTCCATTTTTGGGAAGAACTCTGGGTTTCTGCGTACAGGGCTGGCTTTGGATGTAATTAGAGCAAATGCCACATAATTGGCTGTCTGCTGTTGTGTTGGTCAGAGGTGCTTTTCTGATTCCCTGAATGTTTTCCTGATTTGTTACGCCAGTCTCTCTCCCACCCTGAGTATCTGTGTGGTCAGACTGCTTTTTTTGTCAGTTAAGGTTCTGAGAAGGAGAAAGAGGTGTCTTCCTGCCGCGGTTGCTGTTGATTTTTGCTGGTTCAATTTAATACCCAGGAAGTAGGTGCTTCATCCCTCCTTTGTGTTTTTACACTGACGGAACTCCCGAGGGCCAGCAGACAGAGCCACCCCTGTTTGTGTGAGCGGAGGCGGTGCATGCAGCCGCGTGCAGAGCCACCGGTGCGCAGAATTCCTGTGCGGCAGCATGTTCCTGGGTATTTAGAAGTGAACGATTGTGTCAGCGTATCAGAGCCGCAGAGCAAAGGCTGTACAACAGATTAAATTATAATAGAGCTGTAGACTCAGCTCTTCCTGGAAGAGTGACTTAACACATGGCAGGATTAAAGAAATCTCTTGGGAGCAGGCTGGATCCCAACCGGACACACAAACTTCATTGCTGTCACTGAGACGTGTGTTTAGTTTTCAGAGCAGTGCCGAGCAGTTCCCCAGTTCAGAGTCCCGGCTCTTGGGGGTGCTGAGTTCAAGACGTTTGATCTCGCAGCCGTCCGTATCCCTGCCCACGTCCCTCCGGCATCCCTGTGAAAGGGAGACGGCCTCTGCGTGCCGACAGCAGAGCAGGACTTCATACGCCACCGCCGAGCCGCTCTGCTCCCACGCAGCCGCAGTTTGGCTTTCAGGAGCAGAAGCTGTGCTGCGTACTGCGCCGTGGGAGCGGCGGAGCTCTGAACTGCGGAAGGCAGGTGTTTGCGCTGAGGTTCCTCTGAGCAGGGGGCGCTTGCGCTGCCCGTCCGCTTCCCTTCCTGGAGTGGAGTCCAAGAGGACATCGCCGATTCATTCCGGTCACGCCTGCTGATGATCCTATCCTGGACTTAGGAATACATTATTCCCCTCATTTCTATCGTTTTGAAGGTGGAAATGCCAACGTCAGAGAGGAATTGTGGCAGGAAGGGGATCCGCTATATGTAGCGAGGGAAAACCACACAAAATTGTAAGTGCAGCATAAATTAGCAGCACCTGCAGTCGTGTTTCTTCCTCCAGTCTGAATTTTGCCGGGGGCTGGATCCCTAATGCAGCTGTGACGCGTGGCCATACCTGGAGTCCTCAGGAGCAACAGGGGGCTGAGCTGGGCCGCGCTGAGCGTGCCGGCGTCAGGCTGCACACTACTGGAATAGAAATGCTTGGCTTCTTGGGCAGTTAGGGAAAACATGGAAAAACACAGTTGGCTGCCACTCTTCTCTCACGCCTGACGTGAGGGTTTTCCCTCTGCCTGCCTGCTGCACGACGACAGCCGCGTAACGCCCGGTGCCAGTCTGGTGACGACCGCAGCTGTAGGTCAGCTCCTACCAAAGGCTCCACCAACAGAGCTTTTCTTGCACAGAAGTTTGTAGTTTGGGTGTCCTTGCATGTGCTCCGTTGCTCTCTTTGTCCTTAATTTCTGTGCATCTGTTCAAGGATCGTGGTTTGCTCTTCCAACTTTTGTTTCCGTCATGACACTTCCTTCACCAGGGGCTCGCGTACCGCTTTGCAGAGCGGTGGGATCGCTGCGTGAAAAGGCGTTAACCTTGTAAATCTTAGAAATGCGGGCAACTTGTAAACCTGAAATCTACAGTTCCAACATGTGTGAAAATAGCTCTTCTGCAGTAGTTTCTTTTGAAACAAAATTGTTCTAGAATCTAAGGAAGTGGTTGTGATGGTTTAGCCCGAATCACCACACAGTTTCGCACTCACCCTCCCCCTCCCAGGCGGGATGGGGGAGAGAATTGGGAAGGAAGGAGAACTCGTGGGTTGAGATGACGACAATTTACTAAAATAACGAAGGAAAGCTACAATAATAACAGAATATAGGGATATTAAAATATACAAGGTAAACAATGTATGTTTTCTCACCACCCGATGTCCCAATGACCGATACAGCCCGTCCCGAGCAGCGATCACGGAAACAAAACCGAGCGGCAGGCAAAGGAGCAAAAAGGGAGCCAGCAAGGTAGAGGGAACGATGCCAGCAAAACTGAAGAGAAAGATGGATGCCAGGAAGGCAGATACCCACCCTGGCCAGCCCCCACTTATATACTGAGCATGACGTTTATGGCATGGAATACTCTCTTTGGCCAGTTTGGATCAATTATTCTGTCTGTCTTTCTCCCAGCTTCCTGCATCTGCAAATTAGCAAGACTTGGAAAGCTGGACAGTGTCCTTGGTCTCATTCACAACAACTCGTATCATCAGGGTGTTTATCAACATTCTTCACACACGAAATCCAAAACATACCAGCTACTGAGAGGAAAAAATTAACTCCATCCCTGCCAAAACCAGGACACACATACATACTCTGTTCCTAGGTACATATTTTTATACATGTTCTACATTACGTTTTGAATTTAAGTCATATAACTCATACTCACAACAGCTATTTCTTTATCTTTTTTTTTTTGATCCCACTTTTCCATCCTTACCAGAATGTGAGATCACCCATTTAGCATTTATGTCGCTTATGCTTATGTTTGTGACTATCCAGATGCTTGTTCTTCTCACAGGCATTTTTCAGTATTTTCATTAGCTCTTAAGGAGTCCTGTGTATTCATTCTATTCTGTTTTCCTTCTCTAGGGTCAGGCTATCTACAATTAATAGATTTTCATCTGTCTGTAAGGTATGATTCCATTAAAATTGTTTTAATTTGTCATCTTCAACAACAAATGCAGAGTTTTATGAGCAGCAGCTGAGTTTCCAATTCATGTTTGATTTCTAGTGAGCCTTGGGTCCTCTCATGAAGGGTTTTAGTTTATGTTTTCAGATGGCTCATACACTTTAAATAAGTTGGAGACTTATGATCATCAAGTGTTATTTGTCCATTGGATTCTCCCAAGGTATTTTTGAAAGTGTTCAATCTTTTAAGTTGCTGACCATAAGTCTCCTTCAGGTCCTGCAGACATCAGCATCATGAAGCTCTTTCCATCTGGCTATGCTTTTGGAAATACTTCCATTTCAAAATCTACTGGAAATATTTTTTTAAGAACAACTTTATTAGTGTCTTCCTTTGACACTTTGCCTTGTAACCAGAAGAATTCTTTAATTTAACTTCCAAAAATCAAAAGACTTACTTGGCTCCCTAATGTACTTCTTGTCGCTTAGACTGTGTACACACACTGAAGAGAATAGAGTCTCTCTTTGTATAGTGTTTATGATAGTTATAGCAGCAGCTCCAGTTAAAATAACTGCCTTGTTACATTAGACATCATTCAAACACAGTAAAATGACAGCTCTTGGACCCAAATTGCTTCCATCTACATGCTCCTTTTGAGATCACTGATAGATCCTATCAATAGAAGTCAATATACAAACATCAGAAAAAAGACCAATGTGGGAACCTTTTACATTACAAAGAAGGTGACTAAACAATAACACATTTGCATAGTTAATTGCTTATTTAATGGTCACATAATTAGCTGGCATTTCTAGCTGCCGTTTAATCTGTCCATTTAGGCACAAAATAGCACCATTAAGCAGTTATTTTTGCTGCACTTTTCCTGTTATTTCCAAGCCTAAGATACCAGATAAACATCATGGTTGATTTAATTACTGTGAACGGATAATGTCTGGTTTTTAATGACATCCACTGTATGTTTCTCTCATCAACAGATCAGAAAGGGAAAAGTAACTACTCTACTTTGTCTTTTGTTTTGCCCCTCAGAATTTATTACCTGCCAACTTAGAATACATAGCAATGCCTTTGTGCTTCATCAAAGTTGAACATATTCAATAAAACACCGTGAGAGTATTCAATTTTCCATTTTCTCAACTTTTCTTTCATCTCTATTGTAAAACATTTTTTCTAATCCTTAGAACAGTTCTGCTACTTTAAAAACGCTGGAAATGAATCTCTTTTACTCTTTACAGAATTGTTTCAATAAATTAAGGGGAAACAAGTGGTAGGTTGAAATGAAAAACTGATTTTCTTTTTATGATCTCAATAAAGTAACCTATTGATAGAAGGAAAAATTACACTTCAGTAAATCTTCCCCACCTTATGAGCTTCAGTGTCAAATCAACAGGTTAAAAGTCAACAAATGCCATAAAGCTCAGGTTAGAAGTTTAGGAGGAGAGGGGAAAGGACGTGGCAGAGCAATCTCTTAAGTGTCCAAGTTTCTTTCACTCAGGAAAGCAGAAACATCTGACACAGTACGCAGACCAAGTGAGTAACTGCTTGCCTTTCAGGGAAAAGGAGCTAACATGGTACCCAAACACAATCTCTAAAAGTCCATGAGTCACACTCTTTCTCTGCCTTCTCTTGTACATAACTACTTTATTCCTAGCTACTCGGTAAAACACAAACACTTCAAAAACTTTAATGCTACCGTGTGTTCACATATTGCATTATGTGAGCACATTTGCTTGCTTTCCATACAACTCCACTTTCTAACGTTTCTCAAAAGGACTGCTAACACACTATCTCCCTAAAGGCTTAATTTTTAATGATCTGATGGAGAACAAGGAGAAGACACAAGTAAGGGGGAGGGAGAGAAAGGTATCTCACCAGATGACTCACAGTGAAACAGTGTTTGAGAATAGCTGCAGCAGGCTTCATTCCAGAAACAAATTACTCTGGAAGTTCATTACCCATTCCATACTTCATAGTAAAATTAAAGAGAAGGGCCACTCTCAGTGCTGAAGGGTGAAGCCACAATGGAAGCTCTTTCGCATTAGCTAAGTGAGCATGAGACGTCTTTTGACAGGTTCTTGAAGATCTAAATGAAAAAGGAACTCTCCAGCCTTTAACAGAAGGAGGATACTTCCTTGGAGGATACTACAGCTGTACACCTCAACCATCTGATATCTACTGGACACCTAGCTATGCTAAGCAAGGCACACCAAATGCTGGGAGCAGCATTTTCATTGACCAAAGAGGAACAAGTAACATTTCCTCTGTCATAGTTTAGCCCCACTTGGAACCAAACTACACAGTTTTTCACTCACTCTCCTCACCCTCCAGGAGAATGGAGGAGAGATAATGTAACAAAAAGCTTGAGATTTGAGATAGGAGTCATCCAAGTTACTGTTATGGGCAAAACAGACTCAACTTGGGGAAAACTATTTCAGTTTAATGACCAGTTTCAATTCAATAACCAGTTATCCCCAGGGTGTTCAGCCCCCTGAGCTGGAAGATGAGGACAGAGAGCAAAACGAAACCCCTGCAATCCAGGAGGAAGCAGTTATCGACCTGCTACGCCACCTAGACATGCACAAGTCTATGGGGCCGGATAGGATCCACATGAGAGCATTGAGGGAGCTAGCAGAGGAGCTTGCCAAGCCGCTCTCCATCATTTATCAGCAGTCCTGGTTAACAGGAGAGGTCCCAGATGACTAGAGACTTGCAAATGTGATGCCCATCTACAAGAATGTCCAGAAGGAGGATCTGGGGAACTACAGGCCTGTCAGCCTGACCTTGGTGCCAGGAAAGATTATGGAGTGGTTCATTTTGAGTGCACTCACCAGGCATGTGCAGGACAACCAGGGGATCAGGCTCAGCCAGCATGGGTTCATGAAGGGCGGGTTCTGCCTGACCAACCTGATCTCCTTCTACGACCAGGTGACATGCCTAGTGGATGAGGGAAAGGTTGTGGATGTTATCTTCCTGGACTTTAGCAAAGCCTTTGATACTGTCTCCCACAGCATTCTCCTAGAAAAGCTGGCAGCTTGGATGGGTATACCCTGCAATAGATTAAAAACTGGCCAGAGAGTTGTGGTGAATGGAGTTAAAACCAGTTGGTGACCGGTCACAAGCAGTGTTCCCCAGGGCTCAGTTCTGTTTAATATCTTTATCAAAGATCTGGATGAGGAGATCCAGTGCTCCCTCAGTAAATTTGCAGATGACACCAAACTGGGTAGGAGTGTCAATCGTCTCAAGGGTACGAAAGCTCTGCAGAGGAATCTGGACCGATGGGCCAAGGTCAATTGTATGACGTTCGACAAGGTGTCACGTTCCGGTTTCGGACGAGAGGAAGGCCCCCTTGCGTTCCAGCCGACCTCAGACGAGTCTGGGAGGCTGGGGGCGGCTGGGCCCACCTCTCACACATCGGAGCGTGGTTTTGTTCATATTCTCGGGAAACAGAATTAAGACTCAAAACGGAGTCAAGTGCCAGGTGACTTTATTAACCCGACAATAAGTTTGCAAATGGAAGAGAAAGGAGGGAAAGAAAAGGAAAGAGGGAAAAGAGTTCCGGTTATAATAGCTACCACCATGGAGTTGCAGCGTCCCGACAGTCCAGTTGGCTCGAGGAGGGAAGGATCCGTCCGGCGTTGGTCCTTTCGACGTCGGTTCCGTGGTTGAGTAAGGTGCAGTCGTGTAGTGAAGAGAAGAAGTGGGTGCAGAAAGTGTGTGTGTAGAAAGTGTGTGTGTGGTGAAGAAAGAAGAAGTGAGTGAAAGAAGTGAGTGAAAGAAGTGAGGGTGTAGTGAAGAAAGAAGAAGTGAGGGAAAGAAGAAGAAGTGAGTGAAAGAAGTGAGGTGTCCCGTTAAGAAAATGTTCATCTTTTATGCAGGTTGTTTTCTTTGTATTCCAAAAGCTGGTTTTTTTCCTAGCCGCATTCCCCACCTGGCGGTGATATGCATGCCCATTACTGGGCGATATGCACGCCCATTACCGGGTGATACACACCTCTGGGGGATGCATGCCGGGGGGGCTAGGGCTAGACGTCTCGTAACCAGTTCTGCATTCAGGTTCTGTGAGATAACGGGAAGCCATTGTCCGGGTGGTGGTTTGATGTTTCGACAATGTTGAGACAAACATTCAACACAGTCTCTCACACAAGGCCAAGTGCCAAGTCCTGCGCTTCAGTCACAACAACCCCATGCAATGCTACAGGCTTGGGGAAGAGTGGCTGGAAAGCTGCCCAGTGGAAAAGGACCTGGGGGTGCTGGTAGAGAGCCATCTGATCATGAGCCAGCAGTGTGCCCAGCTGGCCAAGAAGGCCAACAGCATCCTGGCTTGTATCAGGAACAGTGTGGCCAGCAGGAGTAGGGAAGTGATTGTGCCCCTGTACTAGGCTCTGTACTGAGCGGAGAACTCATTGCTCTCTACAACTACCTGAAAGGAGTTTGTAAGGAGGCGGGTATTGATCTCTTCTCCTAAGTAACTTGCAACAGGATGAGAAGAAATGGCCTCAAGTTGCATCAGGGGAGGTTTAGATTGGATATTAGGAAACACTTTTTTACTGAAGGAGTGGTCAAACAATGGAATAGGCTGCCAAAGTAAGTGGTGAAGTCACCATCCCTGTAGGTGTTCAAAGAATGTGTAGATGTGGCGCTTCAGGACTTCAGGTTTAGTAGGCATGGCGGTGTTAGGTTGATGGTTGGACTTGATGATCTTGGAGGTCTTTTCCAACCTTAAAGATTCTATGATTCTGTGATTTATTATTAGTAAAACCAAAGCAGGATAATAAGAAAGAAAACAAAACCAATTTCATCCCACCCCTCCCTCTTCCTGGGCTTAACTTCATTCCAAATTATCTCTACCTCCTTCCTCCCAATGAGTGGCACAGGGGGGAATAGGGAATGGTGGTTGCAGTCAGTTCATCACATGTCATTTTCTACTGCTCCTTCCTCCTCGAGGGAAGAACTCCTCACATTCCTCCCCCACTCCAGCGTGGGGTCCCTCCCATGGGCTACAGTCCTTCATAAACTGCTGCAGCATGGAGTCCTTTTCCACGGACTGCAGTTGCTCAGGAACTGGCTGCCCTAGTGCAGGCCCTCAGTGGGCCACAGTCTCCTTCAGGCATCTGCCTGCTCCAGTGTGGGGTCCTCCATGGGCTGCAGGTGGATCTCTGCTCCTCTGTGGGCCACCACAGGCAGCAAGGGGACAGCCTGCTTCACCATGGGCTGCACCACAGGCGGCAGGGGAATCCCTGCCCAGAGCAACTTTACTCTTCTCCCTCCTTTACTGACCTTGGTGCCTGCAGTTGTTCCTCTCACAAGAAGTTCTTCACAATCAGGCTCAGGCAGACACCTCTCATATGTCACATCATCTCTCTTCATCTCTCTTGGACAGGCCAGGCTGTTTGAGTCAAGTCAGGCCCAGACATACACCCAGTGGGGGGCCAGAGTCCCAGTGAGGGGCCAGAGGGAGAGAGTAGCAAGGCCCACAAAGGCGTCCCACTCTCTGCCCGTACTTCTGCTTCTTCACCGTTTTGGTTTTTTTTTTTTTCCGCTTTCTAAATACATTATCACAGAGGTATTATCACCATCACCGACTGGCTCGACCCTGCCCAGCGGCAGGCCCACCTTAGACTCAGCCAAGTCCAGCGGACAAAGGAAAAACTTGTAGCAGCATTTTGCAGAAGCTGCCTCTGTAGTCCCTCTCACTACACAAAACCAACACACCTCTATGAGGTTGGGAAATACATCTCTGTTACCACATCCTCATGCCTCAGTTTTTGACGTAAATAGTGGGAAGAGTAAATGAATTTAAGTTAGCAGCCAGAGAAATGAAATCAATATCTGCTGTCAAACTGTTATGTGTCTATGAGGTTGTACAACAAATATATTATGCAGGGTGGCAATTGCATTGACTAATGACAAGCAATATGTAGTGAACTGACTATCAAACAGAGGATGTTCTCGAATGTCAAAATCTTGAGATATAGTCTCAAAATATACTTGTGATATCTATCATCATCAGGCTGTTAGATTATGCATCAGTCTAAATGTATGAACCTTACAACTGTTAATCACAAAGTGATTTCTGAAACCAGATTGTGAGTCCATTGGACAAAGCAGCTAAACTTTTAACACATACTGCGGTATTTTCTACGTCATTTATAGACTGCATATACTTTAGCAAATGTTATAGCTTTAATGAAAATCTAGATGTTTTCAGTGATATGAACAGTACTGAAAAACTGTCCTGCATATGTTTAAACACATCAGCGAATAAGGAAAGAAATGTTTTTACACAGAGACATTTACAACTGTGCAAAAAATATCAGTTGCTGATGCCAAAGTAACTTGTGGCTCCTACATATCATTTCACTTAATCTTTATTATTTCATGCATGTGTAACTCTCCAGTTCTTCAGATTTACTCCTGTTTCACAATCCTCCAAGCAAGAGCAAATGAGGCCCATCAGGTTAATACATTCTTATTACGCACTCATAGATTTTACTGTTTTGGTTTTCCAGATATAAGGCTTTATTTATTTAAATGTGGCATTCACCCTTTAGTGTATTTATTACAAGGCTGACATTTTACAATTTTTTTTCCATCAGAATCAAACACCAGGAGCATTAACTTTTATTAAGACCTTTATAAGAATTTATCTGAGTTAGAAGTTTTCAAGGCCACTTATCATTTAGATGTGATGTTGGCTTGTATAATTTTCCTTTATTTTCCTCTTAGAAGTCACATGTTATTCAAGGTGCAACAGAAGAGTCCCCCAAACAACAGCACTGCTTTGTGACTCTGGAAGTGGAAAGGAAAAGATTACTTTGGGCAAACATGTGGGGTTTTGTTGTTTCTTTATAAGCTTTCTGAGCCAGGAAAGAAAATCCTGATTTTACTCACAGTGAAAAGAAGCCAGAAATCCTTCTTATCCCATTTTTATCTATTCAAGAAGAACTCTCTATTCTGGCACTCCATGTAGCAGGAGTGAAAGATAAGTTAAAGAGAAGGATTTGGGAGCAGGAGTGAGACAAGGAGTCAGAAAGGGATGAACTGGCTTTGTTTGTTTTCTAAATTGTCCAGCTGCATCTCTCCTGAGAGATCATCTCAGGAGAAAGTTTATAATCCATTTGTTTCTTGTGTTGTTGACACCACTAGCTTTCCTGATATTAATGTGCCACCATATTTTCCTAAGATCATTTACCAGGAAGAGTTTTCTCTTCCTGGTCAGAGTTGTCACCACTAACGAATCCAGTTTTACTGTTCCAAACCATCCAGTCCATGACAGAGAGAAGGAAAACTCAGAACACCTGCTTTTTAGTCTTCCAAAGGGGAAAATAGTCAGGCATTTCATTTTGCATGAGCAATGATTTTTTTTCCTCTTTTTTTTTTTTTTTTTTTTTTTTTGGTATGTAATAGCCACTTCAGCAGAAAGATGCATAAGATGTTACTTGGCTGTCATTGCATTTCTCTGATTATGAGAATTTATTCATATTTAACAGGAAAGAGTTTAAATACAGTCAGTCATTTTGCAGGAGGCTCTAAAGTAACTGTTAATTGTGTGACAAAGCAATTTGCTGGGGTTATACTGGAATTAAGAGTGTCAAAGAATACATAATTTGCTTATTTTTCCAGTTATACAAACCCTACTTCCTTCCCAGAAGAGCCTCAGACTTTTCTTCACTGCACAAGTTGCTGCATAACCCTCAGGTGCACTTGTCATCTGTTTGGCACAGTTAGGAACACTGCTCAGGTACAAAGTCCCTAAAAAGCAGACAAGAGACAGTACTTAGGAGGAAGACAGTGGCTGCCCTCACTAGACATGGGACAGCATCTTGCTCTCTGGGTGTTAGGAAACATCTTCCCCCTGGCAAGTCCCTCTCCCACTGACTGCCCCAGAAGCACAGCCTTTTCACCCGGATTAATCTTGTGGCTGTTAGGGGAAAGCCTGCAAGGCTCTACCTCATCCTCAAGCACCACAATTATTCATATCCTGCTCAACATTCACAATGCAAGTATTAAGACAATCAGGAAGATTTTTAAGTCATCAGGGACAATTCTAAAGGTCTTTCTTGTGTATCTTCTGTTTCAGACATTTTTTTCTTTACTACAGTTTCTAATCTACATTACTTTCAAATCCCTTTGCTACTGTCATATTTGTTAGTGGCCCAGTCAGAGCAAGAAATCTTTAATTTTAATACTAGCTTGATCCTTTAATCATCTGATCACAAAGCATTTTACGAAAAGGTTAGTCTTATATTTCCCATCTGCTAGATATGAACAGATGATCTGAACCTGGAAATCAAGTCTTTCAAAACACAGTTCAATTGGAATAGGGTATAATATTTCACTAGTTAAGCATAACTGTAGCATTTCCTATTTAAGCAAAACCAAACACAAACCAAAAACAAAAAAAACCCCAAACCCCAAGTATTTCTAGTGGTTTAGGTTTAGTAAGAAGTTTCTCTTATGTATTTTAAATGTCAGGCCAAGCATCATTTGAAAATGTTCCTTTAAGCTCCTTTCACTACACAGAATTTAAGAGATTCACAGTTAGGGAGATAATTGTTCTTTCTCCACTTCCAGTATATCCCTTCTGGCCCTGTCCCTGTCAATCATTTCCTTGATTCAGAGTGATCTTGGATGAAAATAGAAAAAAGTAAAGGTTAACAAAATCTCCATAGTCATCTTATTATTTCTGGATGTGAGAACAGTATTTAGGAGAGACAAACTAAAGGATTTCTAAGTTGATTATAATAAATCCATGTCTATATATAGATTTAGAGTTACTCTCTGAGGAAGTGCTAGCTGGTGCTAAATTTAATTATAAATTAAATTTTACAGACTTTGCTACTCTGGACAATAATCCCATGACCAATATTAATATTTTATGTTCAGGTACTCCATTCTTGGAAAGTTCAGTTTAGAGAATAAAATAGATTCTTCAATCTGTCATGATTATCTTTTACAGTTTGAGTTGATTCTATATTAAACTGTTTCCACAACTAGGAAAAAGGCTATATGAACTTCTAATTTGGGACAGAAACATAACATAAAAATTAAGAAACTCTGGCCTTCTAAAATGTCAAGGAGACTTCGAAGTTGAGTTTTTTCGTTTTCATTTGTTCTCCATTTGGTTGTAGAGGAGTAGTCTTTTTTTTTTTTTTAATGAGGATTACTTCATAGTCTATGAAAAACTACACTGCTACTTTAACCCTGTTGAAACACTGATTTCAGAAGTCTGTATTTCACAACTATCAGAAAAACTAAAGCAAAATTCTTAGATTAATGTCCTCAGCTCCACAGCCTGGGAGGCCTGGATGAGCTTACCAAAGCGGCTATTTGGTTTTTAAAACCAGAGGATGTCAGCTGTGTTTAGCAACATCACACTGTCTTTAGAATACATAAATTTTGCACAGTAAGTGTTATAATGTTTCACTTTCTGACAGAGTTTTTACACTATAGTGGTATATTGCAATTTTCTTTAAGGGTGTGTTTACATTGGTGGGAAAGAGAAATCAAGTTTGAACATTGCATCTTATTTTTCTCAAACCTTGTTTACCCAGTACAAAGCAAGCTCCTGCAAACATCTGATATTTAAAAATAACAGTAAAGAAGGAAAAACAAGTACAGGGGAAGAATAACAATTATAATGACAAACCAAAGTCCAGTCCGTCAGCAAATGGACATGGTAAAGGTTGTAGTTAGGGCTGGACATCGATAAGATTGAAATGGGAATATATTTCCAGTGGAATATCTGAAATCATCAGTGTTACAGAAGAGAAAAATAATAAAATCACAATCAATTAAAACCACTTTATAACCATAGAATGCCAAAAAAAACTCTAGGACAAAATAAATTAATTAAAAATCCCAAGCATAATACACACACAGAAAATTCAAGTAGTACACACAACTTTTCTAAACATTAATTAACATAATTCATGTTTAATCCAATTAATTTAACATTTGGAAACCTAAAACAAACATTACACACAAACAATCAATGAACATAACCTGACTGGCTTAAGTGCAAGAAGCAGAGCAGTAGAAAACTCACCGTTTCTCTACAAATCTGAGTTCTATAGTTGATTATGAGCCATGACTGACGTGTTCTCCCTGGCATGGGAATTCTCCTCTTTCTCATTGTCGTGACAAAAACACACCATTAAAATGAAACTAGAAAATTAATCTAAAATTACATAAAAAATAAAAATAATCTGAAATTATGACTAGTTGCCTTTATCAACTAAGGAATATTTGCTAATTTCCAGAATACGTTGACTAAGCTATAAAAACTATAAAACCAGTACAGCAGGTGACCTTACAGGAAAATAAAGCAACCAAGTATCAAATACAACAAGAATAAAGTGTGAATGTATTAAGCAAGTCACTCATATGCCAGTTTTCAAGGCAAATACTAGAAAGAATCTGAAAACAAATTATGAAAGAAAGATGTGCACGTTCTCACATCAAACAATCTTTCATCAAAAAATCTGTCAGGTGGGTCAGACACCAGGGCTGAAGTCTTCATCTTCTAAGAAACTATTCCAGTGACGTAAGTCTCAGGATAGCATTGCATATTAAAAGAACTGATTCTTTAGTATCTAGGCACTGGAAAATGGAAATTATTTCAAGAATATGTTGAGAGTAGAAATAAAGAAGATCAAATGTAACTGCAGATAAATAAGAGATCTGATAAGCAGTTGCAATACCAGCAAAAGACAAGAAAAATTAATGGAAAATTACTGACTGAGCCTTGACAAAAGAAATGTTCTCCACCTCGTAATTCGTCGTCTCAGTCTAGGCTAAATTGTAGCTCAATTAGTGCTCTTTGAAACATAGGCTTAACTTCCTTCAGGCCAAAGCAGTATTTGAACTGAGGTACCTTATTTCCTACACAGCTATTCTAGGATTTGCATGAAAACACGTATTAGAAACCACCACTTCCTTTGCTTTGTACTTGTCTTGTTGCTTTTGAAAGAAGAACATAATCTGAAAAGGAGTGATTCTACAACAGGTTTGGGGTTTATTTACATCTATTTTGTGTCTTCCTACCAAAGCAGGTACCTGCTAGAGCGCTGCAGGAACACTTAACTTCTGAGTCCTGATTTAAGTGGTAGATTGAACTCTGCTGCCCAAAGTAGGAGCAGATTCCGCCCTAGGCACCCAGAGTATGAGTCAGGATATCAGCAGGATATGAGTGCAAGATAGGTGCTGGACTGTGGTTTGGCATCTAGGCTTAGCAAATCTGCTTAGAGAGTTCTTTACCATCAAAATCCTTTATTGACTTTGTTCTTTGAGTTCAGTATTTTAAGATATTTTGAGAAATGAAGTTTTGCAGTTGTTTCCTTTAGCTGACTTTATCAGAAACATTTCTGTGTCCACCAATAGTTGTTACCTATTTGCCTGGTTCTGGCTAGGACACAGTTAATTTTCACCTGAGCTGGGAGAGGAATTGGAGCTGGTAGCACCTGTGGCTGGGGTACACAGCTGGGATAGGTTACTAATTAGCCAATAGCTGGGACAGTTTACCCAAATTGGCCAAAGGGCTGTTCCATACCATGTGACATCATGCTCAGTATATGAAGTGGGGATGGTGCTAAGTGGAGGTTCCTGCTACCTGGGAGGAGGCTGGGTATTGGGATCCACTGCACATTAAGCATAACAATGTGCTTAAATATTTTCTGTTATTTGTTCATTGTTTGCTTCTTTTCCATCTCTTTTATTTTCTTCTGTTGTTCTCTTAAACTTACGAGTTTTGCCTTCTTTTCTATACTAATTCTCCTCCCTGTCCCACTGAAGGGTGGGGGGAGTGAGTGAGAGACTGCATAGCTTGGTCCTGAGCAGGGCTAAACTATGGCGCCTGTATTATGTATATTACTGTGGTGGGTTGAGGCCAGACAGCAACTAGGCACCCATCCAGCCACTTACTTGCTCACTCCCTCAGAGTGGGCTGGCATAGAGAAGAGTAAAAATTCAATACGGGAAGCAAAAGCTATGCATACAAACAAAGCAAAATAAGGTATTTATGCACTATTTCACATTGGTAGTAGTGAATAAAAATTTGTTTAGCTACTTCCCAGGAAAGAGGACTTATCACATGTAATGGTTGCTTGGGAAGACAAATGCCATAACTACAAATGTCCCTTCTTTCTCCTCCTTTCCCTGACTTTTTATGGCTGAGCTTAACATATATGGTATGGACTGTCCCTCTGGTCAGTTTGAGTCACCTGTCTTGTTGTGTCCCATCCACACCTCTTGCCCACTCTCAGCCTAATTGCTGGGGAGGAAGAGCAGGTAAAAGAGAAAATGCTGTGCAAGTACTGCTCAGCAATTGTCAAAACATTGTTTCATTATAAACATTTAGTCACAAATCCAAAATACAGCACCACAAAGGCTGCTGTGAAGAACGTTAACTCCATCCCAGATAGATCCAGTACAATGATTTAATTTGGATTGTTGATCTAGCTTCCATACTGTTTCACTATGACAAAAAAAATAGCACTACAGATTCCTGTTGGGGTGGTTTACGTGGCAGGTCTGATTCTGAAAAATATAAAGGCAAATCCACACTGAGGATAGGGTATGAGAGAGGCTAAAACACAGAAGGTACCCAGGCCTCAAATAAATGTTTGAATTACTCAAAACAAAAATTCTGTTCAACATGGAACATAACTATGTTGGTTCTGAAATGCCTACATGAATGAAAAAGACAAAAAAGTCAACTCTCTAGTTGTTTTCTCAGATGGCAGCAGATACTTTCAGACAGGCATAAATCTCACTGCTATTTTTTGTTCTGTATTCTCCCTAGACTTTACCACTAGAACAACCAGCCTCAACAGGCTAAGAGAGTTTGGCCTCTTCAGCCTGGAGAAGAGAAGTCTCTGGGGAGCCTTCTAATACCTAAAGGGGGCCTACAGGAAAGACGGGGAGAAACTCTTCAGCAGGGCCTGTTGCGATAGGACAAGGGGTAGTGGTTTTTAAATAGAAAGAGATAAATTCAAGCTAGATATAACGAAAAGATTTTTTTACAATGATGGTGGTGGAACACTGGAAAAGGTTGCCCAAAGAGGTAGTAGATGCCTCATCCCTGAAAACATTCAAGGCCAGGTTGGACGGGGCTCTGGGCAACTTGATCTGGTTGGAGATGTCCCTGCTCCTTGCAGGGGGTTGGACTAGATGACCTTTAAAGGTCCCTTCCAACTCTAACTATTCTATGATTCTAACTTCAGCTGGACTTTGATGCAAAGAGATGTTAATACGCCCATCAGATTAAGAGTGAAAATGTATGCCTGTTTTAACCAGGCATGGATGGTGCAAGGCTTTGAATTTTGATCTTACAATCACTCACATTTGTACATTAGGAGCACCTGCCAGTTCCATTTATATGATTGGAATTAGATGCTGCCTAAGGCACTGTAATTGCTGAAAAAAATGTCATAAACACAGAAAAAAAAGCAAGAGGAAAACAGACACTCAATGTTGGATAACGATCTGAGCATGAAGAAGTCCCAATTCTTGATCCTTCAGAGAGAATGCCTATATAGGTTCACAGCTCCTTTACATGTTTACCTCTTATTTAAAGGAAGGGTAGGGGGAGAAGAGAATGAGGGAGTGCAGTATGATTTAGCGGCCTAAGAGTATTAACTGGTGTATTTTAAGTGAGAGAACAAGTATTTTCCATTCTACAATACTGCAAATTATCACTGTGATCCTGTGAGGAAGGTTTACACTGCCAGAGGTTACAAGTAAGGGACTCTTTTTTGTAGGCTCTGAAAGAGCCAAGGCTCAAGTAGCAGAAGGAGCAAACTAACATTTTTTTATGTTGCTTTTTTTTATTGTGACCTTGGGGTCACCACAATTCTTTTTCTAATAATAGAAAATTCAGCTATAAGCAGATGGTATAGTTCCATCTTTTTGGTCCTTTTGGCTATACCATAATGATAACACAGTGAATTTTTCAGCTAGTCTTTATCACATTGTTTTAGTGGTAAAGTACACTTGACTTATTGGATTCTATGCTTAGAATTGCTTAGAACAAAACTTATTTTGTTGTTATCTGTTTTATCGGAGTCGCTAGAGATAGAAAAGGGCAGAAGCTTTTAGAGAACTCTGGATAAAATAATTAACAAACAGTAAATTGCAAGCAATAATCGTATTTCTCAAAGTATCTACAATAAAATCTTTCTGCAGCTATTTGTAAAGAGCTAAATACTTTCCAGAAGAGAAGTAAAAAGAGAGTTAATATTATTAAGTGCTTCATTTTTCACCTTGGCGACGTATTCATTGCAGCTAATTAAATATCCCAAAAAGTCAGGAGGACCAGAGCCTTACCTCTGTAGCCCAAGAAGTAAAACCCTAGAGAGATCCAAGATGATGATGAATAAACAGCAAATTTTTATAAATACGTGAGATCCCATCTCCAAACATTTTCCATGTCAAAGTGCAGAGGAAAATCATGGACTTCCCTTCAGGGCCATCATCCCAAAGCTAGAGCACCACTGGGCCAGCATAATTTAGGTCACTGACATTATCTCTCAAAGGACTGAAGTGTTGAACCCACTTCTTTCCAAGTCCCCCATATTTCAGTCAGCTTGTCTTTATTTGTGCACTGCATATTTCTGGTAAGTTCCCCTGCAAATAAAGCGATCTTTTTTGCTTTTTCTATCCCTTTATACCGTGAAAGTCACCTTATGATGAATATAGCCCGTACATAGCTTTTGAGTCACACACAGTTGAAGAAAGAAGGAACATAATCCTGAGGGCAGGACATGAAAAGCTCTGCAGCAGTGAGTAACAGGGTTTGAAACATGTGTCTCCTGCTCTTACTCACTTGAGTATGCATGTCAGCTCCCTTACATGTGAGCAGCAGCTCACAGACCAGAAGAGGGATACGTCTCTTTCCTCCCACAGTCACCACAACAGAGTGGAAAAGGAAGAGCTTTTGCATGTTTTGCATACTTCTGGAAGCTTTTCCTTAATTCCTTTCCTTTATGAACATTCAAGCACTAGCAAACACCAGAAGGTATATTTATTCCTTTATAACATTATTGCCAGCAGTTACTCTTCTAGCAGTTGTCAAAAAGCAAACTTCAGAACAAAGATCCCCTAGACCTTGAATAATACAAATTTGTCCTCTCATTCACAGACATGAAAAGATATGCTGCTGCACCTTATCCTTAATCACAGTTCACAAAGTTATAACTCATAGGGAAATATTCAGACTAAGATCACCTAAAAGCATAGAAGAACTGAAGTAGAAGAGAACCCATGGCCTCATCTATGCATACACACATTGAGCTTATATCTCAAACATATAGGTTAGACATCATTTTTATTTCCTTTATCCCTTACAAAGTTCTTCTAGTCATATACAAGAAAGCAATCACTCTAAATGGCAGGTCATATATTAGAAATTACTTTAGAAACCTTGCCATACGCTCTTCCAGTAAAAGCTTTATAAAGATCGCTTCTTTTCTCATATTCATTTAAATGCAGAGGGGAGAAAAATGCAGGACACAGCTCCATGGGTTTGTAATAGTTTTAAAACAAACTGTTGTTAAGTGCTTTTTCAGATGTTTAATACATTAATACCTTCCTGCTTGTACACTATTCCTCTAGGTGAGATCAGGGACAGTGTGTTGTTTTGATTCTCTAATTCCATTTCCAACCTCATTTTCTTCAGCCTGGCAACAGAGTTAGTAATGATTATATGGCTCTGCCACCATCAAGCATTCTGTAAGGTAGAATATGTTCTCTTTGCTGCTCTTTCAGCTTACGATGTGACTTTTTTTCCCCGCTGCCAATCAATGCTATCTCACTTAAGTGTAATTTCATAATATAGATTCCAGAAGTAAATGAATAAAATTTGTCAATATTTTCAAATCCTTTAATCTGATTAGCCGTTTAGCTATCTGTTCATATTAATTTGCATTTGCTCCCTATGCTGGAAATTTACAAAACTGATTTACAAGTCTGGCTCGCTCATCTGTGTACTTCTAACATACAGTGAAGATTAACAATGCATGGAACATATTTCTAACCTACATTTCTACATCTTACAATAATTAATTTCTGGTGCTATACCAGTGACGATAATATTCTTAGCTGCAAATACCACACCTGAAATCTTATGTTCATATCACAGAGCAGAATGACAGGAGGTCATGTCTGTGAGATCCTCAAAGAAGATAAGAAGACTTGAAACTTTAAAAAAACCCCAGGTATTATGAGAATATGAACTAGAATAGTTAACTTCTTAAGCAGAGAAAGTTCAAAGTGACTAGGAAAGACTGAATAGATATAAAAGGTGGCTACACTGCTCCTTTTTTTCACTGTCCTTGAAGATGTTGCTTCCACTTTTGGTTTTAGTAACTTCAAACATTTTTCTGAGCTGTAGCAAGCTCTGGTCCACCGCCTTGCCCTGGTCCTTCAAACCATTCCTTCTTGCACTCTGGGTTCTGTACTTGACGTACAGGTCTCTCTGCTGTGACTTTTACAGTCTCTCCCTCTGCCTAGCAAGGAACAAGCAACCTTTTCTTCAACACAGGTCCTCCAGACTCCTCCACTCTGTTTAAACAAAGTGTAAAAGATGAATAACAATGAAATCAAGCACAGCAGGTGGCCATGAGGAGGAAGTTATAGGCCAAGAATGTGTGGCTCCAGGTGAGACCATGTTACTGAGATGAAGCAACCAGGTATCTACTCCAGGTTCTCTCTGTGGCACTGGGGCCTTTCCTAGGGCTGCAGATGATGGCTCCATGCTCCGCAGCTTTTGCCACTGCACACACATACAACAGACAGCATTTTAGTGGAAACCCACACACTGCTTTCCTTGGGCCACATCGTAATCAGCAGGGACCTGAGCTGCTCCCTCCTCCACCACCACAAGTGTCTGAATAAACGCACTTCTGCTGCTTGTACAATCTCACACCATGGATAAAGCACAGCTCTTAAATTAAAAGTAAGTCATATGGCAATTTAAACGTAGCTTGTTTACATTTTTGCAGACTTCATCCACACCAGTGCTGCACTCCAGGAACCTCAAGTAGGTAATTAAACTTTTTTTTCAGAGGTTCCCTGAAAGCAACCTTTACAAAAACTCCTTTAGTACAGCAAAACAGCTGCATGGTAGAGGAAGCTACCGAGCAGGTCACCTCTCCAGATGTCTGCAAAGGTGCAGAACTTCCAGAACATTTCTTCTGAGGGACTGTGGTGGAAAAGCAGAACCGTGTGTGACAAAGTGACAACCCTGGGGGACATTAGAGGTAGAGGGCTAGCAAAAGGGCTGCATTGTGTCGGCTGAACAAGGAAACTTTCACTGAAGTTCCTGGAAAAGAGGCTTCCTTTGCACCTTTACTGTTTCAGAATTATTGTTTTGCATCCGCTATGCAAATTTGTGTAATTTACTGCAAAAGAAGCAACTCAGTCTTATGGGTATTCAAATGGCTGCACTCCTGGCCACAGATTGGCATAAAAATCAGATCTCAGTGTACATGATCTGAGGGGTTTGCCTTCAGGGTCTCAAGAAAACCTTGATTTCTTACAGTGAGCTAGTGCCCAGCTCCAAAAGGCCTCAACTTTAGTGAAGAGCTATTTTGTTACATTTTGTTATATTTTATATGTATGGGTGAAGAGATGGAGCTATCCATTCTTTTCATTAATGCAAAGCAACCTGAAATATTTGTCCTAGGAGTAAGCAAATGTGTTCTCATTTAGTCTTACCTTATCAAAAAGAGTCAAGTAATCAGCAGTCATTAACTCATTTTACTATTAAAAATCCAATGTGTTCAACAAGAATTAAGCCATAAGAATTAATTTGATAATCTATGACCCTTCTTTTCCCTTCCTGGAAGTATTAGTATCAGTATTACAGAGATTATTTTCACCATTTGCAGGGGTCAGCATTTTACTATAAAAATATTAATTTCTCATGTGTGAAAGAAAGGCAATTATATCTGACTCAAGGCTGAGTATTCATGTATGTCATGATTTTGGCACTTTTTGTGATTGGAGAGTAGGATCATATATCAAAAGATAATGTATAGAATCATAACTGCCAACCAAATAAACCTCAGGAATTTGTATAGAACCATCAATACTATCTCTGTGGCACTGTTGATGCCTGAACATAATTTTCTTAATTAAAAACAAAGCAAAAAACCAGATAGACTGACAAATGCTAATAAACCAGACCTTACACACAATTAGATCCTCCAGAAGAAAGTGTCTGAGACCCTTTCAAGAAAGCTTTCCTACTGAGCTGTCTTGCTCAAGGCTGGATTCCTGTAACAGTACAAAGTAAAAAGCCACTCAAGCAGCTCTTGCTGACATTTGCAACGCTGGTGTGTCGGTGTGCTAACACTCTCAATACCACTGTGCTAATATTCTCAGCTGGGAGTAGACAGGAATGTACGAGCAGCTTATGAAGATATGGAGCTGAGGAGAAGCCGCTTTATCTAGCTTGCACTGCCTACACAAAAGCCTACATTCTGTGACTAAATGCAGATGAAGCTGCCCTCAGCATCATGATATTCCAAAAAAAAAGCAGCGGAAATCACACAGATGTGCAAGTGAGACCGCTTAGGTTAGGAAGAGGATATCGGGATGCTGGCCAGAGTTCCGCAAGCTTATTGTCTCTTTACCTCACTGGCCACACAGACATTTTTCACAGGGCATGCCAACTAGATTTTTCACTCTCCCTGTAGGTCACTAACTAACTAGAAGGAATGATTTAGCTATGGCTAGACAGGGTTAGAAAGGATTTATCCACTCCAAAATCTAACAGCTTTTTTTTCTTTTATTTTTTAAAGAAAATTTTTAAAGTAATAATTTATCCTACACTATGTAAGGGGACATAGCTAGACATTGCAAGCAAATAGTTCTCTACAAGAAGGGATTAAACATAAATTGAATTTTCTGCAGGTAAACCTTTAGCACAAAGGTACTTAAAGCACCTAGGAGAAAAGAAATATTCTGCTGCTTAATAAGTAAAATAAAAAAGAATCAGTAATCCAAAAAAAGTTTGGAGTAGCATAGTTGCTTCTCATGAGGAAGTTTCCTGTGCATGCAGCTGTTTTCAAGGATTACTACTCACAGTAAATTGAAAGGAGTAGGAATATTTTGCCCTAGAAACACTTTTTTCCTACACATATAAATCAATGCCTTGCTCACGACAGTGATGGTTGAGTGGCAAAGCTGAAGAGAATGAACAGAGCAAGCAGACCTGGGGAAGATCTTCCCATCACTTTTCCACCACACCATACCCCTGCCTGCCAGCTTTTGTTAACTGCTGGACACCAAAGCCACAACATACCCCTGCCTGTCAGCTTTTGTTAACTTCTGGACACCAAAGGCCCTTCAGTCTTTAATTATTTAGAAAGAAGGTCCCAAATATCACCCAGATATATGTCAAATATAATAGATGTTTTGTGATTTTGTGAAACCATTCTCAAAATACTAAACAAGATGAGCATTTTTATCAGCAGAAATACTCAGAGACAGTAGTGCACTACTTCGACTGTCAGCTAAATAAGTAAACCCTTCTCCATGGAAAGATTAGCAGATATTCATAGGGTTTTCAGCTTTAGAGGTGCACTCTGTCATTTGACTCTACCTGTTTTGCCTGGGAAGCATTTACATTAGTACTTGTCCAATTTCGACAAATACAAAACCTTCCAAACTTTGAGGAAGTGTTAAATAGGATTCAGACCGGTACACTCTGCTTCCTAGCACAAGCTGATCCAATCCTAGTTTGAAAAACTATATAACTTGTGTAATGCTCTACTTTGAATCCAGAAGCAAGTTTTGTGTCCAAAATCCAACTCTACACTCTAGAAAGAATCAAGTTATTTGATAAGACAAATCAGTGCATCTAGAGCCACTAAACTGCTTCTTACTTTCCAATTCTTCCACAGAAAGCCCTCTGTTTTGACCAATGAATTGCCTGTAAATTTCACCAAAAACAACAGATATTGCAAGGGACGGTTTTCTGTCCTGTGGGACTATGAACAATTTGCCAAAATGGTTGATCCTGTTTACTGAGTGGATAAATTTCTCATTAATATTTCCCAATGTTCAAGTGTACCTGAACAGCAAAACAAGGAAAGAGGTTAAGTGTTGTCAGGAGTTTTGTTCGATAAACTGCTAAACAATCTTTCTTTTTTTTTTTTTCTTTTTTGAAATAGCTGTTGATTGACTTTTAAACAAACAAACAAAAAAAACTAGTCAGTGTATTTGTTAAAGCATACATATTACTGACTTTGTTCTTATCCAGAATCAGCTGTTCTCTGCAATTTTAAGAATTATTTCTGTTTACACAAATAGCACACAAAATTCTTCTGAACTGTAGTACTTCTTTAAAGAAATAAAAAGCCTACTTAAACTGTTAACTTTTATGTTTCACCAAGAGTTACAGCAGACATAAAAGTTAAAAGTACTTCATGTTATCCCTAGAGTTCTAATGGGACAAATTAGATTTTCTATAATTATATTTAATACTACAAAATGAAGCTTGTTAATCCACATTACCATATTGAATTTTTTAGTAGTCTTTCTCCAAGTAAAGAATCATACCACATCATAAAAACAAAAAATAAATTTTTCTTATAGCTATAGTGGTGATAATAGCTTATGGTTTAGATCATATCATCAAAGAGACTAGTAAAATTGGACAGCTCCTCCAATCTCAAACGACACAGCTTTTATGCTTTTTATTGATTTAGGGCTTAAATACAATAAAACAAGATAAGTGTACTAAAATTAATGTAAGATAATGAAAACAGAGGCCAACACATTAATAAAGACTAAATCTAAAAGACAGGTTGGACTTCTGAGAAATTATGGCGTTAAGAGTTATATTATTAGGAAAGTAAAAGGTATAAAGCTGCTACACAAATTCTGACAGAGGGAAACAGATGTTCTAAAAAAGTTCATGTGTTTTATCGGTTAAAGGTCCCTTCCAACCCAAACCATTCTATGATTGGTGGCCTTTCCACTCAGGAAGCTAAAAAGAACAAGAGGAAATGTACATAGCCACCATACTCCGCTAATGAAACAATTTTAGTTTCTTCCTTATTAAACTATCTAGTGCTGTTATAATATTATGCTCTAAACAACTTTTAAAAATCAATTAATTTGTCACTGGAAAGTAATGTGACTGTCCTCTCACTGTTGCTCTTGTTCCTGATAATAACCACTATTTATTTGTAAGCTCTTATGCTATTTCCATAAGAGATATAATTAATTGCCGAAGTCTCTTCAGCAGAAAAGCTCTTCTTTCATCATTTTTTTTTCCCTTTTTGGAGAATGACTTTCAAATAACACTTAATTTCAATTGCAAATGAGTTCCAACTTACTGGACCTTTAAAGAATTCATAAATCTGAGCATGTATCAGTCAGGTTTAACTTATATCTACGCACTGAAGAGAGCTTTGCTACATGATTTCAGGATACAGCAGAACTCTCTTGCTGTACTGATATTTGGCAATGAACTGTGTTCCTAGTGGGTGTTTTCTACAGCCCCATACTTATATTTTTTTTTTTCACCTTTTATTCTAATACAGAGTTAGCGGCTCTGAACAACTCCAGTATGCCCCACACAGAACTGGCTGACAATTAAACCAGCAGGGACTTAACTGCAGCAAATCTAAACTATGCTTCCTACTTTGTTCATTAAAAGAAAAAGGGATATGGTTACACCTATGCAGTCAGTTACGTACTGAATATGTACACACAAAATGCATTGGTTTTGCATTAAAATCTTCTCTTTGTTCACTGTAGGATGGTAATATATGAGTTTATTGTTCAAGGAGTCAATTTCATAGAATCATAGAATGGCTAGAGTTGGAAGGGACCTTCAAAGGTCATCTAGTCCAACCCCCCTGAAAGGAGCAGGGACATCCCTGACTAGATCAAGTTGCTCAGAGCCTCATCCAGCTTGGCCTTGAATGTTTCCAGGGATGGGGCATCCACCACCTCTCTGGGCAACCTGCTCCAGTGCTCTACAACTTGCATTGTGAATTTTTTTTCCTAATATCCAGTCTAAATCTACCTCCCTCTATTTTAAACCCATTACCCCTCGTCCTATCACAACAGGCCCTACTGAACAGCCTCTCACCGTCTTTCCTGTAGGCCCCCTTGAGGTAGTGGAAGACCGCTATCAGGTCTCCCTGGAGCCTCC
This sequence comes from Tetrax tetrax, assembly GCA_009806455.1. Lineage (NCBI taxonomy): Eukaryota > Metazoa > Chordata > Aves > Otidiformes > Otididae > Tetrax > Tetrax tetrax. Next base: position 213,337 of record WHYT01017491.1, read on the forward strand.
TCTTCTCCAGGCTAAACAGCCCCAACTCTCTCAGCCTATCCTCATAGGAGAGGTGCTCTAGCCCTCTGATCATCTTCGTGGCCCTCCTCCAGACCTTCTTCAACTGGTCCATGTCCTTCTTATGTTGGGGACTCCAGAACTGGACACAGTACTCCAGGTCTCACCAGGGCAGAGTAGAGGGGGAGAATCACCTCCCTCCACCTGCTGGCCACGCTCCTCTTGATGCAGCCCAGGATGCAGTTGGCCTTCTGGGCTGCAAGGGCGCATTGCCGGCTCATGTTGAGCCTCTCGTCCACCATCACTCCCAAGTCCTTCTCATCAGGGCTGCTCTCAATCCATTCTCCGCTCAGTCTGTATTTGTGCCTGGGATTGCCAAGACCCAGATGCAGAACCTTGCACTTGGCCTGGTTGGCACGGGTTCACCTCTCCAGCCTGTCCAGGTCCCTCTGGATGGCATTCCTCCCTGAAGTTCCTGAAATATTTCATAAATATGTTATTGTTAAAAGAGAGCTTTGTACTGGGAAAAAAGAAAAAAAAAAGAACAATATTACATGAAAGCCACATGAAGCGTCCATGTGTTGGTGTGGTGCTGACAGAGAAAGGAAAAACAAATCCAAGCTACATTAGGTCAGAGACTATTTTTCTCTCTCTCAGGATAAACATATATCTGCAACGAATTCCAATCGCATCTGACTAAAAGAAGAGACTTTTCCCAGTTGCTACTGGATCAATGTCCTAAGCTACCCCAGTAGACTATTCTAGTGTAGAAATCTGCACATTAGGAAATTTCTTCAAGGTGGCATGGGAAAAGGGAATCTTAAGTAGGAGAGGTTAACAAGCAACTTGAGAGATTTATTTTATTATTATATTTTTATTTTACTTTGATGTGATATTCCCATCAAGTTAAGACAACAGGAATATAAGCAGCTCTCAAGATGAAGAATTGTTTAAATTTAATTTAAAACTCAGACAAGTTATTGTGGTAAATGTTGTTGCGTATGCTCTTAGCAATGTAAGATGATTAAACTTAACTTAGCCCATAGTGAAAGGTACAGTACAAGAAACAAAGACTGCTTAGTATAACTAATAGATTGGCTATGAATAATTGAAATGTAATTATGTTCATTTTCATTGTTATTGATGTATTTGTTTGGGAAACAAAGACATGAAGAATTGCACCTTTGAATGACTCTGGCATAAACCAGCTGAATTATATGTGACAACTTGTTAGAAGGAGCACTGTTTTATGTAGAAAACGAACACTGCATGGAGCAGGTGCCTGTCAAGGTGCTGAACAATTCTCTCAAAATGTAATGTTTTCTCCCAGGCTTCCCCAGCAAGCAGTAAGTCCCCCAATGTCTGTTATTTTGCATATATTCTTCCCAGAAGCACGCTACTTAGAAAAGACTCAAATTATCAACTTAACCCTCCAGGAATCATCTGAAAATTAGAGAGCATGCCATATTTTAAAATCAGTACCTGGTCCTGCCAGCCTCCTCTGCAGAGTTTTTAAAGATATCCTCTCCCCTGGGTGCTGATAGACAAGGAGCTATTACTGGAAAGTCACTCAGCAGGCTTCAATGTCATAGTGAAGCACCTGCATACAGTATTTAATACTCCTGTTTTCTTCCTTAGATGTTGTCTCTTTGCAGATATAAATTGAGACATTTAATCCACATTGAAAGTTATAGTCAAATAGAGAGTATATAAAATCAACTGATTTTCATATCTCCATAAATCAAGGGCTTATTTATGTGTCATGGTTTTGTTTAGTGGGGGGGGGGGGCTAAGGTGGTAGCTTCTGTAGGAAACTGCTAGAAGTCGCTCCCCTTTGTTCAGCGGACTTGTCTGGGCCTAGGGCGGACCCACTGCTGGCCAAGGCTGAGCCGATTGGGAGCAGAATGTCCCGTGATAGCGCCTCTGCAATAACGTATTTAAGAAGGGGGAAACAGGGAAAAAAAAAAGGAAGAGAAGATGTGAAGAAGCTGAGCAAGGGCAGAGGCACAGAGGGGGAGGCGCAGGCCTCAGGGGCCTTGCAGGCCTCACCCTCTGGCCTCTCGCCAGGCGGCCGACTGGGCCCAACTCAGCCCAGTCCGGCTGCAAGAGGTGGAGAGGAGATGAGATGGGATAGATGATGTGAAGAGATTCTGAGAGGCTTCTGCCAGCCTGTTGTGAAGAACTTTTCTTGTGAGAGAAACAGCTGCAGACACGAAGGTCAGTGAAGAAGGAGGGGGAGGAGTAATGTGGCTCCTGGCCAAGATTCCCCTGCAGCCTGTGGTGATGACCATGGTGGAACGGGTTGTCCCCCTGCAGCCCATAGAGGTCCACGGAGGGGCAGAGATCCACTTGGAGCCCGTGGAGGACCCCGCACCGGGGGAGGTGGATGCCTGAATGCGGCTGTGGCCCATGGAGGGCCCGCTGGGGCAGCCAATCTGGAGAGACTGCACTCCGTGGAAGAGATGACCTACGCCAGAGAAGTTTCAAGAAGGACTGTGGCCCGTTGGAGGGACCCCACACTGGAGCAGGGGAGGGATGTGAGGAGTTCTTCCCCCGACCCTGAAGCAGCGGCATAGAACAACGCATGATGAACTGACTGCAACCCCCATTCCCTCTTCCCCCCTGTGCCACTTGTGGCGGGAGGGGCAAGGTAGTAAAGATAATGTTAAGCTCGGGAAGAGGGAGGGGTGGGGAGGAGGTTTATCTTGTTTCTCTGTCTCATTTTCCTGTTAGTTTTAGTAATAAATGAATAGTTTTCCCCAAGTTGAGTCTGTTTTGCCTGTGACGGTAACTTTAAGGATTTCTCCCTGTTCTTATCTCAATCCTCGAGCCGTTTTTCTTATATTATCTCCCCCTATTCGTTTGGAGGGTGGGGGGAGTGAGAGAGAGACTGCGTAGTCTGGTCCCGATCAGGGCTGAACTACGACATTATGCCAACCAATTTTGCCAGAATCTCTTCACAAAAAAGAAAAATATTTTTCTGACATCCCATAGGCCAACTATCAGGACACACTTTTCAGCAGAATTACTCTCCGATACGAAACAAACCAAACTGATAAACATCCGACCTGTCTACATAGTTGTCAGGTTCACTCTACCAGATAGGATGAAGTAAGTGAGGTGGGACTTCTTGCTAGATTTTTTTTTTTTTAAATGATGCCAGACTATTTAGTCTTAAATACTACATCGCACCGAAGTCTCTCTTTATCCAATAGAATACACAGAGTATCACTGAAAACATTTAATTTAAAGTATAAGGAGTTCATGCTCAGGTCCTGAAGCAGCTATCTTTTGGATCATGGATGCATTATGTTTTTTAATGGGTTGGCTAACTCTAGTTGAGAACCTACCGAATGCTCTCAATATTTCACTCTCTCCATCCTATGTTATTTAATAGAAACTTACTTTTTTTGTGCATGTTTGTCTTTGTAATTCTGGTATTTTGAATTGTGTAAGATGATGAATCTCATTAAGAAGGCTCGTAAGCTCCTCTACAATATCAGCAGGCAAAGTGCCATCTATCATTCTGTCTATGTACTTTGTCATTGGAGAGGGAGGGATTGTCAGCATCTCTAGGATGTAGTTGAAATGCAAAGAACGGCTGCTTTGTAAAGCTTTGGTGAGTCTCTGTATGTTCATATAGCCACATGTATAAATCTGGGACAAGGTCAATTTTCATTTTCGTTTTGTTTTCAGAGGGAGGATATACCTTATTGTGCTGTTGATCTATAATTTTCCTCTTCATTTCTTCTCTCGTTCTTGATTCACTTTCTTGGTAACTTTTGACAATTTATTTCCCAGAGATGACAGTGTAGATCTGTAGCTCTTGCAAATATTTGGTAGTAATTTATATAAGACTAGGATCTAGTCCAATGTAATATAATCAATATAATTTCATATATTCTAATACCAACATTGTAGTGGTGCAAAGGGGGATAATTTTGGTTACAATGTTCATTGTTTCCATTTTGTTTTGGTTTTAAACCCCAGGATTTATTTTTTTTTTAATTCAAAGCTGTAATGATTCTTTTTATCAGAGACTTGATGGTTAATTTTATCACATTACACTGAATACAAGACTGTGTGTTATGTACTGCCTTCACACAGGGAAAACCCATTTTGTTCAGAATTCCCCACTAGGCTATGAAGACAAAATATGTGCTGGTCCTTTGTGATTTTCAGTCAAAATCAACTCAATGTCCAGATCTAGAGCAAAATTGACCATCTGAGAAATCCCATCCCAAACAAAAGTGTACTCTAGATTTACACGAATGCATGTATAAGCAACTATCCATCTTGACCTCCATTTTTATGCTATTTATTTCCTTATGCTTTGCAGTAGCTGAATTTTATGTTCTTTCTCTCCTATTTAAAAAAAAAAAAACACCCCACATTTGAGTAATGGTAAATTATGAATGAATTTATTCTTTTAAGAATCTTTCTCTATACATATTCCTTCTACAGCCTCTTGTAAAATTTTATTTACCTTAAGTCCCAGGCTTAAACAGCTATCTAAGAGACACCTTTGTGAATATTTTAGCTGTCTTAATTTTGGAAGCCAAATGTAATAGTTTAGTGTAATTGGTACAAAGAAAACCTGAAACAAACAGGAAAGTAGGCCATGTGTTACTATATTGCATGGTTCATTCTTCATTTGTGCTTCATTTTCTTCTTACAAAATAAAAAGGAAAACATTCCTGTAAATTAATTTTTCAAATAGACCTATAACACAGGTATGCATATAAACCACCTAAAAAAAAATCCACAGCAGACACTGTCACATTTATACATAATCATCCTGCCTATGTCTGCTTGTACTAAAAGAACTACAGGGACAACTTAAGCAATATGGGACAATGGGCAAGTTGTTCTTTATTCTGAAGCTTCTTTATTTCTTTTTTTATACCTTGTAAAATATTTCTTCAGATATGAAGCTCTTCCTAAATGTTTTGGTTTTTGGGTTTTTTTTGTGGTTCTAGTAAATCTTTCCACTTTTCGCCAAGGTTGTAAGTTTAATGTAGGTAGTATTTACATTTTTATGATACAGGAAGAGTTTTTAAACGAAGAAATGGAGTAGTAGTCCATCTTAGCTTAAAACAAAGAGACTGATAATATTTCATCTAAGTAAGAAGTTTAGTTTTTCATGCTTGTTTTGGAAGAATCTCTTTAATGCTATTCTAATACAACTCTTTGAATGCAACTCTTGACATGCAAATTATAGCTAGCAAAAGCAATAATCAACAATAACTGCTTTTTATTATACCAGCATTCAAATGATTTAAATCAAAAAAAGAGAAGTTGAAGAAAACGTGTTTCCAGGATCACCATACAATGGTTTTTTTTTTAGACTAAACAGAGCCTTGAGCATTGTCACAATAACAATGACTTTTTATCTGAAGATAAAATCTTCCCACAAAGGAAAGTTACATGAAGGAAAGCCTGAATAGTTGTTTCCACCAGTGTCCTCCTCTGGTGCTGGAGTTATTGCAAACATATCAGGGACAAATTAGAGACTTTAGTCTCTAATGTTGAAAACATTCTAGGAATCAATAAACCCCAAAGGGGTGAAGGTCATGAGGAACGACATGAATAAAATTCTTTTGTTTTCTCATACTTGTTTAGCAGCACAAGAAGAATTCAGAAAGAAGACTTGGTATTTGGAGAAGTGCTAAGGAGAGGGTTGGAGTCTGGATGTTCACTGGATAGCCTCTGTGTTACTCATGAAAGTGAAGAGAAAGAAGTAATCCCAGAAATTTCACCCATTTTTGGTGGGTTGTTTATGGCTTTTTAAATTATCTTGCTCTTGTCTCCTAATCTCAAGTATCTGACTCTGAAACACCTCCAACTCTACTCCACCAATACTCACACTGAAGGATCCTGGGAAAATGAATTTTACATTACAGACAGCAAAAAGGAAAAGAGGTTTCTAAACCCTCCTTCCTCAGACTTTCACCACAATGTGCCAAATTTTTGAAGGTGCAATGTCTCCACTTCTCTCATTTGAAGGTCACTGAACATATTTCCCGTCATCTCATGAGCAAAAAACTTTCCATGCGTTACTAAGTCTGCCACCTCCTTCAGTTGTTCACAAAAGTGAGACATAGCAGTGACATCAAGTTACACTGCTTGGGTCTGCATATGAGGTATAACTGGTTTATTTTCAGTTGCATACGTTTTTGCCGTATCTGCCACCTTTTATATCTCTAAAAACTCTCAGCCTAGCAGGCAGCTCTTCACATACTCCTCCAAAGCCTGGCTTTCTGACTACTGCTATCTGACATAAACAAGCTTTGAGTGAAATACGTTGGAGGTGTGTTTTTATAAACTAGGTATGACATATGTTCCTGTCAAAAAGATATCACTACTATAAGCAGATCATTTATTCTCCTGCATTCACATAAAACTAGCTACTCTGTCCTAAATATCATTCTCCCATCAGGCAAGGCATTCACTTCAGAGACATTCACCTCAAATATTTTTTAACTCTCTGCTGACTGCTCCCCTTTTCCTTGCAAGGGTGCCCAATCTGCATGGAACATGTACAGTATGAAACAATAATTTATTGATAAAAGTAATAATAATAAAAAATTATGCTCCTGTGATATCAGCAACAACAGAATTAACAAGATAGGTGGGGACCTGGTCATGTTTCGTGCAGAGGACTACAAACACTGGAGCTGACCACTGTAAGAATAAGAATGAGCAAAAAGATTAATTTGTAAAGTACAGGTGCCAGCAAAAAGGCTTAAAGGTTACAGCATTACCAGGGGAGGGAGAGACGCAGGGAGATTAAACAACTTTTCTAAAATCTATCTTTTTCTCTCAAATTCTCACAGAATAGTATTGCTTTTGATCTTGCCATAGCAAATTATTAAAATTCAATTTTATAACAGGTATAACTCAGACTAAGTCAAAAGCTGAACACTTTTATTTGATTTTCCTTCCTCTTCTTATTCCTGTCTGAACCTCTGTGCTTTGAATAAAATGAAGACAAGATCCTATTCATCTCTCATTTTGTTTTTGCAAAACCGTATCTAGACTGATAGGGCTTTACAAAGTGCAAACCTAGACTCCTACATTCAACTGCAGCAATTTCACTTTACTTAAAACGGGTGTAGTGAAAAAGCTTCATAGCTCAGTTATTTGCAAGCATCTGGATCACAATGAGCCTTTACATCAGATGTTAATTAAGACTGTGCGTGATGGAATAGGTGCTCTGTTACTAAAGGAGCAGGAGACTACGCTGCAGCCATTTCACAAAAGCAGCAGCACAGTAACACTTGAATTCTTCCCAGCAGGCTGTATTTTTGGTCAGACTAGCCTGTCACAGTGTGCCAGTGAAGGCTTCTCTCAAGGGGGCACTTGAGGTTGTTGTCAAACTTGCAGAGGAAAAAGAGCTGGGTGTGGTTTGAGGTTGGTACCAAAGATAAATAAGGAACTCAGAATAATCTTTTTGACAAAATCCTCACAGCAGAAGCCAAAGACTTACTTATGTCTTATCATTAATGGGATTAATGTATTTCAAGCATTCTTATAAACTGCCATGAATATTAAACGGTAACAAATATTTACCATTAAACCTGTAGAAATTAGTGTTTGTTTTTAAAACCAGGAACATTAACCACCATCATACTAATGCAGTCTTCTTGACCTACCTTCTATTGTTACTAGATGACTGCATTTTCTCTGGAAACAAAAAAAAAAAATCACACTATGCTTATAACCTCCTAAGCCTGAGCACCTCTCTATTTATTTTGGTACTAATTATAGACATATTAAATGTCAAACAAGTTATTGGATTAAAAAATAATTGTCACTGGGGAAAGTAAGGGAATCAAAACAAATTGATGATAATGGACATTTTCATTCATTCCAACCGCAAAAGCAATAAAGAAAGAATTAATATTGGCGGATTCTGGCTTTCTCACTTTGCTTTATATTAACTCATTTCAACTTCATTAATGGAAGATAAAACTTGAAGCTTTGTTTACACATCACCAATCAATAATGCCGAATTTTATACCAGAAAAGACACATGATTGTGAATGACATCCCCTCACAAATTGAAGCTATCAAGATACTCAAGAGCTGGAGGCAAAGCCTTCTTATGGAGTAATAAACTCCTCTAGATGAGACAAAAAGAATACATGTAAGGCAATGCAAACCTAAAACATAACTATTAGTCCCACATGTTCATCAAGAAGGATTTAAAAACATATTTCATTGACTAAAACACTTAAATGTCTATGGATCTATGCATCTGTATATATAGCTACATATACAAAAACACACAGATTTTTTTTTCAATTTGCCACACAGAAAGACATATTTATAATGTACATACATCTGTATGAGGATGAAATACTGAAAAAATATATTCAGCTTACTGCAGAATCACCAGATTTTAAAGCATTTGTCAATAGGTAACTGCTTTGGAAGGAGGTCATACATTAATCCTATCACTGAAAACAATAAATAGCTTGTCTTGTAGCTTAAGTTGCTTAGTTTCGTGGTTTGGGGATAGATTGCATTATTTTCTTGCCTTGATGTGGCACTTATCTGGTTCATACAGTAGTCACATAGACTAAACATTAACATCTTGGGTAGCTAAGTACATTTGCATGAGTTTGAAGCCCCAGTTTCGTCATTCAGCTTCCACACTTTTCCCAGAGGCTAAGTGTGCATGGTTAGCTTCCTTCCAAACCACATTTTTGTGGAAAAATAGACTTCCTAAGTTGTTAACACTACTACTACTACTACAACAACAACAACAACAACAACAAAAAAGAATAATTCATACTTTCTAGATCTTAAAACAAGCATCTCACAGTGTATGTCCCATGACTAATGGTTCATCTAACATTGACTTCTTCACCCACATAGGTGTATTGGAAACCTCTACCCACTGAATTCACAGCTCTCCTGGTTTGCAGTTTTTGGTTAGTTCATTGAAGTGAATCACCTACTAAACCAATACCCACACTTCAATTTAAATTTCCTACCTGATGCCTCTATGTGACACTGAGAGTCACATACAGAATCCAGAAAACATCTCCGTTAGACAACAGAACAGAGGAAATTTCTGGGTGTTTAAACTGAGCAGAGGATTTATTGTTATCTTTTATGTATGCTTCTGTCTGAAGCACCTTATATGAATTTAGTTAATGTTTTCTCAGAAATGCAGGAAGAGAGACAGGATGTGATAAGCAAAGCTTAGCTGTGCCCTAACTTAATTAAATGTAGTCATCTGGGAACTATCTGATAATACCTGATTCCATGCAGAAGGAATTCCTTTCCTTCTTGTATCGTTACATTTCTAAAGGTATTATCACACACATAAACACACACACAAACTCCTTCTTCTCAATTTTTGCAAATATCATCCAATCTAGTATTTTGATTAAATTCTCCTTCTGGAAAATGACAGCAAAGGAGCTAAGGATAAAACACTGGTTTGGATCACAAACCCCAGGAATAAATACTGGACAAAGACACGTGACTTTCACTTACATGGATATATCAAATGTCAATGTCCTCCATCTGTTCTAAATAGGTTTATTAAAACGTCTTTGGGTGATCTCTTTAGAAAACTATTATGACATGGGACACCATCAACTACACAGATGTTATGGAGAAAAGATGTTTTCAGCATGTACTGTTTTAATATTTTAAACTTAAAAAAAAAAAAAGAAAAGTGGAAGAAAGTACGCAAGACCATCTAGGCATGAAAAATATCATTGTAAGTTAAAACACAGGGATATCCATCAAGGCAAGTGTATCAAGAGAGCAAAGAGTAAAAAAACTGAAAACAGCATAAGAACATATCTCCTTCTGCCCATTACCGTTTTACCTCCCCCCTCTCCTGGTCTTCAGTACTCCATTTGCAGTGAACCAAGGAGAAACTGTGCATAGTATATCTAGGCAGGGAAACAGAGAAAGTTTTTCAGCACTGAAAGAACTAAATATGTGAGAGACCTGGACAACCAGACCTCCCACTGCTAACCCCAAGAACTGCATTCCCAGTGAAATATGCCAGAAGAACTGAGAAGACATACCAAAAAAAGCACTAAAATGGTTTTATTTATTTGTAACCTTTTGTTTTCTATCCCTTATCTTCATGTAAACAAAACAATCTATATGTTTTTTTTGTTCTTGCTGTCTATTGCCAGAGGATGTGGTGAAATCAACGAACTCTTGGATGTGCTGTCCCCTTGCCAGTAGGAGATGAGCATAAAGCGATATGTGCAAACAGGCCAGAAGCTGTGCTCCAGGATGAGCTAAGGGTACACCCTGCTAAGTCAGAAAGACAAAATGTGGGTCCTTGTGCTTCTAAGGAGCCATCTCAGGCATGCATAAATACACAGTTCTTGCCTCAGAGGGGAAGACATCAAAGATCTGGGTAAGAATTTGCACTGAGATCTTAAAATGGCATTGGAAGTCAGCTGTGAGCCAGTGCAGGAAACAATCCTGATTGTATCAGGATACATTGGCAGGCATTGGCATCAGGACACATTGGTTCTATGCTTTTGTAAACTTGCATTGCTCTTACATAGTTATACAGTCTTAATGACTTCTGCAATTCATCTTTTGGGTACTAAATCATTATTTGCAATTAATTTCAATCCTCCACAGTATCTTCTGATTTGGGATTAGTAAAATATTAATCTTTTGATCCATTCTGGAAAGAGAAACAAGGGAAATAAACCCTCCAAGTCCCTACCAGTCTCTATATATGAAAAAACTATGTACTTTTTGTTAGTTTCCTTGGCACCAAGCTTTTACACTCTAATGTATTCATTAGGATTTGAGTGGATGGAGATCTGATTTTGTTATGAAGTTTATATGATTACTGAGTAAAGACAACAAAGAGGTCTCTTGGTTGGTCTGAGTGATTCTTTTTCATTCTATCTTAGGGAAAAAGTTCCAGTCAGGATTTCTTGCCAGTGAGTGCAAATTCAATTCAGCATTTCACAATATCATCAATTGCAAAATGTCAGCCTGTGATGATGTAAGTATTTGGCTCTGCTTTGACACAATCAGTTTGCACTTCTATTTGGAAAAAGATGGAATGAAATAACAGATTAAATAATAAATAATAAAATAAATAATAAGTAATAAATCCCTAATACTTCAAAGTCATCAGTTTCTGTACGCGTCATCTAGTTAATAAAGGTAAGAAACAACACTAACTGGCAGGATGATTTTCAAGTGTGTTAGAGAACAAGCAGCCTTATCCTACAGGCACTGCCTTCCTACACAGCTGGTTTATTTCAGCTGAATCTTTTCTCTTGTCTATACCCACCACCCGTCAGAGACACTATTCGTTGAAAAATGCACTTTTGGATATTTCTTCCAGCTTATGATGAAATCACTCAAAATAACAAAATGTGGTTTCCATATTAATGAAATTTTATTATTTTCATCATTTGTCTTTGATATGTAATATTGTATTTGAAGTGCAGAATTGTCACTGGTCAGGTGTGGGAAGGGTTAATGCTGCCTGCCGTGTCCTTCAGTCCATTTATATAATGCAGAGAGGTGCTTCCTGGTGATGTCTACTCACATCTCAGTTTTCACACAAGACCAGCTTCCATCTGTAACCTTCACTTACTCATATTTGAGGAATTGCTTACAATTATACTTAGTAAAGAATTCTGCTTAACAGTAGCTCTTGATAGAGACTACACACAATGGATAACAATCTATGGCTGAAATAGTAATCTTTCAGAAACTAATCACACGTCCTCAGATTAAGGGGATTCCATCACATAAGGCTGTTCAATTTGTCCATAAATTGAATGCTAATTTAAGGTATGAACTTTTCCTTCAACAGTTGGTTTAAGGAAGAGGTAGGTATGTGGTATAAATAATTCAAAGACATGCAAAGACAACAAAGAAAAACCTTTAAAAGGTAACACTAATGATAAGATGTTACAGAATACGGTGTTTATACAAACAATATGTTTGGCAGTTCTAAAAAATTTGTACTCTAGTTATACTTGGACTTTATTAGGGTTCCTCTTTTAGATCACATATTGGTGCAATACACTATACAAATCCAATGAAACTTTTATAATCAAAGCAGAACACAAGTAATTATCCTTGTAAGTCGTACATTCAATTGTTTCTGTAAGGATTAATTAAAAAGATGACTTCTTGGAATTTAAAGGCAAGACTTACATAAATATCTAAATGCCTGGTCCAATTTTCAGTACAGCTACAGAAACTCTCAGCGGGAGGTGAAATGAATTCCTAAACGAGTGTGGCTAAACTTTAACTCGCAAAAAGCTACAGTTCACAGGACTAGATCTGAAGTACGCACAAATCAGTGAAATAATACCTGTTGATTTCAGTGAGCTGTAGGCTTCATACAGGTGAGAATATCCACTTAGACACAGAGCTTTTCTTATGAGGAAAGGAAATCTTCCAATTAACACTAGGCCAGCACCAGTGCTTGATGCTTTCCAGTCTGGGGATGCTGCCTGAGGCCACCAACGCAGCTCCTGATTCTGTACTAGCCCCTCCTTAGATGGAGAATAAAGTGCATCTCCCCTCCCTCTGCCTTGCTTCTCTCTGCATTTTTATCATAGATCTAGAGAAAAATATGCTGTCCTTGTTCTCAGGACACTGGAATGTGAATCTGGATATGTCTTTCACTGATCAAACAGAGAAAACAGGAAGGGCAATAGCTACCAAAATAAAGCCGGCATGCAAAATCCATATAGTAATCAAGTGTAAAAGAGGTTGAATATGTGTATATGTGAATATACATGCACAATACTGAGGATTTTTATCAGCTGCCGTTATCCAGCTCTTTGTTCCCCTATCTGACTTAGCAGCCGAGTCTTGGGAGAAAAGTGCATCCCCATCCCACAGCATAATTCACTGTCACTGGAGAGCTGAGTGCTAGCCCTCCCTCCAAAACCACGCACACTGCATCTGTAACTCCTCTTAGTTAGCTCAGGCCCCTGAGCAATATGGAGTCAGGAGCACCACCGTGTGGAACCTGGAAAATAAAAAATAAAAAGTGACTGCAATAGGAACAGCAACTGCAGTGACACAGATAAAGCTGGTGAGGGAAAGTCGCTACGAAAAGGCATGAAACTTTTTTTTTAAAGGTAACTACACATATTTGCCCAGTTCAGTTTGTTGGGTTTTTTTTTTTAAGATAAATATCTAATAATGCAGGTAGCCAGCTAGCAGATGTTATGCTGAGCAGCATGTGTAGGTGTGGGATCAAGGAAGGGAGATGTTTTGTGGGGTTTTTTTTTTTGTTACTTTTAAAACAAAGATTGTGTTATCATCTGACAGTGAAGGTTTAGTTGCTATAGTTACATTTCGTAAAACATTGCCTGGAATATTGCTAAATTTGGCTTCCGAATCTTCCATGACACAATACTGTTTGTCGTAAGAAGACTGCAGGTTGTCATCTGGAGGTAACTGTTCATCCCTGTGACATGCTGAATAAGGTACAAATGCCAGAGGAGCCTTGTGTGTAAGGGTGCCCAAGGAAATACCTAACATACAGCATTGTTTTTCCACTTACAAGAATAAGGCCATCGTTTCAAACAGAATGGCTTTTAATTTTGATTAAGAGGAAAAAAAAAAAAAAAAAGACAAAGATGAGTCAAAGCTAAACCTTTGTGCCAGGGAGGACAGTACTGGCATGATCCACAAGATACTGTGCTGTTACAAAGCAGCCATTTTCCACAAAACACTGTCAAGGAAGCACTTGAAGGTGCAAGAAACAAATTACGTACATTAAGCTTACTTACCTATAGACATCACAGGTATGTAACAACAACTTTTCCTTCCGTTTCTGCTGCTTCCTCACTGCCTTCTCCTCCCCATCTTCTCTGATGTTTTGAAGAACATATAGTGTGTTTCTTTTCTTAACCAGTTTTTACTGTCTTTTCTCTATATTTCTACCTCTCCTCTGGGCAGAAAGACAGCTTTTATGTCCTACAGATATTTACCACAAAGTGATACAATTTAGAACACATCTGGAGTCTGCAGAAGGAGAGCACATAGTAACTGATCTGTTGGATAACAAGTTTCTCCCATTTTGCATCAACAAAAATGAACTGGATGGCTGGGCAGTACTGAACTCCTGCCAGCCCCCACCAAACCCTTTTCCAGTTTTAAAACAGCACCTTTGTGTTCCATCCTATTGTCCCTTTCAGCACCTCAGAAACACCTGCAATCTGTTTTATTGCTACTTTCCAAATCTCCTTAGAACACTGCCTTTCCCGATGCCTGTTTAACATGATGATGTTTAAGCTTCTGCTGTGCTGAGGGTCCTGACTATCATCTTAACTAATAGCACCACTTGCATTTCCCATCTGCCTGCATCGGCCAGTTGTAGCTTACACCTCAGATGCAAATGCAGAGTGATGACCATTCTTTGTTCTGCATTTGGACAAATTATCCAGCCAACAGTAAGATGCCGCAATGATATAAATATTTTGATGAGTGAGGTACATCAGATCTGGCTTGTTTGGACAACAAGAAGAGTTACAGCTAAATCCATTATTAGTTTTAAATGAATATAGGAAGAAATATAATGCGAGCAATTAGTTCCAAAGACGTAAAACTAAAATACATCTTATATCTGTAAAAGAATACTGTACGACAGTGATAAGAAAAAATCAGTCTCCCTGTATTTTCTAAACTTCAGGAAAACAAATCAAACAACATACAAAACCCATTGTTTTAACCAACTACAAAAATCTCATATTTCACAAACCAAGATCTGGAATATAGGACTGTGCTACTGAATACTGCTCTTCCTTCAGGCTATGATATGTCATTCCTGGTGCCAGCATTAAGCGACCAATGCATTTTCCTTCCTTGTGGGCAGCCGGAGTCCCCAACAGGCAGGCGGGCTGACATCCTTCTGCAAGAGACTAGCTGTGCATCTCCAAGCAGGAGTCTATCTTCCAGCAAGAAAAACAAATTCTGTTCTCTGGTGAGACTATAACTGATTTCTCAGTTTGCAACAACAACAACAAAATGCCTTAGGTACCCTTTACACAAAAAAATATTACAGACTTAGTGTAACAATTCTGACAGATGTTAAAAAAAAAAAAATAAGAAAGCCTACAATTAAAACTGCAAGGAAATAGTTCCGGTGGAAATAAAAGATATACTCCTTTAGTGTAGAATTGGTGTGTAGGCGTGCTTATGTGCACGTTTTACTACACTGTAGAAACTACACATTAAAAGAATGGTTGGTTTTCAAAATGCAGTGTACGGTGACATAGATTTCAATAAAAATTGAGTAGCCCTGTCTAGTCTGCTACTTTCAAAAGGTGCAAAAAAGAAGTACTATGTACAAAGTATCAGGGTCTGGTCTGATTTACAGTAGCGTAAATCAAAAAGGATCCCAGATTGAGTCAGAAACTTAAAACAGGAATCACAGATTGTCTCCAGAGAAAAACGTCTTCATGTTTACAGTTAACAATAGTTAAACATCACAGTGATTATTTGAATTCTAGTCGAGCTTAGACATCAGTTTAGATCTTTGTCACTTTTTACCACACACTCATAAAAATACACACACAGAAACAGTCACTGGTCCAAAAACAAAAAGGGAGAGCAGCCATGAAGTGTCTGGCAAAAGGTGCACCAGCAGTGCCAGACACTGCAGAGCTGGAAGCCAACCCCAGGACAGCCTAGGTCCTGGGTAATGTGCCTGATGCTGCCATCTGCCACCCCTAGCTTTGTACCACTACAACTTTCTACTTACAGCTGGAAATCACAGAAAAACAGTGTTTCTCAAGAGATTTCTAGCTTTTCTGCAGGTATTCCCAGTTGGAAATAGTACTTTGTAATTTTTTCTTCTTGTCTTTTAAGTATTATTTTGATATTTTTTTCTTTTAGGACTAGCTTGCTTTTGGAAGCACAGAGATGTGCAGCAATAACAAATAACCAGAAGAATATTGGGTACTAGAACATTTCTGACCCTTCAGAAATAGTTGGTTCAGGTGTTTAATGCAATGCGCAGTGGAAACTTTCCTGCCATGACAAACATTTTGTGCACAGTTGGCTGCATGTTTTCCTGAATGGCTCTCTTGCCATTACTGATCACAGTAGCGTGAGTTCTCACCAGCGTCCTGAAGCCTCCCCTATCAGCGAAGCATTTAACTGCTGCTTGCTAGCCTTTCCACAGTGTTGCAAGAAACAGGAAAAGAAAGATAGGACATAATCCTGAAATATAAGCTACTGTATCTATTTTAATGGCTTCAGGGAAATATTTCTTCAGTGGGCATATGGGGGAGAGGAGGGGTTTCTGTCTCCAGTGTAGTAGTTGCTTTCCACCTTACCTTTCTCCCCAAACAGTAAATTCTAGCAATAAAGATTAGACAGACAATATGAACATATGGACTTTTCTAATTGCTGTCCTGCTGCAGCTTATCCAAATAATAATACACTTTATTTATGTAGAACCTGTCTGCAAAAGTGTCTCTGACACTTTAAATACAGAGCAAAGCACAGGATAAAAATAGGTATGCACAAGAGGAAAACAGAAATCATTAAACATAATTCAAAAAAAAAATACAAACACTGTGCCTTAAAAGCTGCATTATGATTAAAATAATCCTATAAAGCTAACTTCCTAAAAGAGCCTTTTCCAAGTGCCTTTTCAACTCCCAGGAGAAAACCTCCTCCAACGCACCAAAGCCACAAGAACAAAGATACAGACACTTTTTTTTCCAGCTTTCAAAAACAGTGTTAAAGTGGCACATTTTTAAGCTCTTGGAGGAAAAGACCCTGTTATTGTTATTTACATTACTTTAGTGCCTAGGGGTTAAGAGCAGCCAGGACCAGACCTCCATTAAACCAACCGCCGTGCACATGTACCATGCAGTGAGAGGCACAGCACAAGCCCTGTGCTGGGAGGGGAGTCACTCCTGCCACCCCCACAAGCCTTTCGCCTGAGCCGTGGCAGCTCACACCATCACATCCAGAGGTCCTTCCCTTCAATCAATGGGGAACCTCCTCTCCCAGTCAGAAATGGCCACTGCAAAGAGTAAAAGTCCATGTCACAAATAACTTACAAGCCACATAAAAATGGCAGGGAAGGGAAAGCAGAGATACAGGAGGTTACTTTTGCAAATTCAGGCAGTGCCAAAGGCAGAAATACAACTGAGATCTCCCTTGTCTAAGCCTAAATCTCTACTCCTTGGACTCCACAACAGCCATGACAACCAACTGTGAATATGAGAGCACAATCTGAGAATCAAACTGCTACAAAGCTACTTGACCCACAAGGAAGATCTAATGTGATGCATAATTGTAGTGATAGCTAAAAAAGCAAATCCAGCAGTCAATCCAGAGCAGAATCTCATTTTCCCTTTTCAGGCTGCATAATTACAATTCTGTGATTCTATTCTGTAATAACTTCTGCATTCTGGACAAGCTGGCCAAATACTCAAGTAGTTCAGCAAAACCATGTTGTTACTGTCTGGCCTTGAGCTCAAGCAAGTGAGCGTTCAATGTATATACAACATGGAAAATGAGGGTCAAGCAGCCTTCCTTACAGGGGAAACCCCAGGCATGGACATCAAGCTCATTGCAATTAATTATTGGCCCCTCTGAAATTATCAGTATTTTTTTTCTTCTGTTTTCTCAATAACATCATTTCCTACGTGAGAAACAGCCTGGATTTCTCCTGTAGACTGGATAGTAGATCTTGTGCTGTTCAGAAATTGCTTGGAGGCAAGCAGCCGGTTGAGAAAACACCTGCCCTGCTCAGCTCCCTTGCCAAGTCAGGCAGGTGTGCAGCAGCACAGGACAACGAAACGTTGATATAGGTCCAACCACCTCTTCTAAAAGCCCCTTAAAATATAACTGAGTACATTAAATACTGCAGTTTATGAAACAGAAATAGGCTTCTGAATACATTGCCACACGCAAAGTAAAATAATTTGTTGTTACATTACATCTTGATTATGTATTTCTACATATGTTACTGCCCTACACTGAGCATCATACAAAAAATTAATTCCCTCACATTCCTTCCCCATCCTTTCCACTGGCCAGACTTGTCACTTCTGAGTGACCTAGTTTTTGACAACATGACTGAACAGATCTGTAACGTGTCACTCCTGCTCCTGTTGCAAAGAAAATGAGGGAAACATTGCTGCCTATTAGCAACCCGCATCAAGGGCCAAATTTTAGCAAGACACCTTTAAATGGCAACACTGGGAAAAAAAAAAATAATGAAATGCATTGAGGCTATCAGTGACCTGAAGATCTCTGTCCATAATCAGAGTGGGACCTCATGAGAGCTCCCCAACAGATTTAGGCAGCTGCAAACTGCTGTGATGAGAAACAGTCCAGAACATGCAAGCTGACAGCAGGACCACCCGGCCGAGGTCTGGTGACCCAGCGCACCAGAGGCTATTGAAATCTGAAAATACTGACAAGAGCTCTTCTGGCCATCTGTGATAAGAAAGTCATTACTGAGTGACAAGAGGATTCTACAATCCAACTGAAGCTGGATTGAAATTCTCGGTATAAATCAATGCTCCTCATATACAAACACCCACGTATTTGGAGACACAGCAAGACACCACTATTTCACCAGTTTTGCAGCTTTCTGATGACTATCCTTGACTGAAACAAAATTCACAAAAAATAATAAAATGATCCAGAGCTATATATGATACCTCCGCTGGCCTTCGGTTTTTCAAAATCTTTTTTTTTTTTTTTCAGGAATAATGCTAACAATTTTGTAATCTTGGGGAGACAACAGTTCCTTGCTATTTACAGTATCATAGCAATTATCACACATGAGGCAGCTCACAAACTCTGAGAAGTATGAAAAGGTGGATAAAGAGCTCAAAAAATAGAGATAAATATCTTTTTCACTCACAATAGGGTATACCTATCTCCAATTATATTCAGCTCCCCTTACAGCACATTTTCAGAGACGATCAGATCATTCAGTATATGGCACATAGTGGATGCTTTGTACAGGGATACAGTCTCCCAGGGAATCACTTGCAAGAAGTATGCTCTAGCAGAGCATAATCTAGAACACTCAGATGGAAGACCCCTTTGTAATAAGGCTAAATTCCTGAATTTTATTGATTAACTTGAGCCCTCTTCTTAAAATTCAACCCAAATCTCAGTGCACCTAGAAGGCAAAGACTGTTCAAACTAAAACTAAGAAATAAACTTCAGCTCTTTTATTAACTTTGTCAGCAGTGGCTGAAACTAGGTCGGAATGATCATTTCCCCATCTCACCTGGGAGGAGGGTGGAAAACAGCACAGGATAGCCACGGGAAATGTGATCTTGCCCCAGAAGAGCTGATCTGAGGCCAGATTATCATCCTTCTGACCTTATCACTGTGGCAGAGGGGAGAAACTCTGTCTCTTATCTCATTTATCCTGTGAAGAAGACATTACAGCAGTGGCAACTTTTTAATCAATTCCTCACAAGACTCGTTTTCATCATTTGAAGGTGCTGGCATATATCTCTGCCCTATAGTGATGAGACAAAGATTTGTGCTGCACTTTCTCCAAACTTAAGTGTGCCATTGCATGAGTCATTTGTTTTCCAAAGTCCCCATTGTTCATGTTTCAGAAACTATTCAGTCTGAAGGATTACGTGTCCACGGTTAACAATATACTGATGTTTACTTCACACTTTTCAACCACCCATATTTACCAAAAAGAGTATATGCTGTGGCACCTGTGCACAGAGTCATCATTCCCATGAAGCAAATATTATATTATACAGACAAACAATATAAAATCGAGAAATTAATTTGATTTGATTTAGTATACATGATTTACAGATTTAAGGTACAGCTAACCCCCTCAAACAATAGAACTGATTGTACAACATGAAAAACAAATTAATAGAAATTCAGAAAGTGCATTTCTCAACTAGATTTTTCTCAAACCCCTAGATGCCAAATATTTTCTAGCACTAAATAAGGTAAAGCCAAATCCCCAGCTACAGTTAGGATAGAGACAAGGCATTTTACAGAGCCATGCATGCATTTCTGTAGACAGGGTCTTGAACTGGCCATACCTCAGAGTATTTCCAAGCACAAGTTCCTAGGCATAGGGAACTGAGGTCTCACTCACTGGACAGAGAAAACTCAGTCCCATGCCACACAGGATCTGGAATATAGAGGGTATAAACATCACTAGGGTCAGAAAGTGGCTTTTGTTCTTTTGCAATGCTTCCCCTTTATGCTGAACAATGTTTTGGAGATGCTGCATGCTCACAGCTTGGTTCACAGAAGTAATAAATTTAAAACAACAAAAACAAAACCTTGAAGATATATCAGACCCAAACCTTGAAACATTTCTAGCTTTTTGTTAATTCTTTATATTCCAGTGCAAATACACCAATGCGACAAACACAAAACAAATGGGTGTATCCAGAAAGAAGTTTCTTCCTGCAAAGGAGAAAACCCCAGTCTCCACAGCAACCAAAGCAACTCTTACATATAGACTTCTGGAACAGGAGATGACTTGTAGACCAAATTCCCTAAGGAATATAGAGAAGCCATAGTATGACAGCCTTAATCCTTATGGTCACAAAGAAACAAAATGTGCTGTAAATCAATCACAGTTGATTGTTAAAAGCAGCAAAAAGTGGGGACACTCGTTTCTGTTCATAATTTATCATTATGAACTAAAGACCTCCTGTTGCTTTACCCTCAAGGAATAATTCCATCAAAGGGGAAAAAGGACTCACCTGGAATACATTTGAGATTCAGTGGTCTCAGGGCTGAGGCCAGTATAAACATCTCATGCAGGGATAAGACAATGGCCAGTTCTAGAAAGAGAAAATAAATAAGAGGTCAAAACAATTTAGAGGCAAATGATGCTTTACTTCTGTTACCAAAGCTACGGAACTCAGCCTAGAATCTGTTCCACTTGTTCTGTGTCTCATGATCCAGAAAGACACACAGTGGGTCATGTGCTTCCACTGGCAACACATTCTCTTTTGAATTCATCTTTTGATGCATCCAACCACAAGTTAAGACTTGAGGTCCGTTAGACCATTGAGCATCTCTGTCGTAGCTTTGCTACAGAAGGACCTGAGGACTCTCCTGGCCCTGATGCTTTCTCACCTTTCTCCCCATTTTTTGTGAGTCTCATTTATATGTGTGCTATATCCCTAGGGTAACTTGTAAAATGACATAATAAATAATGCAGAGAACATGTTGATATGCCTTACTTTTTCTCAGACACTCTGGGAAAAATAAAGCAATCACAAATGCTCCCACGTGTAGCCAAAATGGCATGAAGTACTCACAGCCTATCAGTGGATCCAGCCTACTGCATGTGCAGATAATTCTGTAACAGTTGCCAGCTAGTTCCTAATCTGATTTCCACAAACTAAAGTCTCAGTGACCAGGGCCCCTTCTTCAAACTCCCAAAAGAGAGAAATCCCACTTTTGAAAGGCTTCTGGATCTGCTTTCAAGTTCAAACAGGGCAGAAAGTGCTCCAAAAATTACCATTCTCCAGCTCCAGGAAATGGAGATACAGGCACATCAGATAGCAGAAAATGTTCTGTCTCCCACTTCAAAGTTTCCGACTTAGATTTTATCGTAACTTACTCTAATTACTTCATCAGATTAATCTCCACTTGTCAAATTACTATAAAACGATTTCTTCCTCTGATAGGAATAGCAACAAATAACACTAACAATGAAGGGTTATATTTTATTTTCTCATCAGAGCTTGAAAGAAACTATTACAAAGTGTAAAGATCAATGGCAGAGAAGCTCTGTAAAATTAGCACAGATGCAGTATGAGTTCTCTTTTTAATCTTCAATTTCATCTGTAAATACAAGCACATAATCTAGGTGTGCATCTCATATTTTCCAGCTCAGTGCTAATAAAAACATGCCAGAGAGCTAGGTAATGATAAAAAAAATCCTTTCCAAAGGTGTAAAATGACACAGAGGAATCATAATGAGTTTTTACACTGCAGAGTCTTTCTTAAATTACTCAGGAGATATGGATGACTTGAGGACTTCTGTCATTCAATTGCAAATTAAAGCATCTCTTTGCATGCAGCAGGATCAGACACTGAAATAACTTGTTAGGAGTTTGACACTTATAAGAGGTTCAATGTCTGGAACTCATCCCATCTTTTCCTCTTGACTTGTGTGCCTGGATGAGGCTGCTGTGTGCATTCAGTCATTAGGGCATCAGTGCAGCTGTTTGTCCTGTCCAAAATATTTTAAATAAAATGAAGGGAGGAGAAAAAGGAAAAGAAGGAGCATAGTTCTATCCCCATTTCCAACTTAAGATCAATACTTTTGTACTCAACAAAAAAATGATTTAAAGAACTATGATTCCTTATGGCTATCAGCTATGCTTATTAATGAAATATTTTATGTATGCACAGAGTATTTTTAACATCAAAGATGCCGGTAAGGAAAGTGTCACCATTCAAGATATACAAATTGATTCTACAGGTGTGGGTTGTTCCTTGGCATAATGTCCTAGTGTCTAAAGCAATTTCCACATTCACATTAATTCCACAGTGTCATAGTTCAGCCCCGATGGGGACCAGACTACGCAGTCTCTCTCCCGCTCCCCCCGCCCTCCGAGAGAATAGAGGGAGAATTGGTAAACATAAAAAAAACCAACACAGAAATAAAAAAGAAAAACACGTGGGTTGAGATTGAACAAAAAGTAAATTTAACAGCAATGACAAAAGAAAACAAAACAGTGATGGAATACTAATACAGTATAATGGCTTACAACAAATCTCCACACCTAGTTTCTTCCAAGTAGCAGGAGAATGAGACAGGGAACAAGATAACCTTCCCCCACCCCTCCCTCTTCCCGGGCTTAACATTATCTCTACTACCTTCCGCTCCGAGCGGCTCAGGGGGGAAAAGGGAGTGGGGGTTGCGGTCAGTTCATCATGCGTATTTTCATGCTGCTGCTTCATCGTTGGGGGAAGAATGTTCCTCCCCTGCTCCTTCGTGGGGTCCCTCCAACGGGCCACAGTCCTTCGTGAAACTGCTCCAGCCTGGGTCATCTCTTCCACAGGGTACAGTCTCTCCAGAACAGCTGCCCCAGCGGGCCCTCCACAGGCCACAGCCGCATTCAGGCATCCACCTCCCCCGGTGCGGGGTCCTCCACGGGCTGCAGGTGGATCTCTGCCCCTCCGTGGACCTCCATGGGCTGCAGGGGGACAACCTGCTCCACCATGGTCATCACCACAGGCTGCAGGGGAATCTTGGCCAAGAGCCGCATTACTCCTCCCCCTCCTTCTTCACTGACCTTGGTGTCTGCAGCCATTCCTCTCACAAGAAAAGTTCTTCACAACAGGCTGGCAGACGCCTCTCAGGATCTCTTCACATCATCCATCTCATCTCCTCTCCACTTCTTGCAGCCTGGCGAGGCCGAGTTGGGCCCAGTCGGCTGCCCAGCGGGAGGCCAGACGGTGAGGCCTGCAAGGCTCACAAGGCTCGCGCCTCCCCCTCTCTGCTCTACTCAGCTTCTTCACATCTTCTCTTCTCTTTTTTTTCCTGTTTTCCCCTTCTTAAATACATTATCACAGAGGTGTTATCACGGGACATTCTGCTCCCAATCGGCTCGGCCTTGGCCAGCAGTGGGTCCGCCCTAGGCCCAGTCGAGTCCACTGAACAAAGGGGAGCGACTTCTAGCAGCTTCTTACAGAAGCTACCACCTTAGGCCCCCCCTCACTAAACAAAACCAGAACACACAGTTTCTTTTAAATCTTTCTCTTTTTTGGTGGGTTATTTCTCTAAAATTTAGGCCCAGTCACATGGCTATAGACTATTCCAGAGATTGTGATGCATTCCTCCATCACTCCAGTTGCCTTCACAACATTCTCTATAAAAAGATTTAAAATGAACTGAAACAGAAAACACAAACCAAGCTCTTCCTCCATTATTGAATAAGCCTCCCACGTAGCCTTTATACCAAAGTACTCATCCTATTTTCACTCTAAAATAGACATGCATTTTTTTCATGTGACCTGTAATGGCTTCAACAGAAGGAGTTGAGAGAATGTCAACTATGATATAACGTGATACTTGTAATTTAGAACACTGTAAAGAAAGATATGACTCAGTCCTCTGGTCCCCTCAAGCACATGTTTTGACTCCTGTATTCCAAGTGACTTCTCTAACCATGAGGTTATTGGAAGAAATGAACCAAAGACATGCCCTTTTTTCTTCACTTTCTTTTGTTTGATGCCTGACATATAAAATAGGTAGGTAAAATCATAGCTATCTCATGACTCTCAGTGAAAGTCCTGAGTTATTCTTAAGTGAGAAACAATACTGTTTCATTTAGGTTTTTCTTACCTTTGACTTTTACCTTCAAACACCAAGAGGTCCAGCAGCTTTCAAAGTGTCTGTTTTGAGGTGTGATATCTAATTCACCACACATATCTTTCATTTTATATGGTTTCTGAAATCAAGACTAAAATTACTTTACAGAACCACATTTGAAAAACTGTGGAATTTAGCCATACATTGGAACATAAATAGAAGCAGAGAAATCATAGCCAACTGTATCAGGGCTACCAGTAAAATAACATCTTTCTAATGCCAACATTAAAAGGAAGCCTTCAAGATTAGATTCAAAGGCCCTGGGAGAAAAATGCATTACGCTAAAAACAGTACAAACTCCTATGGATTACTTAGTGAAACAATAACTGGAACTACACCAAAGCTCTGAAGGTACCCACTCCTAATTCCAGAAATCCTAGGGGCTGCTGACTGCAATCATGAAATGTATGAATGCAAGAAAAGCAGAATTTCAGTTTTAACAATAAAAAGTTGAGTGAATTCCCTGCACATCTGTTTGGGTCCACTGACAGGTAGCTTGAAGCAAAGCCAATCATTAAACTAGAAACACGCCCCCACTGGAAGTGCACCAAGAAGAAATACCTTTTAGAAAATATAGGCAGTTTTTTCACCCATTAAGCTTTATTGAAATGAAGAAGTCCCATGCAACAGAGACAATCTTCTTCACCTCCTAGTCCTAAACTGCAGCAATACAGCAATTCTACTATAGCGGGCTCTGGCTCAGACAAGCAAGAAATTACTAAGAGAGCAAAGCAATGAGGCATTGTCCTCACCCTCTTCTCAACATCCCATCCATATCTGCAGTCTGATTACTCCAGATCACAGAGCAGGATGGTAACCTCTATGAGATGAACATATTTGGCTTTAACTACAGGTACCTCAGTACATGCGCTGCCCAGCATCTTACGTTTGTATAGTTGTTACGAAGAAAGAAAAATAATCTCTTCAAAAAAGCATTCACTTTCTTAACATGCCAATTGACTTCACCAAAATATTTTCTGTCTGTCATTTTATGAGGTTTGACATTTTACAATAAGCTGAAATTTATCCATAAATGGCACAAACTGATGGCCTAGTCCTTTGGTGCAAGTCATATCTTCCTATACTCAGAAGCCTCTGATTTGCAGTACCCCTCAGGCATGGAAGCAAAGCTCAAAAATGCACTACACTACTCATACAGGTCAGACCTTACTGCAAGCGGGAGCTTTTATCAGCAAAGACTTAAAACCACTGTGCCTGAAGTTTTGACAGTTGTCATAAATTATGAGGATTCTTGCTTCCAGACAAGACTTTTTTTTTTTCCCAAAGCTACACTAAACATTTAATTGTCCATTGAGACTGAGCAGAGGAGGAAGGGAGGAGTTGCACATCATAGTGTGAGCAATGAGGAAAAAAAAAGAACTGAAGAACATATGAGGCAAGAAAACTCCTAATGTCAACCAAGTGAGTAAAAATTCATGAGATGAATTCAGAATTTTGCTAGAAGGAAAGTTGGCCTCCTTTTCTCTTTCCTCTTCTGATGTTTGCCTTTCTGAACCTTTTTCAGAGAAGCAGACAGTAGTACTCCTAAAAGTGCATCACTTTTGGGAAAAGCAATTACCTACTTTGGGATGTACTGACTTGGCCACTGAGACATCTAGCCCAGAACTGTGAGAAAGAGGCTACAACTACAATCCTGCATGGTTATCTTTTACTATGTATTCCTGTACTTTGCTCTTGCTGCACGCACCATGTCAAGCAGAATTCTAGCAGAGAATTACATTCTGCAACAAAGGTAAATATATTCACACATCAACAGGGAAAAAACTTGCCTCTGCATTATTTCCAGAGGCCTACAGAGGTGAGAGGAAACATCTGATTCTCTGCACAAGTTCTCCTTGAGGATGTAAGAAGAAGGGCCAGAGAAATAAGTAAATGTGCCTGTCATTCAAGCGAAAAATCAAAGCAATGAAAGAAAATGGACGCATGATCAAGAAGGCTGATGCTTGTTTAGCTTGCTCTTAAATCTCAGTGTCTGATTGAAGGTGCTACCCAACAAAATTGCTGAATTCTTTGCCAACACTTTTCTGTTCTGGTGATTTACAGAAGAGTCTCGCCTTGTTTGCAGCCAGTCAGAGGAACAAATTAAAAAAAAAAATTCAATTTAATGACCCTTTTGAATATCAAGAAAGAGATCAAAAATATGAAACAAATGCAGACATCAGATATTATCAGCTTTTTTTTTTTTCAGAGCATGTTCTAGATATTGTTCCAAAAGATCATTTCAGAACATCTGTTGACCTGTGGATGTTTAGGATGAGATGCCTCAATCAGAAATCCAGTGTGAATTTCAAATAACAGAGTCTATAAATTGCAAGTATGACACAGGAGAGAGTACACATAACTGGTTCAGTTTCACAGTAGCTTCCATCTCAGACATAGCTATAATCATTCTGCTTCTTAGAAAATATAAAGATACAATTTTGAGAGCTGTGTGGGATATAAAATCAATACTTTTATTATCAGTTGTGTAAAAACCATTTTCTTGTCATTTTTTAAATTATTTTCTTACTGTTAACTAATACCTGTGAAATATTTGAAAGCATGAAAGTTGGTTTTATATATTTATATATGCTGCATGTAAGGTTTTTTCTGTTTATATAGATTCATATATTATCTTGTCATGAATACTCTCCAGACTGGCCTGTTTGTTTTGGAGTTTAGGTCACATTAAAAAGAATAATTTACCAATATATAAAGTGGATCTTCTACTACACAACAAAAATAATCTACTTTTAAATTTAAAAGCCATAGCTAGGCAAAGGGCTAACACAACACAAGAATTTTTGAGGAGGTCAGTTAACTGTGCTTAATTATGGCTGCAGCTCCCTCTTCTGCAGTGGCTCAGGGAGAACAACTATAGATTTATTTGCAAAGGTAGTTGAAGCAGAAGGCAAAAGCAGCAGCTAGAGAAGCAGGTAGGTTGCAAGGAAGAGAGGAAACACTAGAATTTCTTGTTCAGTTTTATACTGTATGTGAATAAAATTTTATACACAAGATGTAATTAAGTAAGGCAATGCATGACAAAACTCACCTTTACAAATATATATATAAAAATACTTTACTTGTATAATTGATCATGCAAATTCCAAGAAAGATAGATTTGCATAATTCCTTCTGAATCTATTTTATTGAAAATAAACATGCTTCCAGACTTTCATGACACTGCAGAGGTTAGCATTAATTGACAAACATCCTAGTATTTAGACCCTTAGTCGTTTTTAGTGATATGTTTCTTTATCAGATTATTGACTCAGTGTTTTACTCTTTTTGTTTATCAATAATTTCACACAACTTTTAGCCCCCTTTTGCACACAGCATGAATAAACAACAGTTGTTTGAATTTCTTCTTGGATATGAATGACTGTATATGAAAGGTCACAAATATAGCAGAAAGCTTTGTGGAGACTCAAGTATTTCTAACATCATTTTAGATAACTTTAGATTTCAGTTCTACTATACTAATAAAGGACCTAGTATTAGTATTGTCCTAAAGACAGAAAATAAAATAGATCCAAAAAACATTAAATAAAACTAAGAAAATCTGCCTTTGGGACAGAAAGTAGTCATCGGAATAGAAAAAAAAAAAGAGGGAACAAAAGGCTTCTTCAAGAATAAACTATACTTTCTATAACCAGACGTGTTTGCTGGAGAATTAAGGGGAAAGGAAGACCTATAAGTGTTGATAATAGCATGAATCTTGTCAGGATGGAAGCATACCTGTCCCCAACACCTTGCAACAAGGTACAACTAAATGGTGCAATGATACAAGTACTTCCTGCAAGTATTTGACACAAATATTTTAGTCTAGCCATTAGTAAAGAAATAGTCTGACCTATTTCCTTCAGCACTTGCCTCCCCATCCACCCTAGCCCTCAAGGCACTGGAATACAAAACTATTTGAATTAACATGTCTGCTACTAATTGTTTTAATACAGCCTCATAGGACTTCAGTGAAATGTAACGACATCCAATTGCATGCAATAAATTTGTTTTCTACCTAGTTCTTGTCTGATTAGATTGTTACTCTTTCCTGGCCACACTCAAGCACACAGACAAACATTTTGTTTCAGAGACATTTTACTGCCCTCAGCAGCAAAGCAGCTGTTGCAGGTGATACACACTGATCTATCCACTTTTGCAGTCTTTCAACCTTACATAATGGTAATGGAGAAATGGAACATTCACCCTTTCGGGCACCTGATAACTTCTACCCAGCAAAGTCAAGAACTATAAAGAAATGTAGAATCTAGATCAGCATTATATAACTGAATTTAATTATCCTTTTCAGATTTTCCTGAGACATTCCTTTGAGTTTACTTCTGATTTAGCATTTGGTCCATTTTTATTGAGCTGCTTTTTTTTCATACACTTAAAAAATTCAATTAATTCAGGCTGTCTTGAATCTTTGCCACTTAGTCACATGAAGTTAGATTTGTTCAAAGAGAGAATTTTAACCACAAAACCAGCAGATATTTATAGCTTAGAGTAATTTCTGTAGTAATTCTTTAATCCCTTAAACAGGTACCTTGTTCTTACCTTTTCTTCCACAAAGGTACAGTTAAAACATTCTCAAGAACTGATTGACATTTTTGATTGG
Source organism: Tetrax tetrax (assembly GCA_009806455.1). Taxonomy (NCBI): domain Eukaryota; kingdom Metazoa; phylum Chordata; class Aves; order Otidiformes; family Otididae; genus Tetrax; species Tetrax tetrax. The sequence goes on from WHYT01017491.1 coordinate 242,307, forward strand.
TACCATATAAATATAAATTGTACAAGCACAGCTTAATCTTCAGTTTATGAAACACTGTCGTGGTTTAACCGCAATCAGCAGTTGAGTACCACACAGCTGCTTGCTCTCCCTCCCCAGAGGATGCAGGAAAGAATCGGGAAGAAAAGAAAACTCATGGCTTGAGATAAAGACACTTTACTAGGATAGCAAAGAAAAATATAATAATATACATGTAAAAATAATTATAATAATAATGAGAAGAATAGGAATAATAAAATATACAAAATGAACTGTGCACAATTTTCACCACCCAACAACCCCATGACCAATAAAGCCTGTTCCAAGCAGCAATCATGGAATGAAAAAGTAACAACCATCCCAGAACTATTCTGAATAGTGAGAGAAAAGCAAGCTAGCTCACCAGCCAACCCTCACTTGTATACTGAGTATGATGTTTACGGCATGAAATACTCTCTTTGTCCAGTTTAGGTCAACTGTACCGGCTATACATCTCCCAGCTTCCTGCACATTAGCAAAACTGGGAAACTGGAAGTTGTCTCTAGCAATAGCTAATAAGATCAGTGTATTATCAAGATTCTTCACACACACCAAATCCCATACTAAATCTAAAACACAGCAGGTACTGTAAAGAAAATAAGCTCCATCCCAGCCAAAACCAGGAAAAATATTGATGATCCACTGGACATCAAATAACAGTCTGGGAAATGGTTGCAAAATATAAAGCAAAACAGGAAAAATCTAAGAAACAAATCTTCAAAGTTTACCCTTCTCTGTATTGTAGTAGCTTGTCAAAGGCTCTTTATTTTTCTTTTCCAGAAAGGTTAGAAAATCTTTCAGTTCTACATAGCTAGGAAAGTGTCTGAGCTATATATGCCAGTTTTTATCATCCCACATAAATTCTGCAATAGCCACCACTAAAACTATTCAAACCAGCATTGATTTTTCCATACTCTCCTACAGCTCCCCCACAGGGCCCCAGTATGCAGCCAAGGGAAGTACAAGTGATGGAAGAATGTGCAAAGGTATGAAAAAAGAGCTGCTCCTGCTTTTCACTAGAGGCGCATATCAAATTCCTACAAGCTCCTTAACATGCTTTACGAAAATATTGTAGCAGCCTGAATTACACTTTGTTAGTGCATGAACTGGTGATGAAAACAGAGTATACATGGCCTTATTTTAGTTACCTTGATGTCAAAAAGAAAGAAAGTGGGAAAAAAAACAAACCAACCCAAAAGTCCAAGCAAAAATCGAAATGTGCCTAACTTAGACTTCAATATGTAGATATAGCTTTAGAAATACATTCAGAAGTATTACATTTAAAGACAGAAGTCACTGAACTTCTGCCTCAACAAGGGGAGTCCTACCCAACCATGCAACAAATGGTGGGTCCACACAGGAAGCTACTGTGATGCCTACCAAAGGTGACACAAACAACTTTTCCACAGAACATAATCAAACTTAGTTCCTAGGTAACTAATGCAGTCAAAAGAAAGACTGGAATATGCTGACTGCTTTAAGATAATGGCAAAAGCAACCTAGAAAATTAATAAGAAGATAATATAAAGTCTGATTTTTTTATCAAATATTAATAACAGAAGTATTGCACTTCCTTCACACCAACTCAGTGTACTGAGATGGCTTTTGAAAATATGGATTCTTACATGAAAAAGGTAGAATCACTAGATTAAATATCCCTGCTAGTATTTCATCTACACATTGAAAACTAGTATGTTGGTGCAGTTATTAGTGATAAGCAATTGCTTTGGCCCTAGGTGTCAGGGAATTGTCATTTGAACGGTATTGCAAGCAGAGTAATTTGAAATTTGTGAATAATTCTGAGCAAGAGTTAAGATACATAGAGATATATGGATTTCTAGAGTTAAAATTTCTCTTTAGCACTAGAGTTACTCAAAAAAGATGAATGTATCATGTACTAGTGTAAGGAAATATTTAATTTGAATTTTTTCATAGAAGTCTCAATACTGAAATATTTACTATTTAATTAAGTGTAGAATTAGTGCTTCCAATGTTTAAAAATTCACTTGCATCTTTCACTTGCATCTTTTCCAAACTAAAAAGAAATCTCAGATTTTTATTTCTGCTCCATTTTTCTCCCCGTTATATATTTTTCTAATGAGGGAAACAAAAAGTCACAGCTACTGTAGGCCATTTATTTTTAAGGAAATGTTAGCAAAATAAATATTTTCTTTCTTTTTATTTAGGACTTTTTTTTTTTGTTTCACCAAAGTGAAAAATGTCAAGCAAACTAGGTACTTCTTTAATACCATTATATTGGTTAATAAGCATGTTCTATTGAAAATTGCAAAGAAAACTATATGTGCCATCTACATCCAATTCAGTGGGGTTATTTTATTTTGTTAAACCTATAATCTTTAAACACATTATATGCATGTTCTTATGAAAGCTTTTAAAGGTAAAATCTTAGTTTTGTGTTTCATTGCAAAGTAAATTACCCAGTAATAAGATTATAACAAAAAAAAAAATTGTTAATATTTATATTAAAAAAAAAAAAAAAAAAAAAAAAAAAAACAAAGCCCAACAGTGAATGCTGCTATGGTCACTACAGTGAGCAGTCTTTATAGTCCTGATCAAAAATCTAAGAATTGCTGTTACTTGCAACTAACTGTGCTACTTTGGAAACTGAAGTCATCCAGCCTTAATAATTCCAGAAGCAAGCAACATAACTACTTGTTCTTTTTCCATGGTTATAACACATCAGTTCTCTACTCTGGTGTATTTAAGGGAAAATAGTTAATGTGTCCTTGGAATAAATCCCATATTTGCATATTTCAATAGGGAAAACAAGGTTGTGTCAAACAGATAGCGTGCGCCCTACTTCACACATGGTGGTGCGTGCAATATCCTGAGAATCGTGGTAGCTCTGGTAAAGGAGTTTAGGTACCAAAATCCCTTTAAAGCTCCCTTTAAAATGTTCAATGTAAAATCTTCTGTAGCATAATTGTCTGGCTTATTCCACTTAATTGGGCTTGCTTCCTTGTTAGAATTGGAAAATGAGTAAATAGAGCTCTCAGTATGGATATATCACAATGTTTTAATTTTGTGCTGGAGTAGAACTTCCCTCAAAGTAAGAGCTACCTTCAGCTCTCATCAAACAGCTCCGTGAACTGGAACAGTATGGCATCCTGCATACGGCGTATGTGAGGAACACCCGGATAGCCATTTATTTTTTTTTATTTATTATAATTTCACAGTAGCCTCTAAGACTGCTAATAAACACACAGAAAATTCATATTTCTCTTCAGACAACAATGGAGAGCATCCAAACTAATAAATTAAACTGTATGAGGCCTTTACAGAGACAGAAGTTATTACATTTGAGTGTGCGAAGGTTTGACATCTACAAAGGGCTGAACTATAAAAAGTATTCTGGATGGAAATACTTTTAAAAACATCCACAGAGGTTAAGTTTGGGTTTTTTCAAAAGATAAAAACAGCAAGGCTGCCTGTTTGATTGAAATTACGTTTAGCCAAAATAAGACAGTTTATTAATAAACTTAGGCAGTATTTACAGTCTGCATGCACACAAAATCTTACATGAGAAAATATCCAGAGATAAATTATTTTAATCAATCAATGTTTCATAAAGAGTGTGTCCAGTAAGTATAAATATTTCTACTAGAACAGATTAGCTGATACACAGACCACATTATCCATCAAGATGCAGTTCAAAGCCCACCAAAGCCTCACCACAAACCCCACCTGTTTGTTTACTGGAACCAGTAGCAGCAGCTAACTGGTGGGCCCTGCTCATCCCTTCCAATGAAGAGAACCTTCTCTTGAACCTATGAGTAAAACAAGAGTCACATACTAGATATTTGTCAGAATTTTCTATCACTGTGTTGTCTGAGTTAAATATTATGTTGCGTGAATGAGCTCTCCTGTTCCAGCCAGTGCTGGTGGGGGTTATGAGGAAAATATATGCAGAAAACGGTGAGTCTATAGAAGTTTTCTATAACTGTGAAATCAATAGTTCATGCAAATACATAGGCAGTCAAGGATTTCAGTAACCACAGGCTACAGTAGACATTTACTAATTAGCTCTCCTGAGTCAAATGTAGTTACTATGTTTAATATGTAACAGTATCAATTTATAGGGCATTTCAAGGATTAACAATATTTTCTTTGTTTTATTATGACAAGCACTGTGGGTTATCAAAAGCAGAAAGCTTGACTTAATTAACAGTTAATGAATTTTTGAGATATTGAACTGCAGAATGTGAACAGTTTTCTAAATCGAGCAAAGATAATGACACTCAACAACTTCTAAATGCTTTGCAAATGTTTTGCTTTACTATTTTGCAAATTTTGGCTTCCAGAGTTAATATTATTATACAGAAAGAGGTCCAGACCATGGTAGGGACCGGAGACCTAGATATGGTGCACATGGCTTTTGCTGAAACTTCCACATTCAAGGTTGTTCTTTTTTTTCCTCCCTACAGGATCTAAAATATTGACTCAAATGCCAAAAGATAGTCTTTAGAAATAAGATATCTTTAAGACATTAAACATTGAACAGAGTGAAGTTCAGGCCCGGACTCAACTACCATCAACACAACCTGAAAAAAATAAACTAATACTCAGCTAATATTCAGCTTTAAAACTCCTAGTTTTAGCTGGGTAAGCAGAACATTGTCTATGTCAACAAAGCTCATGAACAAACCATTGCAACTGCATTGCCAGACCTGCAAATTAAATGATAAATTATCTTAAAGTATATGATGAATGCATATGTATACTGGTAGTTGAGTGTACAAGTGTACAAGACGTAATTTTCATGCCAATATCACCCAATGTCACAAATACATTTCAAAGAGTCAACATCACTAAGTGTATTCTTACTATCCCTAACCTTCTTACTCATCTTAAACACCATGCTTCAAATTTTTCATTGAAATTTCCCATTAGACTGCAAGAAAGTTGGTAAGTATGTGACGAAAAGAGAAGTCAATGCCCTTCCCAGCTGTACTTTAAAAGCAGAAAAAAAGAAATGAGCTGCTCTTCCCAAAAGGCAATGATCACAGGTGCTCTACTGATGGAAACAAAGACAGTTGAAGAATTTGTAGGAAGGGTAAGATATGGCTGAAGGAGGCAAAGGTCACGCTTTACTGTCTACTTTTAGGGTCTCCCATTCTCACTTTGACATCCTCAAGACTTCCTCTAGGTTTCTTAGCTTTCCTGATCGCTCTTCACTTAATTTCTCAGTGACTGATACTGACCTAAAGAAAACTCAAAAATAAACAAATATGACTTTGACAAATTGATTTTTAAATAAATGCTTAAATATCAAGTTTTTCTAAGCTAAAGACCATATCTGGAGACTTATTCAGATTCTGCACTTTCCATAGTTGTGTGCAAAAGCAGCTGGTGAATAACATAAGAAAGCATCAGCCTGCAGATCTAGTAGTACCTAGTATCTTGCCTGTTTCCTGGCTGCCCTTGGCCTTTGTCCATGCACACCATGCATTTGTTTATGGGAGTGGCCAAAAGTTAGGAAAAATCCTCCCTCCGCTTCCTCCCCCCCAACAGTATGGCACCCTGACGGTGCAAAAAAAAAAAAAAACCTCATCATCTTTAAGAGATTTTTTACTAGAGAAACCACTATGATATGATATGGGAGGCACAGGTCTAACAAATCTGCTTTTATTCTCCATCATTTATAGACTGGAAAAGGACAGAAGGATGAAAACTCCCTTATATCATAACTATCTCTGCACCTGCATTTGATTCCTGAATTCTGGTGCCCTGAGGGCAGAACTATTACGTGGGCTCTGACATGGCCTGTATCTACTGTAGTTCAGGAAAAGTCTGATGGAGTTATTTGTGTCAAGATCTTTTCTGCCCCTTTTCTATCAAGAAGAGAATAACAATAGCAGAACATGCAATGTTAAGCCTCCTTTTCACTTTATCGCCCCTGCAAAGTAACTCAGCTATTCTGCCTGATACGTAGAAATATTTTCTTCCATAAGAGTCTACTACAGTTATTAATTATTAGTAATGTATTTTTGAACCTGTGACACTTTATGAGAGTATGAGAGAAAAAGTCATCACTTTTCTGTTGACACCTGTCATAACATTTGGGTTATTTTCTGTAAAATAATTTAAAATGTCTGAATAATACAGAAATAATAATCCTCCTGGAAATATTGATTTTTAAGAAATACTAAAGCTTATTATTCAGAAAAATACTACTCTGCTAAATACTTTCTAGGGGGAAAGCACATTTATTTCATTCCCTTCTGCTGCTCATCTGCTCATTCACTCTTGGTACTTCTCCATGACTGAGCACCGACAGGGATGGCCTATCAAGAAGCTGTTGAGGGGCAAGGGCTTTCAGCAGAGAGCAGGACAGAGATCTAATGGCTTCTTATGCAGCTGAACTCAGGTCAAGCAACAGTGCTGGAAGTGCTGTGAACACGGTTTTGTTTAGAACAGATGAAAACCACAGAAAGAAAAGATAAATCTCCTTTCCATTTTAGAAGTTATTTAAGAGTACACTTAGTTAATTGTGTCAGTCTGTCGTAGCTCAGCCCCAATCGGGACCAGACTACGCAGTCTCTCTCCCTCTCTCCCCACCCTCCGAAAGAATAGGGGGACAAATATAAGAAAAACAGCTCGAGGTTTGAGATAAAGAAGGGGAGGAATCCTTAAAGTTACCGTCACGGGCAAAACAGACTTCACTTGGGGAAAAACTATTCATTTATTACTAAAACTAGCAGGAGAATGAGACAGGGAACAAGATAACCTCCCCCCACCCCTCCCTCTTCCCAGGCTTAACATTTATCTCTACTACCTTCCCCTCCCGAGCGGCACGGGGAGGGGGGAAGGGAATGGAGGTCGCGGTCAGTTCGTCACGCGTTGTTTCATGAAACAACCAAAATAAAGAGGAGATCATCACCCCCTGAGTCTCATAAAAGAACTACACTTTTCATAAGGGAGAAGCGAAGTGTATGGTCTCATCTCAGTAAAAAGTGGGTGCAGAGAGCAGAGGGAAGGGATATGGCTCAAGCAATGATAATACCTAGCGTGCCTGCTAGTTGAGCCATGATGTTTGAAGAAGATCAGCCTGAGTAGCTCCCATGCAGATTACTTACACCTGTAAGCAGAGGGAGCAGAGGCAGGCTGAGAGAGACCATTCAGCTGCAGTACAAATCCTGTCCTTGGACTCATTCAAGTATAACATAGGTAGTAGCCTCAAAATAATATTTTTAGTATATAAAAGAAGATGTTGTTAGTTTATTATAATTAATTAAGAAAAAAATCAAACATTTTTGAGTAGCAGAAGTTTTCAGTGCATGACTTCAGCAATTATTCATTTTGGTGATTAATTTGCTTTTCCAAACTGTTTCTGTAGTCAAAACTAACACATTTTTACAGTCAGCAATGCTAGTGCTCATTATCCTAATCCCTAATGCAATTGCAAAGGAAAAGACTGCAAAGTCTCACCTTTATTTTTCACAGAGAGAGAAGAGCCCACAGATAATTTGAAGCTTTTTCCCAGGATTTGGTATCCATTTAAAAGTTGGTATTGATTTTAGATGCAATGCATTTTTAATACTTCAAGATAGAGCAAAGAAAATGCAAGACAAAGGAATAGCACGAGAAACATTATTCCTGGCAGATTTGTGTATAGATTGAAACTGAAGGGAAATGGATCAAAAAGGAGTATATCAAATCAACAACTAATATTGCAACACTGATGTTTCAAAGTCCAGCAGAAGCATTTTACTCTGGTAATCTTATGGAAATCATATCATTTTAGAAGAAAAAAGCAACTCATTTGGGTGTATCCATTTAGGATTACTCATTTTTTGACACATAGAATAATCGAGTAAATCTATGTTTTATAGCTCAGTTTTCTGGACATGTTTATATCATATGTTTTAATTGGGCCCAAGCCCAAAGAGTTGGCTCAAGCAACAATGCAACCCCAACTGCCATATCCAAATTAGAAAACAGGATAAAACTGAGGTATTATGGCCAAATGGCTTGCTGGAGGCAGCTGCCATTTCTTTTCTGACAGCAGCCCGGACTACGTAAAAAATGCTTTACTGTTCCAGTTTGCAGGAAAATGGAGGATTTGACTTTCACACAGTTGTCTTAGGTGAAGAACGCTCATGTTTCTCTGATCACCTAACGATCACCGCCGTCAAATTCTGCCAAAGTGCAGTGTCTGTGACTGTGACCTCCTGCCAGAGATTACTGATACATCTCTTCTCAGTTTCAACCTAGTCAGGCCACACATGAGGTAAGGCGACTTTTCTTTCTGTGTGATGGACGAGGAGAGGAGACCTCCTTTCCCAGACAGGCATAAGTTGCATCTGAGAGATATCAGCATTATGCTGTGTCGTAGTTTAGCCCCGATCCGGACCAGACTACGCAGTCTCTCTCTCACTCCCCCCACCCTCCGAGAGAACAGGGAGAGATAATTTAAGAAAAGAGAGATAATTTAAGAAAAACGACTCGAGGCTTGAGATAAGGACAGGGAGAAATCCTTACCGTCACGGGCAAAAACAGACTCGACTTGGGGAAAACTATTCATTTATTACTACAACTAGCAGGATAATGAGACAGAGGAACAAGAAAACCTCCTCCACCCCTCCCACTTCCCGAGCTTAACATTACCTACCTTACCCCCGAGCGGCACAGGGGGGAAGAGGGAATGGGGGTCACGGTCAGTCCATTATGCGTTGTTGTACGCCGCTGCTTCACAGTTGGGGGAAGAACTCCTCACATCCCTCCCCTGCTCCAGTGTGGGGTCCCACCCATACGCCACAGTCCTTCATTAAACTGCTCCGGCATAGGTTATCTCTT